>CM053622.1:308546243-308570588 GCA_028646595.1 Phalanger gymnotis | reverse complement strand
AGAAAGAGGCAGAAAGACAGAGACAGGCAGATAGAGATAGAGAGGTAGAGACAGAGAGAGTAGGAGAGACAGGAAGAGAAAGACAGAGACATAGAGCAAAAGGGAGAGAAACAGACAGAAATAGAGTCAGAATGAGAGAGAGAGAACAAGAGAGACTAAAAAAAGGAGAGAAAAAGAGGAGGCAAGACCTAGAGGGACAGGAGCAGAGATAGACAGACAGACAGACACACACACACACACACACATACACACTAAGACACAGTCAGAGACAGAGAAGAACTTTCTAACAATGAGGCCCAGCAGCAACCCTGACTAAGCTTGGACCAGCCAGTGCACCAGCTACAGCAGAGCTGGGCTAATTAGAGGGGCCGCTGCAGTCCCTGTGGTAATTTGCTTGAATGGAAGAAGTTGATTTTCTCTTCCCTTTTTGTTCTCAAGAATTCCAGTTTTAGGCTCTGGCAGTCTCTAACCACCACTCTTTTTGACCCTCCGGGGAAGTGTTTGCTATGGAAATATGCAATTAATATTGCAGCGATCATAATTGCTAATTATTAAAACAATGCTATCCCCCTTTTCCTGGCCTAGTTTCATGTTTAAAACCATTTAAATAACAGGGATGGGAGAAAAAAAAGAAAAAAAAGTTCAGCTGCAGCATTGAGCTTGTGATAAAAACTGGAATGAGGAAGTCCCTTTGGCTGGCCAAGGGTCCTGTCCCAGGGTTGGGAACAGGACACTATTCTCTTGGGGCCCCAGGCCTGGATTAGACCTTGCACGTAGTGATGATAGATAGATCCCCTGAAAAGCAGTACATAAATTGAATTTTTGTCATTCTCTTTTCTTACCCATATTCTTAGAGATATTTTACCTCCATGTATGACTGATCTCTTGGGCTTTAAATCTCTGGTCCTCCCCTTTACCCTAAGCATTTTTTCTCCTGGGCCTGGACCTGTGATTTTATCAGTTGGGAAACTCCTTCCATGGATGGGCAAGTGTTTGTAAATTGTAGTCTTAGGCAGTTTCAGAGGTTAAATGACTTGCCCAGGGTCACACACCAAGCATGTTTCAGAGGCAAGACCAGAACACAGGCCTTCCTGACTCTAAGGCTGCCCCTCTGTCCACAACATTGCTCCTAAAGAATGAAGGATCTTTAAACAAACACTTCATGTACTAAGGAACCAGCTATTCCCTTTGTAAAAAGGAAGTGGAATTATTCCTCTCTTATTCCTTTGTTGTTTAAGTCTGGATTTTCTATATCATTTTTTTTCTCAAAACAAGCCTTCTCTGCATGTATCTTTGCAGGCCAGGCTAGATGGTACCTATATAGTGGGGTTCTTGGAAGATCTCAAAGCCCCTATTCGACATCATATTTCTCTCTCAACCTTTTCCGAGTATTATTTTCAAGTTAATAAAATAAATTATCTTTGATAGATTAGAAATATTTCTCAATACTTGAAAGCTATCATGGTAGGGGCAGGGCTATACAGCCTCCACTGAGGCTAGTATGACTCCCTGGTTGAATTAGCAGATGATTTTTGAGGGCTGCTATGCTTGAAAAATTCATCATCTTGTGGCCAGCCTTCTGATTAGGAACTTCGCTAAGCTTAGCCAGGATGGTCCTTGGAGAATGTTCTACTCCTTGGACTATGTTCAAAGCCATTCTAGCTTGGTAGCACTAGCCATGGATCAGGCTCTTGCCTCCCTCCCCTGCCCTCTACAGCCTAGAAAAATCCTTCAGTAGAGGATATTAAAGTGATATATATGTATATGTATATGCATATGCATATGTATACATGTTTGTGTATATATGTGTATATACACACATATAATATTCACACATTATGTATAGCATATACATATAATATATACTATAACAACAATGCTACTTGCAGCTACTGTGACTGTGTAAGACCAATAACACCAGCACACAGGAGGGCTGCTAACACGGGTTCTTTGATCTGCTTTTCTAAGGAGAGCAACTTTAAGAGGTTAACAATCTCACTTTAATTAAACATACACATATCATTCATTTAGTTCAGGGAGGAAAGTCAGCACCTTAAACTTCAGAGCAAATACAAACAGAGATTACAAATGGAGATAATATAAACAGATCAACAGATAGGTTTCTGTCTGACCAGAGCAATACATACATAGTTACCAGAGAGAGAGAGAAGCACCAACATCTGGGTTTTCAAAGCCAGTGGGGCTCCAACAGCTACCAAATCACCAACACACTTCCAATGAGTGTGTCCCCCAAAGCAAAATGCCAACCTCAGAGCACAACCTCAGGGCCCTGGGGCTCAGTGCCTACTTAGCAAAAGGGTGTGGAAAAGATCTTTAATCACTAGCACCACATAATATATATTGTTTCCAATCAATGACTCTCAATTCAAACAAAGACAAGATTCAAAGACACTTGATTGCCTTAGTGCTGAGAAGCACTCCAAAACAAAAGACAACAAAAGGTCCTTCTTTACTTGCTATTACATTTACAAAGGCAAGATTCAAAGGCACTTCATTACCTTAGCACTGAGAAGCACTCCGAAACAAAGGACAACAAAGTCCCACCCTGCTTGCCATTACATATACACAGATGTAGATGTATATACTGTGTGTATGTGTCTCTATATACACATACATACATATACATATACTCACAATATATGTATATACACACATGTACACACACGTGTGTATATATATATATATACATATATATATACATACACATGCACACGTATTTTTTTAGAAACTCCCAAAGGAAAATTACGTATACATACTAATGATAGGATCAGACACACACATAAATACATTTATATGCATATGTGCATATTTGAAGTATTTATATATGTATCTATATATAATATAAATGTACACAAATACATGCATCCACAATTACAAGCATATTTGCTCACATATGTATTTGTTGTTGTTCACTTGTTTCAGTCATGTCTGACTCTCCATGACTCCATTTAGGATTTTCTTGGCAAAGATACTGGAGTGGTTTGCCATTTCCTTCCCCAGGTCATTTTACAGATGAGGAAACTGAGGCCAAAGGGTTAATTTAAGTGACTTGCCCAGGGTCACACAGCTAATAAGTGTCTGAGGTTGGATTTGAACTCAGGTCCTCCAGACTCCAGGGCTGGTGCTCTATCTACTGCACCAATACACCCCTCTGTATCTATCTATGTTTGTCATATGTATGTCATATGTATGTTTATATAGCCAGTCATATATGGAGGAGGAACTATTATTTATTTTAATGATAAACTTTGAAAGAGTCAGGGTTAGACTAGACCATGATCAGTGATTTTGGGGATTTGGGCCATCTTGGTGCTTCCTTGTAGCTTGGTAAGAAGGGAGGATTTGAATGTTTTAGGGGAATAATGCCACTGCCCACATACTCGCAGAGAACAGAGCCAGCCACAGTTTAGGGCCCTGCTCTACCATCACTGTTCTTCCTCTTTCTTCCCATGCCCACATCAAACTAACTCATTCGTTTGTTTATTAATTCATTTATTCATTTAACAATTGCCTATTATATGCAAAGCACTGCATTAAGATGTCCCAGCTTGTATCCCTTTTTACTAACTAGTTTCAATTATGTTGTTAATTGCCAACAAAGGTATTGATTGATAAAAATTTAAGGTGTTATCCTTGCCAAAGGTACTTTCTTCTTTCTAAGGGAAACTTGAAGTTTTGAAGGCTGGTTTAAAATATTAAGTTATAAAGATAGGTAATTAGACAGTAGGCTTATTTGGGGCAGCTAGGTGGTGTAGTGGCTAGAGTGCCAGTCTAGAGTCAGGAAGACTCATCTTCTTGAATTCAAATCTGGCCCCAGACACTTATAAGCTGTGTGACCCTGGGCAAGTCACTTAACCTTATTTGCCTCAATTTCTTCATCTGGAAAATGAGTTGTAAAAGAAAATGACAGACCATTCTAGTATCTTTGCCAAGAAAACCTCAAATGGGGTCACGAAGAGTCAGATAAAACTGAAACAACTAAACAACAACACAAGTATATATAAATATATACATATAAGTATATATATGCATATACACAATATGTGTACACACTCATATATACTCTTTATATAGGTATATATACGAGCACATACACATGTTGATTTAAGAATTATGTATATAAAATGATATATACATACACACGTGTTATCCAAATAGCTCTGAGAATTCACTGCATAAATGAGTCACCCTGCAAAATTGTGGGAGGTTTAACTGCAAGGAAGGCATTTGAGACAGTAGGTGTACTAGAGTCAGGTGTGAAATTTAAGTTTCCAAGGAAGTGACATTTGTATGAGAAACTTTTTCTGTGGGCAAGAATTCGTTTTCTGTCATCATTTACTAAACATAGCTCCTCCATGAACCCTTCTTGAAATATTCAATGAAGCAAACCCACCCCTCCTCCCCCCTTCACTGAGGTTTCTCTAGCAATTCACCATTAGTTTATCTCAAGTTTGGATTTATCCTTGCTCCCTACTTCTAAAATGCATGACTTGTATTTGATGTATATATCATAGAAAGCAGAGGATAAGTAAATTCATGAATCGAGATTTCTGATTACATATCCATTGTGAAGGATAATCGTGTGTTAGCTTAAGTCCCTGGGCTTTGATGAGGCACTGACGCATAAAAATGTTGACAAGGACTGGGTCCTTGCCATGAAATGCAGGCCTGTGGGATATGGTAAAATACGTGTGGAATTCAAGCGTGTTTACATTTACTTATAGGAATAATAACTTCGTGATGTTCATAATTCACATTTATATAACACCTTAACATTTACAAAACACTTTGCTCACAACAGGCCTGTGAGGCAGGTACTGCTACAAGCCTTAGGATTCCTATTTTACAGATGAAGAAATAAAGGCTCAGGATGTTAAGCGATTTGGTCATAGTCATATGGCTAGTAAGTAGCTGACCACAGAAATGAACCCATGTCTACCAATTCACTGAAACAACTCCAGTGCTCCTTTTGCTATAAAACACCTCCTTTATGAGGACAGGATATTTAACAAAAACAAATAAACGATTCGACTTGCCAATAGAAAGGCATAAGAAAGCTTTAATTCATGAATTAGTTTCCTGTTTTTCTCCACTGCAAATATTTGCCAGTCATTTATTTTTTTAAGATCCTTAAAAAAGTTTATTGTTGTTTTTTCCCCTTGCCTCTGCTTCTTCTTAATAACTGCTGCCCTCATTTAAACCTCTCTTATAAGAAAGAAAACAGTTAGTCCAAAGCATAACAACCGCATTCGATGGCATATTCTGGAATAAAAATTGGTCATGGCACTCCATTCAAGTTGCAATGTATTTTAGCATTTTTCATTTATGTTATTGTATATGTCATTTTGTTGATTTTTTTTCTTTGCTTGGCTTCAGTTTTTTTTTCAATTATCAAGCAATTGTTTTTTTCTCTCTCATCCCCCTCTTCTACTAAAAAAGAAAACGTTTGCAACAAACATGCATACTCAAGCAAAACAAATTCCCATAATGGCTATGTAAAATTATTTTTTCATATTTCATTGTTTCAAATCAAAGTTGATCGTTGGGTTAATCAGTATCTTTAGATCTTTCAAAATGAGGTTTTTACAATTTGTTTTTTACAATATAAGTTGTTCTTATTTCTGGTTCTGGTATTATGTTCTGGTTTTGCTCGCTTCAGTCTGCATTACTTCATATAAGTCTTCCTAGGTTTCTCTAAAATCACTCGTTTCCTCATTTTTTTTTAAATAGCATAATAGTATACCATTTATACACTATAATTTGTCCAGCCACTTCCAGATTGATGGGCACTCCTTTTGTTTTCAGTTCTTTGTCACTAAGATGAGAGCTGTTACCAATGTTTTTGTCTTTATAGGAACTTTTCCCCTTCCTTTTATCTCTTTGGAGGTATAGGACTCATAATAGCATGGCTGGATCAAAAGATGTTTAGCAACTTTTGGGAAACAATTTCGATTTCAACCTTTCTAGAATGGCCCAGTCAATTCACAGCTCCATCAACAATGCATCAGTGCACTGTCCTGTTTGCTCTTCTATTTTGTTTATGATGTTACCTTTTATATCTAGGTCATAACTGCCACATATATCCACTTATGTCTTATTTTAATGGTCTCTTCTCCACATAGTAATAAGATTCAGAGCTAAAAACAATCTTAGAGATTGTCTAGTCCAGTCTTTGGGTTATATAGACTGGTGCTGTCCCTGGGGTTACTGAGGTCTCTCTATCCCACTGGTGGGCTCTAGCTCTGGGCTCGCAAAGATTGCATTCAGTCTTGGGAAAATCTGACCTCTAAGATGAAGACTAAGCTTCCCAAGTTCAAAACTGGTCTTAGGCACTTACTAGCTGAGTGACCCCGGGCAAGTCACTAAACCGTGTTTGCCTCAGTTTTCTTACCTGTCAAGTGAGTTGGAGAAGGAAATGGCAAATCTCTCCAGTATCTTTGCCAAGAAAACCTAAATGGAGTCACAAAGAGCTGGGCATGATTGAAATGACTGAACAACAAAAAAGAGACCAGACAGGCTTTTTCTTTTTTCATTGTCTTTTGCCCCACTCCGTAATCCTGGGGGAAATCACTTAAAGCTTAAGTTTTATATGTATCTAAGGTCTCCCCAAATGGGATTAATTATCAGGGCCCTTTCTAAAAAGATTCAATACACAAAGCAGATCAGGTATAGGACAGTTGTTTATTCCTCCACACACAAAAAGAAATGCCTAAAAAGGACACATGGACAAACAACTTGACTCACAAAATAATATTCTATAGTTTCTAGCATGCCATACCAGGAAGCTGCTCCTTAAATCATTACAGCACCAGACAGTAGGAGCGCTTCACAACCATTTTACCTTTACTCAGCTCTGTACTGTCAGAACAACTTCCTCAAAACTCCTGGTAAGCCGGAGGATAGCTTGGACCTGCCCTCTTGTTGCTTTTCATTTTCTCTGAGGAGGATGTAGTTCTGTCTTACTACCAGTTGGCTCTGACCGAGGACCTCAGGAGCTCTTGAACTCACCAGGTTGTGAATTTCAAGGCTGGGAATATCCATCTCGGCATCACTGTTGGTCTCTTACTGTGGTAGCAGTAATACCTATTAAGATTGGAATGTCCCTGTCACCTAGGCTAGCTTAGTTTTTCCCCTAAAAAGACCAAGAAACCATCCCAGAGATTTAATCAGTCCAGTGGACTAAGGCTCTAACTGTTGAAATATCTTCCTGGTTGCCTGAGGCATCAAAAGCCAAGCATATGAGTAGTCAGAACTCCTTGGTCTTGAGGGACCCTCAGCTGCCATTTGGTCTAGACACTCAGCTGTACGTATCTCTGTATGGAGACAAGGAGAGCTGTGTCCAACTGAACCGATGCTGTATCTTGGCTGAATATCCTTCCTATGATATTGTTAAGTAAACTTCCTTTTGTAAAATATCATATAGGCTACAGGTGCATCATGGCACTCCAGTCCCAAGCCTGAACCAACAGACTGGCCTGAGTCAGATCTGGACCAGAGTACCTGTGCTCAGAGGAAGAAATCTAAAGAATAATAGGCAGCCAGGGAATCAGGGTCCAGCTCAGGCTCACCTAGACAGCATTGGTGTTCATTGCCACATGTGATCAATCTCTATAGCTGGGGGTAGGGTAAAGGCTAGCTTTCTTCCCCCTCCCCCACCCCGCCCAAACCCCCAGAAGTCCAAGAGAGTATTTTGCAGAATCCCCATAGCTCATCTGGGAGGAAGAGAGGGCAGAGTCATTCCTTTTAAGGTCTATGAGTGAATTGCTATTCCTGGCTCAGCGATCAATCCTCTTTGACATAACTTTTTCCTTCCTTCCCCCTGCCTCACACAAGACCAATAAACAGAGAGCTGTATCATTCTTCAGCCCTGAGCACATGTGTTCCCAGAAATGGCCAAATGATTTACCCAGAGTCATTCGGGTCATCAGTAGCAGAATTGGTATTTGAACTCAGCGCTGCTGAATCTAAACCCAGGACTTTTTCTATCATTTTGTACACATGTGCTATGTGTGTGTATGAATGTGCACATAAGCATCACTTGTTCCATCATTGACTATAAGCCTGCAGAGAGCAGGGATCATGGCCACATGTCTTTCAAAAGAGCATCTAACATTGGACCATGGTGTGCAATTAAAAGCTCGATCCTTCTGGTTAGTGCTTTGTAGGGAGTGATAAGTGACTCAGACCATTAACCAACTAGGAGGCTATGTAGGGGGCTGGGGTTGGGGATGGGGGTGGGGAAAGGGAGGTGAGGGGTGGATTGCTTTCTTCAAAGCTGCTTTTTGATAAGGAAAAGTAAGTCTGCAAATGTCTTCTCCTAGAACCAAGTGTCCATTTTCCTCCCCACATAAAAGGAAATGAAATGTGCAGAGCTCTAATAAAACATGAAAGGCTTAGGTGTAAGCTGGGAAGCCCGGCTTTGAATGGGATCCTGGTGGTCTCAGCTGGTTGGAGGTGTATCTATTATATGTCAAGCAATTAGAAACAGGTTTTCTATTAACTGGTTTACTTTGTTCGCAGCTACCAGTGAAATGGACCTCTTTCCCTGGCGGCTTCCCCCATCCCCCATCACAGCTTGGAATAAGTTACAGGTGTTAAGTGGACTTAGGGCTAACATCTAGATGTTGAATATGCACATGTATTCTGCAACTGCAGCCAAGAAATTGGCTCTAACACAGATGTTGGGTTGGTGTGTTCATTCATCATTTGGCAATCACTATTGAGCCCCTGCTATGGGCAAGGCACTCTGCTGCTCACTACTGGGCTATGGAAAAGACACGGTCTTTGACCTTAGGAAACTTAAATTCTAGCAGCAGGCACAAAAACATATACACATAGCCAAAATGTAAAGACATAGATGATCAAAGCTATAGGATCAGTAAAAGTCATACGCACTATAGGATTTCAGGGGAGGGAGAAATAATTTCTGGTTGATGTGGTCAGGCCGGGTTTCATTAAGGAGGTGGCTTGGTTGCTGAGCCTTGAAAGATGGCAGAGAGGCAAGAAAGTGTGTGTGTGTGTGTGTGTGTGTGTGTGTGTAGTAAGTAGACCAACTTGGTTGGAAAGAGAGGGAGTGTGTCAGGGGGTACTCAGAGATAAAATTGGAAAGGTAGGTCATGGACAGGTTAGGAAGGGCTTTCAATGTTAGCCTAAGGAAAGCTGTAGCTAACTTAGTACTTTACTTCCCACTGTTTTCCTGCCTCATCTGATTCCATCAGAGCCAAATGATGGCTCCTTGCCAGTGGAACTTGAGAACACTCTTCATTTTTTTGGAACAAGATGGAAGCTTAACATTTGTATTGATGCTAGATGCAGAATTCACGGACCTACCCAGTGGAGCAGATTTCCCCTTCTTTTCCAAACTGTTATCTTAATCATATTGTTCTTAAAGGATGCCAAGGTGCCCTAAGGTGATTAATAGGGACCACTGTTTTCTATAGGAAGAATTCCAGAGAGGGAAATTAGGATTAAAGGAAGAAATCACTTCAACACTGATTTCTGCTTAATATAAGGGAGAACTTTCTAAGCAGATCCGTCCATTCATGGAGGGGGTTGCCTTGCAAAGTAGTGACCTCCCTATCTTGAGTAGTATGCAAGCAGATACTGGAAAACCTTTGGTCAGTGATATTGTAGAAGGGATTGCCAACTCCCACTAAGTGGGAGGTTGGAATAGATGACTTCTAGGGTTTCTTTTAACTCTCAGATTCTATTATTTTGTAGACAATGGGAAACCATTAAATGGTTTTTATGTACTGGGGGGGGGGTCTAATCTGTATGTATACAATAATACCTTAGAATTATCAATCTGGAAGGACAAACAGGACAGACATTGGGAACAGGAAGACTAATTGAGAGACTTGCAATGTCCAGGCAAGAAGAAATCGAGTGGTTTTAAAACTCAGCTCATCAGGATGGGTAGACCCTCCTTGGTTTATGAGATCTTGATTGGATTGTCCAAACTCTCATGGACTGGAGGTTGCATTTCCTTTTCTCATTCTGTGCTACATCCTCCAAAGGGTTATAAAAGCAGGCCCAATTAACCAAGGAAAAAGCTGAGGCCCAGAGAGGTGGCAAATCTCCTTCAGGTCACACAGCGACCCAAGGGAACTGCTCCTCTGGGTTCTACTTGCTGAAGTCTGGCTGTTGAGGAGGATGGGCTTGCTTTCGTGTTTCCCAGAAGAGGAGCTCAAGCTCGGCCTCCACTACCCATGAACCTTGCACCTTCTACCTTCCAATTCCAAGCTGGGACTGCTGATGTTGCCTGCTCAGGGAGCCGATGATGGGGTTCTGGGAGAGTAGCAGATGGCCCAGCAAACTAGACCGTTAATCTAACCAAATTATGGCAACAGATGTTTGAAGATGTTTGCGTACAAATTCAAACTGTTAGGTCTCTTGGAAGAACCAGTCTGAATGGGGAGGTTCAGCCTCTCTCTTAATTAAAGCAAAACAAAAAAAAACATAAAAAAGAAAAATCAGGTGATGGTGCTCAGCTGCCATGGGGATCTTTTGCTGGCGGTCACAGGAGACTTGGGCTGATTCTTCACGTGGAGGGTACCCAGAACTGGGTAGCATTGTCCACTCTGTGCCATTGTCCACTGTTCTGGGCTGGCATCAGCAATGGGTCAGCCGGGCCCACAGATGGCTGACGGCGAGTGGCTGGGTGCTTGGTGGGGGGTGCATGTCCAGGCTGGGCAGTGTGAAAGATTGGCATGTCGTAATGATGCGCTGGCTAGGAAATGCCCACCAGCTATGGACAGGGCCCTCTCTGCTCCTTGGAAGGGGGAGCAGCAGCAACAGGAAGGGAGCGCCTTATTGATGCTCTAGCCTCAGGGAGAGAAAGCGGATAATGGATGTGGGATGCAGGCTGGGCTTTGTCATCAAACAAGGGGCCTGAAAGATGGTCCACTGGAACATTATCAGTCATGCCTTGATCAAGATGTAATACTACGAAGGTCTTCTGTCTTCTTTCCTCCCTTCCCCGCTCCCACCTCCTGCCTCTCACAGTTTTTCCACTTTCTCCCTCTTCCTCTTCTGTCTCTTTCATGCCATCTCTCTTCCTCCTGTTTCCAATCTCTATTCTATTTTTCATTTCTATCTCTCCCTAAAATCTCTTCCTCATTCTATCCCTCTTCTTCTCCCTCCTCCGGTTTCTCTCTTCCTCTTTCCCTTTCTCATTGTGACTGTCCCTTCTTCTTACCTTTCCCCTTTACTACTTCTGCCTTCTTGTTTTAGCTGAACCTAATTTTTATCGCACCATCTCCCACAATATAAATTGTGTGTGAAATAGTTTTTCCAAGTCACTTAACTGGGTTTGGTCTGTTTTTCCAGTTTCTGTCCTCTGTCACTTGGAAGAAACTTGAAAATGGTAGCGTGAGGTTAGGGAATTTAGATTAAACAGTTGCTGCCTTTAGCTGTTCTCAGCCTTGGAGAACCTTGTAGACTCCAGGCTTAGCACTTATATGTGCTCCTTGGGCTCCTGGTTCACAGGCCCTGAAGCATTTTTCTTTTTTGAACTCTCTCCTGAAACAGAGTTTTTGTGCCAGGCAACGTACTAGTCACTCCTTCGACGTGGCCCTGTAACTATCATAGATTCAGAGTTGGAAAGGACCTTAGCTGCTGCTGAATCTTCTCTCTATTTTACAGTTAGAGAAACTGAAGCACAGAGAGGTTTTAAGTGATTTACCCAGGGTGGCACAACAAGAGATTTGAACCTAGCTCCTTGTAACTCCCAAGTTACACTGGGCTGCATTTCTAACAAAGGGCAGCGGTGGTGTTGCTGTTCTTACTGGCTGGGCAGACGTGAGACTGCAGAGGGCAGAGCAGGACAGTGAAGGGGCTGGAGACACAGCCTCTGCCACAGAGCTGTGTGGCCTTGAGGGGACAAATTCCCCCTTCTATACCTCAGTTTTCTATAAAATGGGAGGGATGTGTGATGCTGGATACCTTCCAGCCCTCCATCCTTTGATCCCAATATTGTGCATTAGATTTCTTCAAGATGTGTGTGTGTGTGTGTGTGTGTGTGCGTCTGTCTGTCTGTCTGTCTGTCTGTCTGTCTGTCTGTGCATGGAAGACAATTAGGCTGCTAAGGTCCTCTTGATCTCTCTACCTCCCCACTCTTACATACTTTTTCTTAGCTTCCTCATTTATCCTGGGGTTTCAATGATTAAGACTTGTATTTTAACAGGAATCAAACAAAATTTTAAACCATGGGAATCTAAGACAGACATTTCCAGGTTATGGAAGTAGGTGGCCATAGGATGGTCATAGGATGATAGATGTAGGGGTCAATCTCCTCATTTTACAGATGAAGAGACCAAGGTCCAGTTTGAAGTGAATGACTTGATCACACAGGTATTCAGTGCAGAGGTAGGATATGAACCCAGGTTCTCTGATGCCAAAGCCAGTATTCTTTCTACTGTAATCCATTGGTTTTCACATTTGCAGCCAAAAGATGTAAGGTTCTAGGATCAAGGCTTTAGAAATGGAAGGGACCTTGGAGGTCATCTATGTGTCAATCATTGTGCCCACATTTGGGTACCAATTTTAGGAGGGATATGGACAAGCTGTAGCCTGTGTACCACACTCTCCATTGCAGAGATCAGGCTCAGAACCATACCATGGAGGCTTGGTAGCAGGAATTAAGTAAGGATTTCTGCCTGGAGCAGAAAAGACTCAGGGGAGGGACATGATTGATGTATTCAAATATTTTAAAGGTTGTCATGTTCAAGAAGAATGGGACGTGTCCTGGTTGGTGCTGGAGGGCAGGATGAGGACCAGCGGAATTACGGGGAAGCAGATTTTGACCCCACATGAAGGGAAAAAATCCCAACAACAGTTTATTCTATTCTCTTTCCTTTTCTCCTCTTTCCTTCTTTTCTCTCTCTTCTTTTCTTCTCTTTAACACTAAACTTTACTTCCCCTAGTCCCTTATGAAATATTCCATGTGAAATATTTGTGTATGTGTATGTGTGCATGTGTGTGTATGTGTGTGCATGTGGCCATTTTCATTGGTCTTCAAGTTGGATGGCCATTTGTTAGAGATATTGTAGAGAGTGGCTAAAGGTCTGGACTCAGAATCAGGAGGGCTTTAGGTTCAAATTCTGGGCGATACTCATTGGCTCTGTGAACCTGGACAAGTGATTTCATTCCTATTAGTCTCAGTTTTCTCATCTGTAAAAGGAGGAAAATAGCAACACCTACATCATAGGCTGATTGTTAGGGTCTGCTGAGGTCATGTGTGTGAAGTGCTATTTAAACCTTAATGAGCTATACAAATTAAATGTTAGCTATTATTGAATGTGGGTTGGATTTGATGGCCTTGGAGAGCCCTTCTAACTCTGAAATTATATGGTTCTTTTGTATCTTTTTTTTTTTTACCATAGAGACTTTAGGGAAGGGACCTGGCAGCACATTCTGTTTGTATGAGATACCATCACGCCTCAGAATATAGCTGACTGTACTATCTGCTGATGTTGGGGTCAAGGGAATATGGATGAATCTCACGGATAATCCCTAAATAGTTAACAACAGCAATAACATGTATGTGCCCAGTGTGGGGGTGCAAGCCAGTCTGTTATCCTCACTACTGGGAGAGGCTGAGCCTGGTCGATTGTGTGAGCTCAAGAAATCAGATCTGCATTGGGCTAAGCCAATCAGGCGTCCTCACTAACTCCAAAACCAACATGGTAAGCCCAGAAGAGTAGAGGGTGGGGTCATTAATGAGGTAGGAACCAGCCCGGCATGGAGATGGATCTGGGCAGAGCTCAGTGGGATCAGCAGTGGGAAAGTGGTGGCTGTCGCACTTTGAGCCCTTGGTGAGGGGAGGAGACTTAGTTTCAAAACAACCACACCGGTGAAACAAAACCAGTAATAAAATGTGAACTGGCTCCATGTAGTGACTGGAAGCTGGTCTCAGAGTCAGGAAGACTCGGTCAGGTTTGACTCATAAGGCTGTGTGACCTTGGGCAGGTCACTTAACAGTTTAGTGCCCCTCTTTGAGGCTATAAGTTGCAGAGAAGGTGCTTCCCTGTATTCCTAGAGGGAGATTCCTCCCTGGGAATTCTGCACACTAGTGAAATCATAGGTCTGGTCCAAAATAAACAATCCCAACAAAACATAAGTTTCAGCACACCTCTCACCTGAGTCTTTTTTTAACCTAGGCTACCAAAAAGGAAAGCTAGATTAGTTGAGTTTCCTCCTTTTGCACATTAATCATTTGAAAGTGGGGCCAATGAGCAGAAAAAGAGGGGGATGATACATTTCTAGGGGAAGAGGAGGATTAAAAGGCCTAGATTATAGTTCATTCTGAATAATAAATAGCTGGACATAACCACTCATCAATTTAAGGTCAATCACCAGAAAATGTGGCCCAAAAACCTTTGGGGCTATTTCTGACTCTAGTGATAAGGAATGTGTAGAGGGGAATGTAAAAGCCTGACATCTGGACATAGTTATTGTTCAGTCATTTCAGTCATGTCCAACTCTTCATGACCCCACTTGGGGTTTTTGGCAAAGATACCAGTGATTTTCCATTTCCTTCTTCAGTTCATTTGATAGAGGAAATAGCAAACAGGGTTAAGCGACTTGCCCAAGGTCACACAGCTAGTAAGTGTCGGAGATAAGAACTGAACTCAGGGCTTCTTGACTCCAGGCCCAAAACTCTATCCACTGCACCCCCCAGCTACCCCTCCCTAAAATCACATGGATTTTAAAAAGTAACAGAGCTGGGATTTGAACCCAAGCCTTCTGACTCCAAATCCAGCAGTCTATGGTTCTAATCTCCACCTCTGCTCCTTTCAATAATAGCCAAGCTTGGAAAGGCTCATCATCAGGTTGGATAAATGATGATGCATTTTTTTTAGCTATGGCAACTTGTTTACCAAGACTTTTAGGAACTATGATCAGCTTCAGGGCTGGGATGCTCCATAATTATGAAGTCAGGGAGTCCCATAGTATTGGGGTCTGTGGACGGAGGAATTGATACACTGTGGCAGCCAACAAAAATGGACTATGTCAGCAAGTTTTGAGCCATATTCTACAATGCTAAGGGATACTTTAAATTGCCCGGTCTAAAGATCACCTCCAGGCCTGGTGTTTTTGGTCCTGCCAGGCATTGATCTATGATCTCCAGCAGCTGAGCCAGCCCCTCACGATGAGTCACAACAGCTGGGAGAAGGAATGTTCTGTATCTCAAGGTGCTAGGCACCCCTTAGACTCCTTGGGCCCCAGAGGCTGCTGCCTTTGTCTGCAGGGTGTCAGGATCTAGAAAAGAATTCTCCACCCTGAGGTGGGGGCTGGTGATGTGGTTCAGTGGAAAGGGAAATGGATTTGGAATCAGGAGACCCAGGCCCAGAGTTTGGTTCTTCCACTTACGAGCTATGTAACTTCAGGCAACTCGCTTAACCTCCGTGGGTCCCTGTTTCCTCATCCATAAAATGAGGTGAACGGACTGGATGCACTATGGTGTCCCTTCCAGCTCTAGGATTCTGATTAGATGACCTCTAAGGACCCTTATTGGTTACTCCTAGTGGAGAGAAAAAGACCCAGACACCCTCAGATGCAAACCCACCAACCCAAATAAAAAGAGACCTCTGAGACAGGAATAATCTTAGACAGGACTGAAATGGTGGTGTGGCCTTCTCTGGCCTTCCTGCATTCTTACTCAGCTCCCTGCAGCTAATCTCTGGAATTCAGGGTCCAGCCAGGTAGCCTGTGGGAGCTTTAGCTGCTCATTACTAAATCCTGAGCTCATATAACGGCCCAGATATCTGTCATGTCCCCTCAACAGGGACATCACAGATCCCAGCATGTTAGAGCTGGAAGGGACCTGAGAGATCATTTAGTCTAATCCCTTTATTTTCTAACTTAATTTTTATTGTTTTCAATTAAAAACATTTATTTTCTCTCCCTCCTCTTCCCTACACTGAGAAAAAAGAAAATGAAATTCTTGTAAGAATTATGCATGGTCAAACAAAACAAATTTCCTCTTTATACCAAGAGCCACGCTTGCCCTCTAGACTAAAAATGCATGCCTCATTTTGCATCTTGAGAATATCATTTCTAGTTCAAGAAATGGGTAGCACACTTCACCATCAGTCCTCTGGTTTATCCAATTATTTTGTTTTTCATAGAAGAAGAAACTGAGTCCCAGAGGGAAGGGACCGGCCCCTTGTCATGAAGATAACGTAAGTGGTTGAACTGGAATTCGAACCCTCCTTTTGGCTCCCAGTCCAGTGTTCTTTCTGCTGTAATGCCTTATCTGTGAAAGGTTTATTCACTATGTGGGTCACTTGGGAAACTTCATTTATTTTATCCCCTATTCTCAGGCAAGCAGGGTATGAGTTCAGGTTGGGGACAAGGAATCCCAAGAAAGAGCGCGTGGCTACTTGAGCATGAAAACATGTTCACTCATAAAAACATACCAGGTCCTACAGAAAGAGTAAATGTGGTGAAATTTGGCCTTGGTACTCCTATTCTCACCTTTTGTAACTTTTGTGCTATTTCTCCCCACTCCCCATCCCCCACTAAATGCAGTGTGTTGATTCAGTGGTTAGATGGCCAGATGTGGAATCTAGAAGACCCGAGTTGAAATCTGGCCTTAGACACTTACTAGCTGTGTGAGTCTGGGCTTCCGTTTGTCTCAGTTTCAACTATAAAGTGGAGATGATAGTAGTAAGTACCTCTCAAGATCATTGTGAGGATTAAAGGCACTGATAATGTTTGTAGAGTGCCTGGCACATAGTAGGCACTCAACAAATGTTTGTTCCCTTCTTACCTCCTTTCCTTCCTTCCACTTAATGGTATCGAGTACCTTTCTTCGGGCACTCAAAACTCTTATGCCCTATCCCCTCACTCAGCCCTCAGAAAAAGGCTCTGTCAGGAGTCCTAATAGCCATCCCTGAGTATAACTCTTGCAGGTCATGGAATGTCTGGGCTGGAAGGAACTTGAGAGGACATTTGGGCCAATCCCCTCATTTTCACAGGTGAGGAAACTCAAGCCCAGAGGGGTGACTTGGATACATATCTAGGATATGTGTGTATATACACATATATGTATGTGTATATATATATATATAAAGGGAATAAGAGTTATATACATATATGTTATTTGATGATCCACAGAACTCACTTTGTGGCTGTGTATGTATGTATATATATACACACACACACACATACACATATATATATATTTACACATACATACACACAAATGTGTATAATATAATATATAATATAAATATACGTAATGATGGACTAAAAAAGTCTTTGTCTCCTGGTAAAGTGATTCCAAGAATCCCAAGTGGCGAAATTTTCAGGAGTGAGGAAAAGAGGGAAGGGACTTCTGAAATCATGCTACATGAGTGACCACCTACTCTGCCTAATATCCAAATATGATGTGTCCAAAATACATGTCCAACAGACATCCAGTCGGCAGAGGTAGATTCCTATGTGAATGAATACACGTCAGTTCAAGAGGACCTGAAACTGTATTAAAATGCCTGGAGGAATGTAGCAAGGGAGGTGTGTGTGTGTGTGTGTGTGTGTGTGTGTGTGTGTGTGGGTGGTGGTGGTGGTGAGCACTGAGCCAAGGGGTAGATGTGGTCAGCAGGTATTTCACCATCTCCTTCAATATCTACCACCCCCTTTTCTATTGATCAGCTTGCCATCTTAATTTGGCTGGCTCCTATAATGGGCTGGGGAACCCAAAGGACAATTCTCATCCAGAGAGCTTTGGTCAGGTGGCAGATGAGTTTTATTATTTGATGATCCATAAAACTCACTTTGTGGCCGCACCTTTTATTGACTCCCCAAATTGCTTCTCCTGGATCCACAGAGGGATAATAAAACATTTGCCTGATTAGTTTTCCTGTGGCAGGAGCTGCTTGGAAGTGTGTGTGTGTGTGTGTGTGTGTGTGTGTGTGTGTGTGTGTGTGTGTGTGTACGTGCGTGTGACTGTGAAACAGGAAGGAAGAGATGGCAAAGGTGTCCTGAGCCTTCGGAAGAGATATTTACTTCAGTCTCCCTCCCTCTTCCTCCCTCAACCTCGGATTGCAACAGGTGGACTCTCTACTGTCAGAACTTGACTTCTCCAATACTGCTAATTCCAAGTTTTATAGGATTCAGAGGTACGAGGAACCCTAGGGATTATTTAGGGTTCCTTATAGCAATGCCCTCATTTTACAGATGAGGAACCCAAGGCTTTCACAGGTCACTTGTTAAGTGACATCAGATGTTATATGGGTAGTTAGTAGGAGACCTGAGATTTGAAGGCAGCTCTGCCGTCTCCCAATCTAATGCTGTTTTCTGCTATACTATAACAATCATAATAGTGTACATTTATAGAGAGCTTTAAGGATTGCAAATTACTTTACATATCTTACCACATTTGAGCCTGGCAACAACCCTGAGGAGTAGATGGGATTATTATCCCCATTCTATAGATTAGGGCTTTTTAAACTTTTTCCACTCGCAAGCCCAAGAAATTTTTACATAACCCTGGGTATATAAGTACATAAAACAGGTATACAATAAACATATACTGATTATAAATCGTAAAGAAATTTATTTTAAAACAATTTACCTAAAACAATTTTACCGTTTATTAAAGATGCAAGCAAATTTGCATACTAATGAGATAGACGTGCTTATTTATTTTTACATAAAGAATTGGTGGAATATTTGATGCTGCAGAATGTAGAGGATTTTCAATGTTTTTCAAGGTTGATCTATATTTTGATTTTATAATCCTTAATGCCAAGAACTCCGCTTCGCATAAATATATACATATATTTATATACATATATATATATATATATATACATATATATAAATAGTACAAAATGGCCAGAAGTATGTTTAGGGCCATTCCAGAAATTGTTAGAAATTCTGTCCTAGTCACAAGCCAAAATTCATTTAACGATTTTGTGTGTACAGTAAAAACACTGCATTTCATAACATACAATAGTCTTGAATCTGAGCTGAAGTGTTTCTGGCAGCGTTTGTTGGTGTCCTGCAGTATAACGACATGCTCGGTGCAAAGCGCTCATGTGTGTTCAGAATCAAGGCTGCAGTGAAGTCACTTGATGCAAAACTGGGAAGGGCTGCCAGAAACACCTTGGATTCATTACGAGTTTGATTTTGAACTAATTTTTGGTTGTTGCACTTTCAGAAATCTTTTCCTGTTGCCAAATTTTTCACAATCCCCAGATTCAGTTGGTCACAACCCACAGTTTCAGAAGCACTGCTATAGATGGTGATACTGAAGCTCTACAAGGGTTACTTACCTCAGATACACAGTCAGTGTTTGAGGAGAGTTTTGCAATCTCGTCTTCCTGATTCCAAGTCCCTGTCGTTATTCTGAGCTTGTTGCATATCCTTGAAGTTTTATTTTTTACTTTTGCTAAATTTTTTTGAGGTTATGGGACATACGTTAGAGGAATAAGAAATGAACAATATTAGCAAAACAGATAGAGAGCACCAAATTCTAAGTCTTCAAAAAGGCAACGAATCTTTCAGAGGCCTTTGGCCCTTTTACAGAGCCTATATCCAGCCTGGGACTATGCTTTTTCAATGGGTCCTCAGCCCAAGCTTCCCATTTATTCTAAGATCTACACCAGACTCTTCCATTGCTTGTCCTTGGTTCAAAACACTTAACCTCTCTTTATCTGAATTTCCTCATCTGTAAAATCAGGATAATGATATCTACCAATCTCATCTATCCCTTAGAGTTGTGGGGGTAAAAATAATATAATGGATCTGAAATTAGTTTGGAAACATGCAACTTCCACACAAAGCCCTATCAAAGTCAATTCAATTTCGAGATAAGGACTAAGTTCGTGAGGAGAATTTCCTCTGCCTGGGCAGGTTTGCACCTTCTTTGGAAATTATCATCTTAGAGAGTTGTTTGAAGCCTAAAGAAACTTGCCCAGCCTGTAGATTCAAGCCGGTGGGTAAGGCCTTGACCCCAGGCCTCTACAGCTTGTTCTCTATTTACTCTATCACACTACCTTGGCTTAAGCAATATTTCTAGAAAGGCATAGAATCATTGATGAGACTAAGTTATAACTAGTGTGCTTCTTGCACAGGGAAGTCTTTAAAAGTCTTTAAAAATATTACGATGCTGTCAGAGTTTATCCTTACACCCCCCGCCCTACCCCCACCCCCCCATCCATTGCTGTGTCTGTGTTCCTTTGGTGGCCCAAACTCCCCTTTTCATATCCTACTCAATCCTAACTTCTCTAGAAGGGTCTCATTCTCCTATAAGAATCCCTCTTCCTTCCTCTCAATACCCCCATTTTCTCAGTGCCATAGATTTTAGCTGGGAATAACTAGTTAAGGCAGGGGTTCTTAACTTGGTGTCTACAGAACCCCAGTGAGTTCATGGATTGATTTTAGGAGGCTCTTCGTAATCTTATACATATAAACCTCATTCTGAGAAAGGGCCCATGGGCTTCTCCAGAATGCTCAAGAGGTCCACGACACTGAAGGGTTAAAAACCCTTGAACTAAGGGAAAAACAAGCTAATTAAACCAGCCCATGCTAAGTCGGGAGTGTAACTGATAGGAGAGGTTCCTGGGAAACTTCTTAAAAAGAGGTTTATTAACTAGAATGATACTCTAATTGATAAAATTTCAGGTAATAAGAGAGAAGTATTTGGGAGACATTCAAATATACTCCACAGCAACCACAAACTGCCAGCCCATTGTTTCTATCAGTATTCTCTTGTTTCTCTGGGGGTTGTCCTCTCCCTTCAGGCATTAGTAGATATCATCTGCTTGGGATGTACTTTTTCCTTCATTCCTCACCTCTTCCATATCCTTGTTCTCTGCTAGGGCTAATTGGATTTTACCCAGCACAGTTTAGTAGAAGAGCTGAATGGTGGTTGAGACCATCAGCTTCTAGTCTTGCAACTGTCATGGATTAGCTGTATGACCTTGGTTAAGTTACTTCCAGAGTTGTGCAGGAGCCAGCTTGAACTGGCTTATGAGAGTTGATTGTTAAATTTTAGATGTGAGCATTTACCCTTTGGAAATCAGCAAATGCTGCAAATCACGGCTTGATTTATTGTTTCACTAGACTTAAGAAAGTGATAGAGAAAAATGTGAACATAGGTTAAACTTAAAAGTGTGACATAAGTGCAGTTTTTAAAAAAAGCTGATTGTTAAACATTGACCAGCACACCCCTGGTCTCACCTCTAGGCCTGAGTCTCCTTTTCTGTAAAATGAAGGAATTGGGTTAGAAGATGTCCAAGGTCTTTTCCATTTCTAAAATTCTGTGGTAACCTAATCTGTACTAAGTAATTAATAGATAGCAATGACTTAATGGGCTACCCAAGCCATAGAACACATTTGTATTTTAAAAGGAGTTTGGATGCCTTAATTCAAGGTGATCCTCTCTTGATGGAAATTCAGGTGTCATGGCGGATAATTAGGGAGAAAGTTTTTACCAGGAGGACTTTTCAATACTTTCCAGTGGCTGTTGAATACTCCCAACTTGCCGGTGGGTATTCCTGTAGGGATCTGGGAGCATTTACCCTTCTCTCATAGTCCCAAAGTGGATGGAGCCTTCACTCATTGTTCTGACAGGCCCCAGGGGGTGCTGAGGATCCCCTGGTCTCTGTAGGTATCAAATTAGCAGATGGACGGAGCACAGTGAGGAGATGTTCTGAACAGACTGAGAGACTCCATGATATATTGTCTCCCCAGAATGAATCAGCTGTAAGATTTCCTCCTGGGATGTTCCCCAGAGATACATCCCTGAGTTTAGTTAAAGACACTGGCCCCACTCATTTATCATCCGCTTGTTGTCTAATTGCCTAATCCATACACACTGTTCCAGTTAAATAATAAGATTCTGCTCCATTCTGTAATCTGTGGGAAGCCAGTGGTCTCAGGTAAGGAGCAGTCTTTGTGGCTAGGAGACAGGCAAATGATGATGATGATGGTGATAGCTGGTATTTATGCGGCATTTTAAGGCTTGCAAAGCACATTATTTTATCCTCACATCAGCCCTGGGAGGGTAAGTTCTATTATTACCATCCCCATTTTTTGTTATTCTCTTAACAAGAAAATTGAGGCAGACACCGGTTAAGTGACTTGCCCAGAGTCACACAGCTAGTAAGTATCTGAAGCAGGATTAGAATTCAGATCTTCTGACTCTGGGTCCTGCACTTTATCCATCCCTCCATCCAGCTAACTGTTTTAAAATTGTATCTTATTCTGGTGCCTCCGACCACTACCTTCCCTTTCTGGTCAGTATGGTAAGTTTATGAGTAGCCAGCATAGAATAGCAGTAGCAGGAAAGGAGATGGCAAAGGGGAAGCCTAGAAGTCATGTACAAACTGTCCCAAAGATCGAAGGAGCATAAATTGCAAACTGTATTGATGCATTCCCCCAAAGTCACAACCTGGTAATGCATGCTGAATCAGGGGAAGCCAACTAGGTGCTGCTGGCAAGGCCTTTGGTCCTGCGATGTATAAATCTCAGACAAATTCCGCATGTCTGCAGTAAGACCAGCGGAACACCCAATGGTGCTGATGCTTTGGAGCTGATGTGGTCGTGTTCGCTTTAAACTTTTACTGATGACTTTGAGATGATTTGGATATATTAATGAAGTAACCCCGAGGAGGCATGGATGAGAGTTAGTCTGCTCCCCACCACACTTGGGAGTTTGCCGGGCTCCTCAGCACTGGTCCAGCTCCATTGGGTCCATGCTGCTGAGTGTTCCCAATTCTAGTCTGTGGTTATGTGATTGATTCTCTGTGCCTCTTCCCTCCTTATCCTCTCTCTCACACTACCTACCTTCCTTTCCCACCCCATCTTGCCTTCACAGTCTGCCTCTGTATCTACTCCCCCCTGCACACATACCTTTACACTGCTTATCTCTGGACTTTTTGTGCCATTTGCCCCTACATCCTCTGTACCTTATTAAAGTGTGATTACTGTCCCATTTTCTGTGGCTGTTGTGGTCTTTCCCCGTGTGTATCCAAAGAATCAAGCATGTCCACTCCCACTTCACAATTTCATAAATAAACCAATAAATTAATCTGCCTTCGCTATCTCATTTGATCCTTGCAACGACTTTGGGAGAAAGGGGCCATTATTATCCCCATTTTACAGATGAGGAAACTGAGATAGAAAGAGATTATAAATGACTTGACATGGGTCACCATAGCTAGTAAGTGTTTGAGGCCGGATTTAAACTCAGTTCTTTTTGACTTCAGGCGCAGCATTCTATCCACTGTGTTAGTGTGAGGGGCTGGTAAAACAAAATTGTAAGGCTGTCTTCAGTAAAGCCTCTCTTTCTCTGCCTTCAGTAAAATCTCTCTTTGCTTTCTTCCTTCCACTCTCTTCAATTTTCCTGGTGACTAGAGTCATGTATATGTATGAAATATGTAGATATTGTACATATGTAATAGGCAGTGTGGCACAGTAGAAAGAATACTGGCTCCAGAATCAAAGGGCCTGGGTTCAAATTATATATCTGGCACTCCCTGGGTGACACTGGGTAATTCGTGTAACCTCTTTGAGTCTCAGTTACCTCATCTGTAAAAGTTAGTAGGTTAGACTAGATCAGAGATTCCCAAACTTATTCGACCTACCACCCGCTTTTAAAAAAATTACTCAGCACCCCTCAAGGAAATCTACTTTCTTTAACCCTTTAATGTTTTCTTTGAAACTTGCATCGTTTTTTTTGTATTTTTTTATTTAATTTATTTAATATATTTAGTTTTCAGCATTGATTTTCACAAGAGTTTGAATTACAAATTTTCTCCCCATTTCTACCCTCCCGCCCGCTCCAAGACGGTGTATATTCTGGTTGCCCCCTTCCCCTGTCAGCCCTCCCTTCTGTTACCCCACTTCCCCTCCTATTCTCCTTTCCCTTCTTCTCTTGTAGGGCAAGATAAATTTCTATGCCCCATTACCTGTGTATCTTATTTCCTAGTTGCATGCAAAAACTTTTTTTTTGTTTTTTGAACGTCTGTTTTTAAAACTTTGGAGTTCCAAATTCTCTCTCCTCTTCCCTCCCCGCCCACCGTCCCTAAGAAGGCAAGCAATTCAACATAGGCCACATGCGAATCATTATGTAAAACCCTTCCACAATACTCATGTTGTAAAAGATTAACTATATTTTGCTCTTTCCTAACCTATTCCCCTGTATTGAATTTTCTCCCTTGATCCTGTCCCTTTTTGAAAGTGTTTCTTTTTGATTACCTCTTCCCCCTGTCTACCCTCCCTTCTATTGTCCCCCCTTTTTATCTTCTTCCTCCTTCTCTCCTGTGGGGTTAGATACCCAATTGAGTGTGTATGGTATTCCCTCCTCAG
>CM053622.1:308521126-308545743 GCA_028646595.1 Phalanger gymnotis | reverse complement strand
TTTTCCTGCATTGAAATTTTGATGATGCAATATGACACCATGTAACCATATAGTGTTGTATTATCAACAAGTCATTGCATACACATGTTCCTGCCCATGCATGCTGGACTTCCTGACAATGTGTGACACACTCACCTGCCAGCACTTCCTTGTTAAGACCTGTTGGCAGACTTGACCACTGATTAGTTATAACTTGCATTTTGTGAGTTAATCTGGAAAATATTACAATGAGTATGACTTTAACTCTACTATACAACAGATGAAACGTGTACAAATGGTTTTTCAAAAATTTTTTCTCTTTTCTTCTTTCCTTATGCTTCTACCACCACCTTGTTTTTATTCAAGGCCCCCCAGTTGAACCTGAGGCTACTACTGCCCTCCCCCCCCATCATTCCATTGCCCTCTCCAGCAGGCAGTATCACCCACTTTGGGAACCTGTAGAGATGGTCACTAAGGTCCCTTCCAGTTCTATATCTCTCATCTTCTGTTTTCTGGTTGCCCAGAGTCTTCCACTATAGCCCTGTCCTCCCTGGGAAGTGCCCCAAGGCACACAATTGTGCCTCTTCTGATCCTGAAAAATTGCAATTCTATTACAAAGTTCTCAGGTAGCTTTTAGGAAGAATGTGAGTCGATCAACTCATTCGTTCAACAAAAATGCATTCAGCACTTACTACACGCCTGACCATGGGCTGGAAAGAGTATGGAGATGACTAAATTCTGGTTCTTGCCCTTAGGGAGCCCGCTCTCCATTGCATTTCGGTAATTATGTAAGAGGGGCGGCTGGTGGCACAGTGGATGGAGCATTAGGCCTGGAGTCAGGAAGACCTGAATTCAAATCCAGCCTCAGACATTTACTAACTGTGTGACCCTGGGCAAATCATTTCATCTTGTTTGCCTCAGTTCCCTCATCTGTAAAGTGAGCTGGAGAAGAAAATGGTAAAGCACTCCAGTATCTTTGCCAAGAAAACTCTCAATGGGGTCACAAAGATTCAGACACGACTGAAATAACTGAACAACGACAATTATATTAGAAAGATACAGAAAGGGGGTTATAGGAGGCCATGCTAACATCCTTTCAGTTCCTTCAGATAAGTAAGGCTTTATCCATTGACATGCCCAATTAGGGGAGAAATGGGAAATGGAAAACTTTCAACGCCTTTAAATATTCCATGGGTGCCAAGGTCAAACTGGAGTCCAAGCTGCCACTTGTCTGACAGGAGTAAAGCCCTCTGGGGTCGTGGGAGAGAAGAGAAGGGAAGGAGACAATAGGAGGGAGAGAAAGGAAGAAGGAGAAGGGAAAGGAGGAAGGAAGAGGTCTCTGGGAGCAGGAGCTTTGGAGGGGTTTGTTCAGGATTAGTGTTAAGAAGGAGAATGAAATAGTAGTCTATTAATATGTACTGAACGCTTTTAATTAAATAGGTATTAATACATATTAGTATTAATATGTATTGAGTACTATTAATATGTATTGAACTCTAATGCCTATCCTTGTGCTGGGTAGAGCGGGGGATAAAAACTGATATAAGGAATTTAAAGCCTAGTTGGGGGAAACAAGACCAACAGACCTCAAACAATTATGATGTAAGAGAAGGGAAATGGGATATAGTGATGGCAGCTAGGTGGCATAGTGGATAAAATACTGGGCTGGAGTTAGGAAGACCTGAGTTCAAATCAGACCTCAGACTTTTACTTGGTATAAGTTGGCAAGTTATTTAACTCCAGTTTCCTCTACTATAAAATGGGGATAATAATTACCTATCTCTCAGGGTTACTATGAGGATCAAACGAGATAATATTTGTAAATCTCTTAGCAGAGTGCCTGGCACATAATAGATGCTTAATAAATGCATATTTCCTTCCCCCACTCCTGGTGAGAAGACCACTAATCTGAGGGTCAGGAGCTCTATCACATTGTCTTGGCTCATTGTGCAGTGACCTTCCTGTGGTAGCTCTTTCCTGAATCCTTTTCCTTACTGAGAATCTTCAGGCAATCGCAAAATAGGTTATTTTATTTCATGCGTGAAGAATTTATTAGGCTCTCTTGTATGTGTAGAGCACTGTCTGCCCCTCTGAAGGAGATGTGGCTGTAGGTGAGTTGTTGCTTCTCCTTGCTGAGGTCTGACTGATTCTCAGACTTCCAGGAAGGGAGGATCAGGGTGACAAGATTATGCATTTAGAGCTGGAAGGCACCTCAGAGGGCATCTTGTAGACCTCCTCCCTCATTTTAAAAGAACAGAGTTATGAAGGCTCTCTCCTGGGACAACACATCTAGTTAATGGCAGTGTCTAGGGGTAGAAACTTGGACTCCATCCAGACTTAGGTCTTATAAGAAGGTGGTTTGGTAGTGCCTAATGGATAGAGTATTGGGCTTGGAGGCAGGAAGACCTGAGTTCAAATCTTGCCTCTGACACATATTAGCTATGTGATGCTGGGCAAGTCACTTAACTTCTGTTTTCCTCAGTTTCCTTATTTGTAAAATGGAAGTGATAATAATAGCACCTAACTCCAAGGGTCGTTGTGAGATGTCAAAAGAGATGACATTTGTAAAGTGTTTTGTGAACCATAAAATACTACAGAAATTCTATAGCTATTCTATAGCTATTTTATTATTACTTATTTATATATTTATATAATAATTTACATTATAAATAATTTAAATTCTAAATTCTTCTTCTTATTAGCTATTGCTATTATTTTTTATGTTCAGTACCATAATGGTTAATCAAAAGACTCAGGCAGGATCAATCCATTTCACCAAAGAAAGGTGAATTGTAAAAATGTATAGCCAAAATTATTAAATCTTCTCTCTTTGAGGCAAGACCCAGCCTAGGCAATATAATTCAGTGCAAACTGGAGGTCTGGGAATCAGAGATTTTAACTTTGATTTGCTCCTCATTAACCAGGGGCTGTTATATATTTTTCCAGGAATGCTATCCTTGCTCACAACCTTGGTGTGATGGGGGGAGTGGCAGCTGGTGATGCAGTGGATAGCACTCTGGGCCTGGAGTTAGGAAGACCTGAGTTCAAAACTGACCTCAGACAATTACTAGCTGTGTGACCCTGGGCAAGACACTTAACCCCTGTCTGTCTCAGTTTCCTCATCTGTAAAATAAAAGCACCTACCTCCCAGGGTTGTTGTGAGGATCAGATGATTTGCTATTTGTAAAAATACTTAGCACCATTCCTGGCATATAATAGGCATTATATAAATGCTTTTCCCCTTCCTCTATTGGAGTTCTTCTTTCAACCTGACCTCCAAAGCCAATAGCACTTCTACCTAAATAGACTCAATGGAGGCCAATGGTCATTCTTTGGGGAAGGCTTGACTGGAAAGAGCACCGGGGTTAGAATCAAGAGATGGAGGTTAGAATTCTGTACCCAACACTTTAGAAGACTGTGTGCTAATTCTTACCTGTACAATGTTGGGTAAATTACTTCCCCTCTCTGAGCCTCAGTTTCTTTAACTGTAAAATGAGGAGGTTGGATTAGATGATCTTTGAAATCCATATCCCTCCAGCTCTTTGAGACCAGATCCTTCTGTGAACTGTAGAAATAACCAAAGATAGCTGGGAGGCCATCTGTCCAATTAGGTAGGGGAAGCAGCATGGAATGGCAGAAAGAACTCTTTATTTGGAGTCAGAGGACTTGGCTCATCTCCAAATTCTACCTCTTACTAACTATATGACCTTGGGCAAATTGTTTAATCTCATTGACTAGGTTGGACTAGGTGATTGCTAAGATCTCTTTCAATTTAAATCTAGGATCCCATGCTCTCTCAGCCTCAGTGTCAACATCTGTCAAATAGGGGTGATGTTAGACTAGATGACCTCTAAGACCTATTCCACCTCTAAATCTGTCACCAAGCTGGAGGCTATGGTTTTTATTAGAAAACAAAAGCAAAAACAAAAATAAGAAAAAAAACTACCACAGGCCTGACTCTAAAAGAATATTAGATTTTGATTTTTGACTCAGAACAATGTCCCCAGAGAAAAGTTCCAGATGAGCAATGGCAGCATCCCTGGAGAAAACATGGCATACCAAAAGAGACTAATTTGCTAGACACAGTGCTCACTTGAATGTGCAAACACTGGAGTTAAATGTGTAAATTCTGGTGTTAAAAAACACATACACAAAATCACCATCTCTTGCAACCCCCAGGACTCATTCATTTATAATCACAGCCTCCAAGAGTTTAATAGAACAACTTGCCTTTGAGCATATACCTGGTTTATTTTTTTTAAGAATGAATAGTTTTTGCCTTTCTAGCCCAGACACTAGGCAACATTGTAAAAATAGCTGTCCATTACAGCTGAGATTTATTGATCTCTGATGAATGCTTTTCCCCAACCCCTTGGCCCCAGGGCCCATGTATGTATTCCAAGGAGTTGGAGACAACTAGGAATTTTTGTGTGTTGGTCAACTTCAGTTGAAAGTTGGAAGTAGGGGTGGGGATGGGTGGGAGCAGAAAAGATAGTTTGCTCTAGGTGTAGACATGCTGGGAGAGGAGTTGACTCATCCTCCAGAGTGCAGCTCATGTTCTCAAGGCAGGAGTATGGGTCCCCATCCCTTGTTTGCCCCACTGATGAACAATCACACCAAGAAAGAGGATATACTGGCCCTTTCTTCTGTGGCACGATGGATCCATGACACCCCAACCTGCCTGAGCAATTGTGTGGTGGTAACAGAAGGCAAGGGGTGCTTGCAGCAGGGCAAGGCCAGGGAGAGGCCACCATGGTGACAGGATCCTAAGGTGGTAGCCTAAGGCTGGGCAAGGGAACAGGCCATGGTAGCTGACGCCAATGGTCCTGGTCAGCAAAGAACTGTGAGATGTGGGGATGGTGGGTCTGAGGACTTCCTGCTGGGGAAGGCAGCTACCCCTCCTTTATGATTGTGTTCTCAGGAAATCCCATGAAGTCCTGCACTATTGATCACTGCCCAAGGTGACCATCTCTGCCATCTCTTAGGAGTTTCCATAGCATAACAACATGGTGACCAGCTCCCAATGCTGAAGGCCCCAGGCAAATGCCCTTGTTTACCTTTCTAGATGTGCTTGCTATGGGCTGATATCCTGGATGTGAGGGTGACTAGGCAAAAATATGCTTCCCAAAAAAGAATAAAAGAAAAGAATAGAGTTGTTCCAAGCAGCCATGGAAATAGATACTGATCCCAGTGCCCAGGACTTAGAAGAAAGCAGGCTGGGTCTAATGGAAACCAGGCAGCAGGCCTAATGGGGACCAGGCACTGTGCCTAAGAGAAATGGACTCCATTCTGTCTCTCCTTCCTTGTCTCTTTAGATAAGTTTCTGAAAGGATCTCTGGGAATATTCTGGGTTTAGGGGATAGGACTAGGGAGCTGTAGGCCAACCTTAGTCTCATGGCTAAAGGAGAGTATGGGAGACCATTAGGGAAGACCTTGGCCTTGACCCTGAAATTCATCTGAACATCTCTAAATTTCCTTCTTTCTAAAAACAAACTCCAATGTGCACCTTCAGACAACGGAACAATACATTCCAGTGCACCTTCCCTGGCCATTACAGTTGACTATGCATCTTAAGTATTTATTAGGGCACATAGTAGGTACCTAATAAATACTTCCTTATCTTGAAGCACTCTCCTCATTTGTGTGGGAGTGTTTGGATGTTTCTCATCTTTGAAGAAGAAGGAAGAACTGGATGGTCTCTCCGAAACATGCAAAATTTACCCCTCTAAGCCCCTTCTCAGTTGTAGGCTTTCACTCAGCCATCTTCTTATGGAAGAACTTTGGAAGATCCAGAAGCCAAAATGGGTCCTTGGCCTTTGAGTGGAACCTGAGTGTGTAAGCTATGGTGTTTATGAAAAAATAAAATGACCACACCTTGGATTTCTAAGGAGGGACGGCATGTCTACACTGAGGTGTCTGTTTATGTGAGTTAGTGACCAAGGGGGCAGCAGGTAAGATGAAAGTGTATCTTACTTTGGAGCTCAGTCTTTGTAACCTCCATGATAACATCCTTGAGTATTCTGGTCCACATTGATCTTTCCTTCCTGGCCTCTAGAACACTTGTCTTTGGTACTTCATTCTTTCTCACTTTGGAATCGTAGAATGTTAAAGCTGGAAAGAACCTTAAAAATTATCTAGTCTAATTCCTTCATTTTAAAGATGAGGATGCAAAAGGAGAGATGATTTCTCTTGGATGGCGCTAGCCAGGATTGTCTCTGGACATAGCTAGGGCAGTGTAACCCCAGGATTGACCAGGGTTCTGCACCTGCACCCCTACCCCTACATCAAGAAAGCCTTGGGTTGATGACAGTGTCTGGAACCCTGGTTTTCCAGGATCACAGAATCTCAGTCAAAAGGAATCTCACAGTTTGTCTACTCCAACCTGTATGTGAGGGTTAGACCTGGCTCCTGTCAAACCATATCAAGAGGACCTTTTAGTTTGTTTACTTTTTAGATCTTGATTCCCAAAGATCTCATGACAGGATCCCTTCTTCTCTCTCCCCTCCCAATCTCCATCCCTGCTCCCTGACAGCTTTATCTGCTCTATACCATTATATGCTGAGGGAAAAAAACAATGGTCATTAGGGGAAAGGTGTGTGCTCGTGTGCGGGTGCATGTGTGTTAGGAGGGGAAGGCTGTCATTGCTGTTACTTTCCTTTAGACCCCCAACTTTTTATTGTTAACCTGAATGAAGGAATTGAGCAATGCTAAATACAGGGTATAGTTTACCTATATAAACAAGCTCTCATCAATGATTAACTTGGGGGAGGGTGGTCGATCTCATGTTCCCCTCACTTATTTACATCCACCTCCGTATCATAGAAGGCTTGTTGGAATTAAAAATTAATCACCATTTCAGTGAAGCTGAGCTACTGTCAGAAGTGTACTGGGTTGCAGGATGGTGACGATTATTTCCAGGCTTTTCTCCCTTCCCCCATCACTCCCTTTACATGTGCACAGACCAGAGACTCTGTAGGCTATGGCCATGCACATAAGGACTTCCTGCCAGCCCAGAGTCTGATGATCAGGAACAGAAAGGATTCCCTAGGATTTAGAGCTAGAAATGACCTGAGAGATCACTGAGTTGCATCCATCATTTTAGCAATAGCAAAGCTGAAGCCAAGGCAGATACAGCGATTTACCTAAGAGAACATAGGTAGGTAGGAAGTAGCAGAAATGGGATTTGAACTGAGTTCTCCCTCTGCAACTCATCCTTTCCCTACCACAACTACTCTTTCTCACCTCTTTGCGAATGGGGGCTCTGAAGAACTCATTCTCAGCATTTTTGGAAATCATTCTTAGAATGTAGAAGCTTCTTATTGGAAGGGTACTAGACCTGTGATTTCATTGATAAGGGAACTTCAGTACAAAGAAATTCCTTCTTATAATGTAGGCCAGCATATTCATTATAAATAAGAGTTTTAGAGAGTTGCCTCTTTTTGTATCCCTAGCACTCAGGATAGTACCTGACACGCAGGATACATGTAATAAATATTTATGGAATTGCTTTGCGAGTTTGAATGATTTGTACCGGGTAACACGGCTAGTATGTGTCTTGAGCTCAGGTCTTCTAGGCTCTGAGACCAGTTCTCAATCCATTAATGCCATGCTACCTTTCTTTTAGATGTCAAAAAATTAACTTCTCTTTGCCTTCCTCCCCTCCCCTCCCCTCCCCTCCCCTAAGGCACAGCAGTGAAAGCACACAAGACATTCATGTTTGGGGGATAGGGAGAATACTGGTTTGAGCTGGAGCTGGGTCTGGCCATGGGTTATTGGTACTCCTAGGGAAATTGAACTCTGGTGCCTTTCAGCTACACTATTTCCGATACTCTCCTTCCCTGTTCAATACATGATATCCCAGGCTCTAGCCAGGTCAATGAAGGCCTTGGGTGAGTTTTGGCTGGATCAGAGGATTTCATCAAAATTCCCAGTTAGCAATTGGACAGGGGAGCCCGACTGTGATTCAGAAACCATTCTTGGACATTTCCCAACTTCCCAGGTTGGTTATTAGCTAGGTCCTTACTAACCAAATTGTTTAACGCCACCACCACCAAGAACAATCAAAGGCTGAGGATAAGGAGGAGAAGACAAACCTATAACTGGGAAGAAAAAGCTTTTTCATTTTTATTAATGATCTTCACTTATTTACCATAGCCAACAAGTCCCCTCCAGTGTGACCCCTTTTCTCCCTTCCTCTCCCCTCTCTATCCCCAACAAAACCATTAAAATAATCATGGAATGCTCAATGATCATTGATATATTAATGAGTCTGTCCCATGGCCATTAGCCTGCAGACAACTTGGATATTTTTAAACAACTAAAATCAAATCTTGCAGCATCCATTATGCCCTGGATGGTAGATGGATGAGGCCCCAACATGCATAAACACCACTGAGCCTGCATTATTAGATATTTAAGCCCTTTAAAAATCGCCAAACCTTGAGAAAAAAAATCGCCTTTTAGGACCCTATTCCTGCATTGCCATTGGAGATACTAATCTCCCCATTAAGGCCTCTCTACCTAGTCTCAGCATGATGCCCAGGGTCTGAGTTTAGACCAAAGTACCAGCTTTCAGGCCCATTAAAGGCTCAGGACAAAAGCAAAGATGATTTTCTTTTAAGGGAGGCAGGCTAAGCTGGAAAACTAGCCAATCACTTTCTTTAGCTGACTTTTACTTAAAATGTATGTATGTGTGTGTGTGTGTGTGTGTGTGTGTGTGTGTGTGTGTGTGTATAAAACCCACTCTTGACTAGAAGAGGTTGGGGAGAGACAGCCCAACGCTGCATACCTTGGTATAAACCAGGCAGGATCAGCACTAAGGAAAATCACAAAGTGGGTGAAATATTGACTCCCAAGCTCTGATATCTGCACTCCTCCCTATTTTCAGTGATGCCCTGGCTAACATTCCCTGGGCAGCACTAAATGTTGCTGACCCTTCTGTCCCTTATGAACTTCCTCATTCCTATTCCTGTGCCCTCAGAGTTTTGTTCTCTGCCAGGGTTGATCTGATGAATCCATTTGTTTCAAGGTATGTGTTGATGCAAATCTCTATTCAGAAGCAACTGCTCATACCAGCTTCATAGGGTTAGCCTTAGCTTCAGGGACACTGATTCCCCAGTCCACGCTGAAGTTTGTGGGTTAATCAAAATTAGCACAGGGAGGCCAAGAAGTGCCTTGCCTAACAGTGGCTTGGAGGAGTTGTGTCCTCATTGGATCACCTTGATGGCCTAATGGGGCCCTCTGCTCATCTGACCCTTTTAAAGGAATCAAACCATAGGAAATGACTTCCAGTGATCACTCATCTAAAGGTGGCTGGATGAAAAAAAACAAACAAACTGGCAACAATGTTGTTTTACATTCCTTTTAAAAATCCTTTTATTTTTACATTATTTTCATTTCCTAATATGATTCTTTCCGTCCTCCTATCAGAAAACTATTGCTTTTAAAAGGAAGAACATAAAAGGAAAATGAAAAAAAGCAATTCAACAAAACTAACAGGTCAACCCAGTATTCATTGTTCCATACCTATTGTCCCCCACCTCTGCAATGAAGGCAGGGAGGTACATTAACTTATCTTCTTTAAGGCCAAGCTTGATCATTACATTTTTTGTTGTTGTTGTTCCATCACTTTTTCAGTTTTGTTTTGACTCTTCATTACCCCATTTGGGGTTTTCTTGGCAAAGATACTGGAGTAGTTTGCCATTTCCTTCTCCAGCTCATTTAATAAGTGAGGAAATTGAGGCAAACAGGGTTAAGTGTCTATCCCAGGGTCACATAGCTAGTAAGTGTCTGAGGCCAGATTTGAACTCAGGTCTTTCTCATTCCAGGCCCAGGGCTTTATCCACTGTACCACCTAGCCGCCCAATCATTTTAATTACATAGTGCTTACTTCACTTTGCATCAGTTCATATAAATCTCCCAGTGCTTCTCCGTATTCTTCGTATTCGTCAAGTACCACATAGATGAGTATCTACTTTGTTTCCAGTTTGGGGTTTTTTAAGGCTATAAAATGTGTTGCTATGAGTATTTTAGTATATGTAGGCCCTTTAAATAAAAACTTCCTAAGTGTAAGTGCCTAGCAATGGGACCTCTTGGCAACAATTATTAAACACTTAACTGTTTGCAGAACATTACAAAATGCTAGGGGCAGTGGGAAGGGTCATTCAGAAGAGTCCAGGGTTCCTATTTTCTAGAAACTTCAAGTATAGGAATGTAACCATATGATTGAAGGTGTAAAGCTCAGCTGAAGGCATTTTGGGGCACTTCCTGATGTTTTCTCAGCTAATACTTGCCTAGTTATAACCTTGGGACATGCAAACCAGTGGTGTCAAACTCAAATAGAAAGGTTCGTTGTGGATTGCCTTTTGACTTAGAAAATCACAAATTAACATTATCTATATTGCATTGTATTTTTATTTATTTTATTAAATATTTCCCAATTACATTTTAATCCGGTTCAAGTAAGACTCAGGAATTTTGTGCACCCCTGACATAAGCCATTCCTCATTGATTCTGCCCTTGGAGAACCACCTGTACCTGGAATGAAAAGTTTATATAGGAAGCAAGTCATGTGAAATAAGGCTAGAAAAGTAGACTGGAGCCAAATTGGAGAGGACCTTAAATGCCAGGCTAAGGAGTGGATATTCTATCCTATAGGCAATAAACAGCTGTTACATTTTTTTTTTAGCAGGATAGTGACATGACAAGAGCCTTAAGTGAATGTTTTTGGAAGGCATACTTTTCTCTGTCTAGAGGTTCAGATTCACATCAACCCCCTGCCCCAGCCTCCTCACCCTTGGCTCTAGGCCCATGACTCAGAAGGCTCTATATAGGTCGACACTAGGTGCCATTTTTGAAGCCCTTGTGTTGGGCTCATAACTCAGATCTTCTGTTTATGTTCTGCCTGATGGTTGGTCTGGGTCATAGAATGGCAGGGTTGCAGAGCTGGAAAGGACCCCAGAGGCCATTTGTACTTGCAAAATGACCTCTTCTTCAATATACCTAAAAAGTGGTCATCTAGCTTCAGCTTACGCACATACAGTGAGGGAGGCTCCACTCCCTCCCAAAGTAACCCATTCAACTTCAAGAGGGCTGAAATTACTTGGAATTTTTTCCTTATGTCAAGCAAGGAAACTGACGTTTTCATAATTTTCACATATTGCTTCTTCTTCCGTCTTCTGGGGCCAAGCTGAAACAATTTAATCTCTTTTCCATATAATAAACCTACAAATACTTGAAGACATAGTTGTCTATTCTAACCTGTAAAGCCTTTCCATTTGTGTTGGCTGTTGACTTAAATACATGGGTTTATTCTGTATTCACTGTTTGCGATGGTCTTCTATATCAGTGTTTGGTGGAAAGGAGCTAAGCAACTCATGTATCCCCTAGGCCATCTCGTTTCCAGGCTAAATAGCTTTAGATCCTACAATCAATTGGTATTATGGTGTTAATTTGAAGTGCTTTACCATCTTGGTTGTACTCCTCTGCATGATCTGCAATTAATCAATGTCCTTCCTAAACTGTGGTTCCCAGAACTGAATATAATACTCTAGAAGTGGCCTGAGCAGGACAAGTGCAGCAGACTGTCTCCTCTATATTCTTGTACATGATGCTTTTGCTTTTTTATTGCAGCCTGAAGTTGCATTAGCCCTTTTTTGCTGTCATACCAAACCAATGTGTGATATGTTTGTTGTATCTCTGGTCCTTTAGTACTCGCATTCTTTGGATGGATCCGTGACCCTTTGTTCTCAAGTCACCTCATTTGAGTTCTTGGTCCCAATTGCCTGACCTCCTGGATTTCGCTCCTTGCATGGACCCAGGGTACCTGCCTATTCTTCTCTGCCTTATTGTCCTCTGTGGACATGACCTCTAATAAACATGATACTTTCAGTATCACTTAGTTGAACTCTGGGTCTTGGGACCACCCACTCCCCTGTTTACCTTCCCTGTCTTAGCATCATAGTATCACAAATTTAGAGCTGGAAAGGACTTTAGTGATCACCTAGTCAAACTCTTTCATTTTATAGATAAAGAAACTGAGATCTAGAAAGGATAAATGAACTCCCCCAAGGTTACATAAGTAGTAAGGGAATTTGAACCTGGGTCCTGTAACTCCAAAGCCATCCAGTTTTCCACCGTACCATGATGCCTCTTTTTGTTGTCTAAATCCTCACATGGAACTTTGTCTTTTTTGATATTTTTTTCTATTATTTCCCATTGTATCCATCACTGCCAAATCCTCCTCAATAGCCAACCTCTGCAGTAAATAAAAGAGGAAGAAATAAATGTTAAACAAGACTAATCAACAATCACTTTGCTCTAAATTTTCTAGTAGTTTTCTCAGTTCTACATCTTCCTTTTATTTATCTTTTCTTATATTTGTCCTTATCTGAGAGAGTGTTAAGGTCTCCTATTTTTGTGTTACTGAGGTTTTTTTTATAATTCAATTAGTTTTTCCTTTATGAATTTAGATGCTGCTTATAACATGTAGAGTCAATATCAATGTTGGTTCATTGTCTAAATGATTCCTTTGAGCATAATGTCATTTGGGGGGGGCAGCTAGGTGGTGCAGTGGATAGAGCATTGGCTCTGGAGTCAGAGGGACCTATGTTCAGATCTGGCCTCATTTGCTAGCTGTGTGACCTTGGGTAAGCCACTTAACTCTGTTTGCCTCTGTTACTCTTTCTGTAAAATGGGCTAGAGGACATGGCAAGCCATTCCAGTATCTTTCCCAAGAAAACCCTAAATGGGGTCATGGAGAGTCAGACACAACTGAAACAACACAGCAGCAAGCTTTCTTTTTTTAGGGCAGCTAGGTGACACAGTGGATACAGCACCAGGCCCGGAGTCAGGAAAGCTCATCTTTCTGAGTTAAAATCTAGCCTCAGACACTTACTAGCTGTGTGACCCTGGACAAGTCATTTAACCCTGTTTCCTCATCTATAAAATGAGCTAGAGAAGGAAATGGCCAACCTCTCTAATATCTTTGCCAAGAAAACCCCAAATGGGGTCACAAAGCATTAGCATTACTGAAAATGACTGAATGACAACTAAATTTCCTCGTTTATCTTTATTGGTTTTGTGAATTTTATTTTTACTTTGTCCAAAAGCGTATTTCACCACTTGCTCTTTCTGATTCACCTGATCCCTCTCATTTTGTTTCTCTATGTCTTTGCTTTTTAAATGTATTTCTTGTAAACAACAAGGATTCTTCTCTGTTCTGCCACTTTCTTTCATTTAACAAATTGTTTAGTCCATTCACGTTTAGTTACAAGAGTTAGAATTATGTTTCCCTCCTTTTGTTTCTTTATTTTTCTTTTTAGATTCTACTTTAAGTCAATACTTGATATCTACTAATAGTTTTTATTAAACTACTTTGATGCAACTCTATTACTTCATTCTGTTCTCCTTACCACCTCTTATTTGTCAAATCTTTCCTTGGTTTTTGATTCAGAGATTATGGGCAGTTTTCTTATATCTTTACTTCAATTAAGATTTTTAGGTTTTTTTTAATTTGTCATGTCTTACTGGGAAACCAACTATCCTTAAGTTGTCTCTGTTTATTCCATTTTTGAACTTATAAACTTTGGCTTATATAGAGATTATGTGTTCTTTTGAAGTTTTGCTTTTCTTCTGCCAAATTTTCTTCCACTTTAGTGTTTTTCCAAATTTGTTGTTCTCTCTTTTTCTTCTTTAGCAAAACTATGGCTTCAGTTTTTTTCTAATCTGTTAATTGACTTTTAAATTTATGCTTTGAGAGCTATAAATTCTTTTCTTTCATATTTCATTTCTCCTTTAAGCAATCCTAGAGTTTCTTCTTGTTGTTTAATGCTTCCTTGGGAATCAACAGAGAGTTTGTGGTATATGTGTGTGTTGGTGGGGTGGGGTGGGGCTGCTGGTAGCAGTGACAGGGGAGAGGGTGTCCCTGAAGTCTCTATAGCAGGAGAGGATCCCAAGATGGGCCCCAGATACAGGCATATGGGTCAATTCAAGTATACCGGCCCTGAATATGGAAGCTGGTGGATGGGGAATACTGAGTGAATACTTTAAGGATTACTTTTCTCTGGTGTTAATTTATAAGGATTCTACCTTTTGGGCTTTGCTCTATTTCACTTTATGGATTCAGATGTAATTCCTCTTTCTGTGTAAAATCTAACTCCCCTTTTAAGGGGAAGATAGGGTGGGGTAGAGTTGAGCAGTTAAAAAGACTGGGGAAAATGTCTAGTTCATCGTTTTGTTGGTCCTATGAAACAGAAGCCTGAGTCTTTTCTTCTAAAATATAACTTCCTTTTGAGGGGAAGATAGGGTGGGGTAGAGTTGAGCAGTTGAAAAGACTGAAAAAATGTCTAGTCCATCATTTTGTTGGTCCTATGAAACAGAAGCCTGAGGCTGTTTTTTTCCTCTAATTATAACCTTCTCCCCCAATTGCTGATCTATCTCACATCTTTCATGGGCCAGGAACCTGGGATCTGAGTCAGAATTGGGGGAAGAGGAAAAGGAAGATTCCCCCCACCCCACAATTATTGGGTTGAAATTTTGCCCAGGGACATAGCTACTATCTCTACTGCCTCTGCCTCTCTTGACCACTTCTAGTGGATTGAAGGTGGCCAATGAGATCCATGAATTGAAGGCAATCAGGGATACCCAGGCAGAGAGTCAGCATGAGGATAATCTAGTTATGAAAAGGAGAAAGTCTGACCAGATGGCATTATTCTCTAAGCAATTTAATTTCATCATTAATATTCTGAAAAGAAGAGAAATTGGGGGTGTTTCAAGAGAGACACTTTCAGTGCCAATTTTTTTAAACTAGGTCTATCAATCTATGGTTGATAGGCAGCAGAGGCTGAAGGACCCCTCCCCTTTAGTCCTCTTCAGCCTGCCTGCATCTGGCGTGGGCAGTGGTTAGGGCGTTGTTGGCATGAACAGAGCTGCCTCCTCCATTGAATGGAAAGGCTGTGGATTTCTGGACCTTAAGCTATGTCCTTGGCAGCCCCATCACTAACTTGTCAAAATCTCTTCTAGCTTGAGGCTGTTTCACCCTTTAAAGCCTTGGACACTTCCTCCATCCCCATTCCCCTTCAAGTTTCCACTTGTCATTTTCCCTTTTTTAGGCCTCCTAGGCTTCCACCTAGCTGTGTGACATCTGTGAATGGATTTCTAATTACACATATAAATCAGCATGATTGGAAATTCTTGAGATTTTATTGGGAAGGAAATTTATAGTGATTAAGACCAATTAATTTGGGTCTTCTATTAATCCTGGCAAGGTCTGGACTACCCTATCTCAGTGAAGATATGTGGGTGAGGCTGGGTTAGATCGAAGAGCCACCAGGGCGGTGTGCTGAATTTTCAGGTTACAGACCTATATCACACATTTTAAATACCATCCCCTTCTCCCGACCCTCCGGCCATATTTCTTGTTTTGCATCTAAAAATAGAGTTCTGGGCTTTCACTAAAGATTCAGAAACACTAAAAGGAATCTTTTTAATCAAAATAAAGAACTCTTTTTAATTACTCAGCCTCCCTCACAGTTGGAGGTAATAATTGTCGCATGCTCTTAAGTAGGGCTGTTATTAGATTTCCCTGGGGCTTCTCTATTTTCTAGGATTTAGCAACACTGGCTTTTGAATGCCAGAAGAGATGGAGTCAACTCTCTTTTTATGTCTTTAGTGCTAAGGACTAGCTCTATTGTGGGGAATGACTCAGGATGTGACCAAGCAGGGAGGGAGGGTATTGGGCAAGGGGGTGTATATGTACTTTTCCCTCCATGCTTCTACTGCCCCAAAATCTCCCTGATGTCTCCCTGGTCATGCACAAAGTCACATCCCTGGAATTTAAAGCCAACTGTAATTTGGGCCCATCCTTTCCATTTAGCTTTGTTTTATATAACTGATTAATATGAACCCTCTGTTTTAGTTAGGCTGACCTCATGATACCCTGCCTCCCTCTCCTATCCTCCAGGTCCATTCCTTATTCCAGATCAGAGGTGGGGAACCTGTGGCTTCCAGGCCACATGAGGCCTCTAGGTCCTCGAGTGTGGCCCCTTGACTGCATCCAAACTTCACAGAACAAATCCTCTTAATAAAAGGATTTGTTCTGTAAAACTTGGACTCAGTCAAAAGGCTGCATCTGAGGACCTAGAGGGCCACATGTGGCCTTGAGGCTGCAGGTTCCCCATCTCTGTTCTAGATAGCTGGTACTGTGTTGACAAACCTTTGGAGAAATACCTTTCCTACCCCCCCTCCCATGCCACCCCGCAGTTAAGCCTTTCTGGCCTAGCCACACCTGGATACCCTTTGGCCTTCTGTCTCCTATTTGCTATGCAATCAGCCCTTCCTTCCCAACTTGGCTCAAGCTCCAAGTCCCATTGTGCCCACAGTCCGCTCAATCCCAGGGGCTCACTGTGATCTTTTGCTTCTCGGAGATTCTTTAATACTTATTTCTGTCCTACTCATTTGCTCCTCTCACACTACTGTGAGTTTTAGTTTAATTTTAATTTCCTCTATATAGGTCATATCTCCCCAGCGAGATTCCAAGTTCCTGAAGGGCCGGGACCTTCTTATTTCTTTTCCTCCTGTATCCTTCACGGCACCTAGAAAAACATCCTGTCCACTTCACTCGACTGTGACACAGATGAAGTCTTTCTTTGGCACATTCTACTCCTTCCAACTATTGCCTAGAGCCTCCCATTTATGGTTCAACCTCCATATTGTCTTTTCTGGACAGTGTCCAGAGCTGGAACAAGGGTGGGGCTTGATGAGGGTGCTTGCATTATATACATTTCTTCAGCAGCTGTGTGTGTGTACATATATATATATATATAAACCTATAATATATGCGTATATATATATGTATATATATATATGTATATAACTGAGCTTAGCACCTAGTTTAAGATAGGAAGCTACCAGATGATCAGTGTCTTCCCTATGGGAATGCCAGGTGAATTTCTCCCTAGCCCAGCCCAGGCTTTCCCCCTCCTTAATTAAGGAAAAGGAAGGAGAAGGTGACAAGCGTTTATTAAGTGACATTATTTATGTGACAAGTACTGTTTTAAGTACTTTATACATTTTAAATTTTATCTTCACAACCCTGTGTGGTGGATGACATTATTACCCTCATTTTATAGTTGAAGAAACTGAGACAGATGGAGGTTAAGTGACCTCCCCAGGGTCATATAGCTCTCCTGAGACTGGATTCAAATTCAAATTTTCCTGACTCTAGGCCCAGTAATATCCACTGTGCCATCCAGCTACGTCTTTGACAGAGGATTTCAAATATCCCTTGGTCTGTTTCCTGTAAACATGGTAAATTTGTGGAGTCTCTCACCTCATGATGCTTTGTGCCCTAACAACTGAGGTTTCCTCTCATAGCCTCTTCCTTTGGCTCAACTGAATTTGTTGGTTTGAGGGTATGTTCTAGGTAGTAGCATGGCTAGTTTTAGCTCTGGTCATGCCACTTGCTTTCCATCTTTCCATGCTTCCTCTCTCATCAAAATTGACTATCCTCTGCCTCTGCTGGGTGATAAATGAATTTTAAACTAACCTTTCCTCATGTGTTAGCTGGCCAAGGGGCTCTTCCCCCAGGAGACAGAATGAATTAACCTAATTAAAATGTCCATAGCACAATAGACTGAAGGAATTCATTTCAGGAAGCTCAAAAAGTGCCATTAATAGCACTCTCGGGGACAAGGAGAGAATCAGTCTCTTGGGGTAGAAGGGACCTCAGAGGTCATCTAATGGAATCTCCTACCAAGAACACTTTTTATGAAGCACCTTACAATTGGCCCATCCAGCCTTTGTTTAATGTACTTCCAGTGATGGAAAGCTCACTACCTTGTGAAGCAATCTATTCCCTTGTTAGGAAGTCTTACTTGTTAGAAAAGTCTTCTTTATATTGAGATAAAATCCCTACCCCCAACCGCCTCTTTCCTGCATATTCCACACTTTGCTCGTAGTGTTAGTCTCTGGAACCAGAGAATGAGTTTAGACTGCCTTCCATCTGACACAACTTCAAACATTTGAAGACAGCTCTATACCTCCTAAGCTTTCTCTTCTTCAGATTAAACACCCCTAGTGCCTTCAATAGGTCTCAGGTCAGCATGGTTCCAACACCAAGGGAACTTCTTATCTTTTCAATGGAATTCAACAAACATTAAGCACCTACTATGTGCAAAGTGTGGTGCTAGGAATAAGTGGAAATAAAAATAACTGGAAATAAAAATTTAAAAAATAATATTGTTCTCAATATAAGGGAATACAAAGGCTTATACAGCTCATAATATACGATGTTTTCACATATGTTCAATTCGATGCAGGATGTAATTGGGGCATGGGAGTCACTTCCCTCTCTGATCCATCCTCCATACAGATGCCATATTGTTATTCCTAAAATGTGCTTCTGCTCCTGTCCCTCCCCCATTCACAAGCTTTTGTGGCTCCTCTCATTTGATATTGAAAGACCTGCTGAGCTTTCCATATTTTTTTTTGTGATACTCCCCCTTGCTCCCTCCACATTCCAACCAAATAGGCCTTCTTGCTGTTCCTGTATGCAGTGATACCTCTCCAGCCTTTGGGATTTGCAGAGCCTAGCTGGAATGCTATCTCTCCTACCCCATTTCTTAGAATTCCTAGCTTCCTTTAAGACTGGGATTAGGTGCTCCCTTCTACTTTGGGTCTTTCCTGATTCCCTCATTGTTAATTCTTTCCCCTCCTGAAGTTGTTTTCTATTTATTTACCCACGTACATGTTGAACCACTTCGATAGGATATAAGATCCTTGAGGGCAGGGGCTGGTTTTTTTTTTCTCTCCTCAGAACCTGCAACATTCATTTGTTTCAGTCATATCTGATTCTTCAAGACCCATTTGGGGTTTTCTTGGCAAAGATATTAGAATGGTTTGCTATTTCCTTCTCCAGCTCCTTTTACAGATGAGGAACTGAGACAAACAGGGTTAAGTGACTTGCCCAGGGTCACACAGCTAGTAGGTATCTGAGGTCAAATTTGAATTCAGGTCTTCCTGACTCCAGGCCCAGCACTCTATACATTGTGCCACCTAGAACATTACCTGGCAGATAGTAGTCAATTAATCAGTCAGTAAACATTTATTGAGCACTATCTGCATACTAAGTGCTGGTAAGCTAGTAAGTAAGGTGCACTTGAAACATTTATTGAAGTGGGAATATGTAGAGGTTCTGGGATGTGGAGGGGAGATAAGGGAACTCATGAAGGGTAGTATCAGTCTTATTCAATATTGTTAAATAAGATGAAAGATAATTTTCTGACAGAGAGGTTAGAGTTTGGAAGAGAGGGAGTATATTAGAGACCAATGACTGCTGTGCAATGCAGTAGTCCTACTGAGGTTGGTTAGCCTGAAACTGAGTGAGCTAGGTGGTTCAGGGGCTAGAGTGCCAGCCCTGGAGTCAGAAGGACCTGTGTTCAAATCTGGCCTCGGACACCTACTAGCTGTGTGACCCTGGGCAAGTCATTTACCTCTGTTTGCCTTGGTTTCCTCATCTGTAAAATGATCTAAGGAAGGAAATGACAAACCACTCCAGTATCTTTGCCAAGAAACCTCAAATGGGGTCATGAAAAGTTGAACACAACTAAACAACAAGCCTGAAATTGTTGTGAATTCAACCAGAATAGTTTTGTGATTTCTTCCAGGATGCTCTGCTCTGTGGATTGGGAGTAATAGTCCCTTTCTCACCCCACTTGGCAGCCTTCCTACCCCTAGATGCCTGCCCCCATTGTCTCATGGTGCCCTGGTCTCAGCAAGGATAGATTGGATAAACTTGAGGCTATGGGGAGAGGGCAATGCTGAACCCTAAGTAACATACCCTTAATGGTGGAATTTTAGGCATTAGCAGGAAAGCTATTTGGGAGCAGGGGATCACCTCTTCAGAAGTCCTCAAGTCTGTCCCATTTGGCAGCTAGCAGGAATGTACATTTCATAAGCCCCCATTAGTGTGAATTTGCTTGGGTATGGACTAAACTAGCCGGCAGAGTCTATACCTCTGTGGGACACAGACTCAGTTCTTTTAAATAAGTCTGATAATTGTACCAACCTTGCTTTCAAAGCTGCACATTGAACAAAACAAACACGGGTTCCATTTCACAAACAAGCAAACATTTCCCCTGAGCAATTAGCAGTCAGACAGCTCATAATTACTGCATGTGACACTTTTTAATGCTGACTGTGCTTATTTATGGAAAACGATGTTTATACTAATATTAAGAGCTCATTAAACCCTGTGGGCACATGTGAGACCATCCTGAAGAAAGTGCAACATTTGCAGTGTAGAAAAGACACATCTGTTTCAGGAGCCCCAGTGGTGAGTACAGAAACTCTTGTACAGGTAAAGGAGTCCTTTAACTGAGTAGTGAAAATCCATACACTGGCCTTTGGAAGTCCTATCCTTCCCAAACATATAAATCTTTCACCCCTCTACACATGCATTGCTGGTACGACATGTATGTAGAGCAGGGGGAAAAGGAGGGTCATTGAACAATCTTACCTGCTTGAAGGTACCTCCTTGATCCACCTGTCATAGTGCCTGAAATTAGAGTTAGTCCCTTGGAGTGAAGTATTGAAGGTCACTGTTAAAATACCTAAGTCTTACCTAGAAAGCTGACTTATGAGGCTTCATGACATTGGAGCAGAAAAAGCACAAAATTCTCACTTGCTTAGCATTTGTCTGACCCTGGGTAATTCCTACCTCCTTTCTGGGCCTCAGTTTTTTCATATGTGAAACAAAAGACAAACCAGCTGATCTCTACTATCTTTGACTTCTTTGGGAAATAACCCCACTAGCTATAAAGGATATGAACAGTTTTGTGATTTTTCTCTCATAATTTCAGTTTTCCAAAAGAGTTGGACCAATTCACAGCTCTAATTAATCAGTCAATAAACATTTATTAATATATTAAGCTCTGCCAATGGCATATTAATTCCTATCTTCCTATATCTCCACTCAACACTTTATAATTTTATCAAATTCATCTATTCAGTGAATGAAAGGTGAAACTTCAGACTAGTTTTTATTGATGTCTTCTGTTTCTTACATCATCAGAGTAATCCTCTCCCTCTCTTTCCCATAGAACCATAGCATGTAACAAATAGTATTTTGGGGGAGGGAAGAAAATCAACAGAACTAATGAATACATTGAAAAAATCTGAAAACATGTACAATGTATAACTCCTGTGGATTTACCATCTCTACAAAGGTGTAGGTTGGGAGTGTCTTCTCATATCTCTTCATCCAAGGCATGCTTGATCTTTATAATTTTATTACATTCACTTAATTTTGGGGGGGGGTGTGTGGTTGTTTTTCCATTTACATTGTTGTAGTTATTGTGTATATTGTTTTCTGTGCTCTGATTACTTCACTTTGTATCAGTTCATGTAGATCTTTCTATGCTTATCTGCTTTCTATGTATGCATTATCTCATGCATGTATTCTTTCACCCCTCCTATGTTTCTGTTGCCTCAGGTATTTGGGAAGCAAATAATCTCTTCAGGTCTGTTTTTTTTCCTAAGACTTTCAAATGTTTCTTTATTATTGAATATCCATCTTTTTTCATTTATGGTTAAGCTCAGGTAGGTCCACATCCTGAGCTTTATTGTTCTTCAGAATATATTATTCCATTCCCTCCTGCATTTTCCTTTGGGTTCAGAATAGTCTTGTGTTATATGAATTTCCTTTCCTTTTGCACTTGGAGCTCTTTCTCTTGTTTGCTTGCAGAATTTGTCATTTCTGAATCGAATTGTTAAATTTAGCTCACTATCTATCTCAGAGTTTGCAGCCTTATTTTTTTTCTTGTCTTCTCTTTGGTGATCTATGAATTCTTTCCATAGGTATTTCATCTACTATATTCAGAAGTTCTGGGCAGTTCTCTTTTTATTATTTCTCTCAATGTGGTGTTCAGGATTGGTGGTGTCTGGTTTTTTTGTCCTATTTTGTTCTTCTGGGAGACTTGTGATTCTTAGGTTGTGTTTACAACTCCTGTCTTCAAGATTAATATGTTTTGCTTGGATAGCAAACCCATTTTCTTTCAGTGTTATTGCTTTTTGCTTTCCTTATTCTGGAGTATTGTTTATTTCTGTTTATTTGAATGCTCAATATGTTTATCTCTCTTTTGTCTCTTTGGTGAAACCTGCCATTGCAGATTCATTTTTTTTCTATTTTGCCCATCCTGTTTTCTATACAGGCCATAAATTCTGCTCTCATAGCTCTCATTTCTCTTCTAAGCCACCCAGGAACAGCATGTTGTGGTTCCATGTTCTCCTCACATTCCACAGGATTCTCTGTCTCATCAAGTGCTGGATCATTTTCCTTAGATTTGCAGCATTTATTCATAGATTCCTGAACTCTCTACTAGATGTGGAGGCCATATTTCTTTCTGTTAATATTTTTCCCATTTTTTTTTATCTGCTTATGTTCCAGGTCTTTTAGTTTTCTTCTTAAGATCTTTGGTAATTTCAGTTCTTCTCCTCCTTCCCCTTTATTGTCCCCTATTGTTTATTTTCTGAGTCCCATCAGATGGTAGTTTCCTTGGGGGCTGGATTTCAAAGCTTTTCAGCTTTCTTCTATGCTGGGAAATGCATGGTTCACTAGCGTAGGTGTCTGCCACAAGTGACTTTTGGAGAAGATTGAACTGGTTCTGGTTAGATGCAGGGCTCTTTCCCTCAAGTTCTCCCTAGGCATACAGTCTTCCTCCCATCATGGCACCGCATCTCAACGTCCTATCCTGTTTCCTCTGTTTTTCAGTACTCTGGTCTGGCACTAGCAGTTCGGAGAGCTGCCATACTGGTTCTATATGGTCGATCTCTGTTATTTGGGTCTCTGAGGCTCTGAGATGAGAGCTGGAATAGGATGTGGGATAGAATTCTATTTCAAGCACAATCACATGTCCTAACTCTTTCCATTTTTACCTCTAGTCTGTTGTAGAGATCTTTTGAAACACATACTGCTGCTGCTGCTGCCTGTCTCAGCCCCAGTGAACTTATAGAGTTTTTGTCTCTGTGGCACTAGAAAGAGAGAGAGGAATTAGGGTGTGGGGTTGGGTTTTACTGCAAACCAGTGAGTCAGGTCCTTGGATTTTGTTGCAGGTCCTTGTGTTCAGTCAATGAGGTATCTGAATGACCTCAGGGCAGGTGTCAGTACATCCTTGTTGTTTAACTTACTTTTGGATTCCAAGTGTACCAGCCAGAGGTGTCAAATTTGTGACGCAGGCTGTAAGCATCTGCAAAACTATGGAGTGTGGCCCAAACCAGATTAAAATGTAATTGGGAAAATTTTTAAAAATAATACAACATAGATAATATTAATTTGTGGTTTTCTAAGTCAATATGTGTCTGTGGAGATCTGTTTTTATCTGAATGTGACACCACTGTAGCCCTAGATGATGGAGTGCGCTTAGCTGAAAATATTTTATTTTTGGTACATATTTTCTTTTCTGGAAGGATTTGAGAAGTCAAGGGGATCAGAAAACATGTCTGGTCCTCTATCTTGTTGGCTATATGACCCAGAAATCCTTCTTCAGAGTAGTTTTAATATGAATTAGAGTATTTTTTAATATGGACACAAAATGATTACCGAGTCACACTGATGAATTTCTATTTCTTCTTTTGGAATCTTTATAGTTTTTGACCAATAATATATTTGGAAATGTTTTCTAATCTTATATATTTGGTTCTATTTCCTGTATACTTGCATATATACTTTTATCAGATATTTGTTTGTTTTGGGGTTTATTTTTTGGAGGGGGAAAGGCAGGGAAATTGGGATTAAGTGATTTGCTTAAGGTTCACACAGCCAGTAAGTGTGTCAAGTGTCTGAGGCTGGATTTGAACCCAGGTCCTCCTGACTCCAGGGCCAGTGCTCTAATCATTGTGCCACCTAGCTGCCCCTGTCCTGCCTAGCTGCTCCGATCAGAGATATTTGTTATGAAGATTTTTCCCAAATGTTAATTTCTTTTCATATTTTAGATCCATTGATTTCTATCATGCAGAAGCTCTTTTTATATAATGAAAATTTCCAATTTTAGTTTTTAATTATCACCTTTGAGAGACAGGATGGTATAGTGCAGAGGTATCAAACCCATGGTCCACAACACTCCCCAGAGCAGCTTGAAACAGATTAAAACGTGATTCCTATCTAATTTTAATGCTCTGATGTATTAACAAAAAGAGAAATATATAAACATGAATGATTTTCTCAGTCAACTTGTGGCCTGTAGGTATCCTTATTCGGGTTTAGTGTTCCCCATTTCTTTTTTTTTTTTAAATTTATTTTTAATATGTTTAGTTATCAGCATTGATTTTCACATGCGTTTGAATTACAGATTTTCTCCCCATTTCCACCCCCCCCACTCCAAGATGGCGTACACTCTGGTTGCCCTGTTCCCCAGTTTGCCCTCCCCCTCCGTCCCCCTATTCTCCTCCCATCCCCCTTTCCCTTACTTTCTTGTAGGGCACGGTAGATCTCTATGCCCCATTGCCTGTGCATCTTATTTTCTAGTTGCATGAGAGAAAAAAAAAACTTTTTTACTTTTGAACATCTGTTTTTCTAAAACCTTGAGTTCCAAATTCTCTCCCCTCTTCCCTTCCCCTCCACCCTCCCTAGGAAGTCAAGCAAT
>CM053622.1:308502675-308520626 GCA_028646595.1 Phalanger gymnotis | reverse complement strand
GCCCTGCTTCCCTCTGCCCCTTTGTGGGTTCTGTAGTTCTAGAATTGGTTCAGAGCCATTTTTTCATAGGTTTTTGGAGGGACTTGGTGGGGAGCTCACGCCAGTTACTGCTTTCCAGTCGCCATCTTGGCTCCGCCCCCTCCCTATTTCTTTTGAGGTTGACATTATTGGTGAACTGGATAGAATGCTGACCATAGAGTCAGGAAAACAGGGGTTCAAGTCCCACTTCTGACACATATTAACTGTATGACACTAGATTAGGCACTTAACTTCCCAGGGCCCTCAGCAGATCTTTAAGATTCTAAGTTGCAAATGAATTGGTGATTTGAATCAATGGAGGAATTTTCCATATGAAGAGCTCCCTATAATGACAAATAACAGAACTGAACTTCTCTGCTCCCCAGAAGATAACCTCTGTCTTTTGTTAGGTGAAAGATTCTCATTCTACCTAGCTAAATGTTTTCTAGATTCCTCAGAAACTTATGGTTTAAGAGTTCCTTTTCTAGGATGTGTTCATTGAATTCAGGGATGCTTTATTATTTTGCTTCTGGCTTTTGTTTATCTGGCCCGTTCCACTAACATCTCTTTATTTCACATGTGACTGCATTACTTTGGGACTTCTCTGTCCCAACTTCTCCACGTGCTCCAGGAAGCCCATTATTGGATAACCTCATCATCCTGCAAGATCTCCTCAACTTTGGTACTTCACCTCATCATTGCCCTCCACTCCCCTGGTTGGAGTCTGGCGCCATGAATTCCACACCTCCATTGAAGAAGAAAGCTCAGCTCAGACATCTCCTCATTTCTCACCTAGCTGTACCACGTTGGAATTCCTCTGATTGACTTCTCCACCATGCCCCTATACCAGGTACCTTTACCCTCCTCTTTCATATTTGTATCCCCCTGCTCAGCACAATGACTGGCATACAGTTGGTGCTTACTAAATATTTACTGATTATTGACTAATCTATCTTTCTTTTTTTTAAACTTGTGCCAAATGGTTTCAATGATTACCGCTTCATTTATTTATCCATTTTTTTCCCCCAGATCTGGAATTGTATGGGAAACCTGGTTAGGAAACTCCCTTTACTAATGTAGATGGGCAATTGTTCTGTAGCTTGTATCTTTAGAGAGTTCACACAGCCAGTATGTATCAGAAATCGTACTGGAACTGAGCAGTTTCTGACTTCCAGGCAATTCCCTATTTTACTGATTCACTCACTACATTATATAGACATGATATGCAAAGTAATGACAAAATACTGTATTGGAGTGGCAAAGGCACTAGCAACAGGACAGGATTAGCTAGGCCTAGGGCAGTGGGCAGCACTTGAAAGAACCATGAAGGAAGCCAGGGACTCTAGGAGATCAAGATGAGGAGGTAAATTGGAATTCTAGTCATTAGCGACATCAATACCAAACTACCACTACCACCATTATTCCCTCTACTATTACTGTTGGTGATGCTGTTATCACTAATTGTGTTTGTCTTTCATTTTTGAAGAGGACCAATGACATCACAGGGTCATGTCTTGACTCATGCGTGGATTGGATTTAAGTTCGGCAGAGCTGCACAAAGTCTCACTTCCAGAGTCATTGAAGTTCAGTGACAAGACAAAAGTCAATAGAATTGGTGATGGTCCAGGATGCAGCAGATGACCTTGGCATCTTCCATGCCAGACCAAGCTCTAAGCACTCCATGGCACCTGATTCTGACATTGGAACAAATTGTTCTGCCCATTCCACTGGGAGAAGTCTTCATATGCTTAGGGTAGACCACCTCCTAACTCTCAGATGAGCTTGTGTCCCTTCAATTGCCCACAAACTGGTTTAGCCCATCTGCCAAGATGGCTTCCCAGGGTGTGGCCAGTGCTTTTGGTGAGAATTGAGTGCCAAGTGGACAGCAAAAGTGTATAAACAGCCCTGAAAAGGGCTCTGCGAGCCCTCACGCCACAGGTACTAATCGTCCCATATATCCCTCCCCCTTACTACTAAGCATCTTACAGAATCCTCACGTCTGCTTCATGCAGCAGACAAGGTAGAAAACTCCCTCCAAATCATTGCATCCTGGCTACCACCTACTACACCTGTACTTGGGGCTGGTGCTGGGCTGTGAGTGACCCCCTGTTTCAACAATCCAGCTAGCAGCTGCTGTGGGGGGCGTAAAATCAACAACAACCAGCTCACAGAACACTGTAAAAGCCCAGGTTCTTTTGATCTACTTTACTAAGAAAAGCGACATTAAGGGGTCAGCAAGTTTACTTTAATTCAGTATACAAATACCATTCACTTAGTTCAGGGGAAAAAGCCAGCACCCTGAACTTCAGAGCAAATATAGACAAATTACAAACATCGACAGACAGGCCAAATACAATTCATAGTTACCAACATCTAAGTTCAGCCTGGGAGCTCATAACAAGGGCTGGCCCAGAGTCATGCTTGCCGCCACAGCTGTGGGTCAAAGCTCTGGAAAAGAGAAAGCCAACCCCTGGTTTTATATCTTTTTCAGGGACTCACCCATGTGACCTAAAATCGTCACAAAGATGCGACTTAAACCCATGTGATCTAAAAGCCTCTGATGTCACAAACATGTCACTCAAACCCATGTAAACTAGGCTTTCCCTTGAGGCAGGGAGGTCATTAAGGACTCCTAATTTAATCAAGGAAATAAAGGCCAAACTCTTCAAGGGCACTTGGTTGAACTAAGTGCCAAGAGCCCATTTTGATTGCCAACACATCCCGCAAGATCCCATTGCCTCTGAATCTCTGTTTTACCAGCCCCAATTTAGCACTCTGCTAGGCTTTCTGAGAGAAGCCTATTGAGACTTTCCAGTGAAGGAGGAGAGGCGCCAGTGAAAGGCAGTCTCTCTCCTGCATATACTCAGCTCTTGAGTACTTTAGGGCTAATGCCTAGATATTGGGACTTTAGTAAGCTCTGCTTTGCACGTATATTTTTAAAGAGCAGAATAAATCTTATCCAAATCTGATAATCATTTTAAAAACTCTAGGACCTGCCATTTACATTGTTGGGTTTTTCTCTACTATTTTTGCCTCATGGACAAAAATAATGGCTTGTAAGTACTTAATGGCTTAAAGATAGGAAACTTAAAACTGGTTGGATTTAGCCCAAATCCTATCAGATTTTCTTGGTTCTTCTAAATCTCTAATCAGCTCACATGGGCTCCCTGCCCCCCTTTTTTCTCATTCTTTTTTTTAAACCAGCATGAAACCTGGTGTGAAAGGGCACCCAAAAACTTGGAATTGTGACCAAGATGTTAGCCACTCCTGGAAACTCATACTTTCAGTCTCTAAGTATTGTTATGAGGCAATCAAGCATATGTAAGTGCAATGTGTTGTTGGGTTCCTGGGAATAAATTTTCTATCATTTGGTGATAGGGTGCTGCACTTGGAGTCAGGAGGACCTGGGTTCAAGTTCCACCTATGATGCTTAAGAGATTTGTGAACATGGCCGAGACATTTAATGTCTCTTATCTCTAAAATGCAGGGGTTGGGTCAGATGGCATTTGGGGTTTCTTCCAGTTCTAAATCCATGAATGTCTCTAGGTGCTCACATTCTCAGGGAGTCTGGAGGTCTACACCATAGGCTACACACACACATCAACCCACTGGAGCAAACCCACAACCAATGTTCCACACTATCCACGTCCTCCCTCTAACTCTTAGACCTTCCTTGATGGACTCTGGAGGAGAGAGTGAGGCTGATGACTTTGTGCAGCTCTTTCTCACTCATATCCAATTCACGCACAAGCAAGACTTCTCCCTGGCGATACCATTGATCCTCTTGGAAAACAAAGGATGGGTAAAAACAAAGACTCTAAACATGCATCACTCTGGCCATTAGCTCCCTCAGGGACTAGCTCAGATCAAAAGACTGTGGACTCGGGGTGAGGAGGGACCTAAGAGGTCATTTTGTCACTCAGCTTTGTATTACTTTGCATATTCGTTATATATGCCCATCTGTGTACATGTTATTTCTCCTCATTAGAATTTAAACTCTTTGTGGTTGAGCGTGATTTATTTATTTGAGGGTTATTTATTTTATTATATATCCACTACTTTGGACAATGTCTGTTACCAGCAGGTACTTAATAATAGCACAGCCCTTTCTTTTGGAAAATGAGGAAAGTCATATCCAGAGAAGGTAAATGACTTGCCCAAGGTCACACTGGTAATAAGTGATAGAGCCAGAATTTGAACCCAGGTCATGGGACTCCAAACCTAGCACCATAGCTTACCTGTTCTACTACTTGATAACTCATCAAGAAAACATCCTAATCATTCTTTATAGACCGGAGAATAAACTGCCCTAGTGAATAGATGCTTGCCAGCTGCATCCTAGGCTTTGCCGTCTATCTTACCCCTGAATTGGAGACTTGTTGCAACAATCTCGCTAGTATCTTCTGTGGCTGTGTAAAACCAACAATAACCAGAACACAGAAGGCCACCACACAGGTTCCTTTGATCTGCTTTACTAAGGAAAGTAACATTAAGGGGTTAACAATGTTACTTTAATCCAACAAACAAATGTCATTCACTTAGTTCAGGATGAAAAACCAGCAACCTGAGCTTCAGAGCAAATACAAACATATACAATATAAACAGACCAAATCACAATTCATAGTTACCAGGAAAGAATCAACATCTGGGTTTACAAGCCAGGGGGTTCTTAATGATGGCTGCCCAGAGTCTCAACACTCTTTCCATGAGGGTGTCCCAAAAATCAAATGCCAACCTTGGGTCTTATATACCTGTCTCAGTCTCCTGGGGCACTTGATTACCTCAGTAAGGGAGAAGCACTCAAAGAACAGTGAAAAATCCCTAGGGTGTGGGAAAGTTAATCTCTAGTACCACTGTATACAAGCTAATGACTCCTGATTGTCTTAGTGCTGGGAAACACTCCAAGGCAAGATACCACTTTATCTGCTCCACTCAGACAAAGACCAGAATCATTAAAGGCATTTAAGAAAAGAAAAGCAAAAAGTCCCACCTTAATTACTATTACAAGCCTTAACTGGAAGAGATTGTCTAGTCCAACTCCCTCATCTTACAAATGAGAACACTGACACTCAGAGAGGGGAAGTTATGTGTCCAAGATGACCCAACTCTACATTCAGTGTAGGCCTTCCAGGTTGTGCATAGGGCCAGGGGTACAATTTTAAAGGACATAGAGCTGAAATGGGTATTAGATATCATGTAGCACAACCCACCACTTTACAGATGAGAAAATTGAGTTTTAAGGTTGTGTGGGTCAGAGACCACTACTCACATTAAAAATAGACAAAGACTGTTCTTGAGAGAAGGCAAAAAGGAATTTTATTGCTTCCTCATGAGAAAGGATGCCACCCAAGCAGGGGTGCTTTAATTATGTTTTACATTTATTTGGTCTGAATAAATGGGCACATCCCCTGAACAGAGTACAGGAGAGTACAAAGGACTCAGATGGATGCCAGTCCTTTTATTGGCTTTTCCTCCAAATCTCCTGCCAGGCTCTTCATTGGTCAGATACAACCCTCTGACTGTCTATGTCATGCCGTCCTCAAATGGCTCATTTAAGCATGCATACAAGCCTCTAACCTTTCACCCCAGAGCTTTGATTAAAACTAGTTCTAACCAGTCACCTGACTTACATTCTGCTAAAGCTGGGGGTATGGGGGGAGGAGAAGAGGAATGCTTTCCACTCTGTGAAAGCAAAACTATTTCCCTGTTTCTTACGAGGTGGTTAAAAAATATTTTTAGGTTACACAACTAGTAAGTCACAGGGCATAGATTTAAAACTGGAAAGGATCTTTGGGATCATTGAGTCCAATCTCCTCATTTTACAGTTTAAGAAATTGAGGACCATAAGGTTTAAGTGACTTCCCCAAGCTCATGATAATAGCAGAGCCAGGATTTGATAGTGTTTTTGATTTGTGAAAGTAGTGGTCATAAGGTTTTGTGTGTGCACACTCATACACAGACGTTCACCTTTCTCCTGATACTGGGTTGACTCAGAATATTGATCTTGACTAGATGAACTAGATAGAGCTGGTTTCCCCACATTTGATTAGTTCTCTATCAGTTGAATGATTCAGTTAAAGCCAAACACGTGTAAGATTGTGTATGTGTCCATATAAGACAGATATACACATATATACATATACAATAAAACAATATAAATACACACACATACACAAATATGTATGTAGGTATGTATATCTATATCCTTATGTAACTATCTCAACACAGATTGTCTAAATGTTGCTCACAAGAAATCTTGTTAGATATCACTGAAACTTGCCCACCCATTTCCAAAGGAAACTCAGATTCCTACCTTGGCAAGGCAGGAGAAGGGCCATGAGGTTGGGCACTCTTCCAGTCTCTGAGAAGAGCACTGGATTAGAAGTATATCCAATACCTTCTTAAATTGCTAGTCTAGGAGCATGATTTTGGTTCAGAATAAAAGCTGCTTCCATGGTCACTGGTATTTTACCTTACATTTGCCAGTTTGACTTCTTTCCACCAAATGCTAGTTACACAAAAGACCACAACAAATAATGAACAGCAAGGAAGCATATTCATGTAAGCAAATAGCAAACAGAAATCAGAGAAGTTATCCAGTTTAGAATATACCAGAAAATACACAGAATGAATGAATTTTCCTCTTAGGGGTGAGATATATCAGCTCAAACCCTGATCTCACTTAAAGGGAAATTCTCTGACATTTCTAGAGAGACAAACTGGAAATCAGGAATGTGTTGTTCATTTGTTTCAGTTATGTCCAACTCTTTGTGACCCCTTTTGAGCTTTTTTTCAGCAAAGATAAAAGAGTGGTTTCCCCATTTCCTTCTTCAACTCATTTTACAGATGGGGAGACTGAGGCAAACAGGGTTAGGTGACTTGCCCAGAGTCACATAGCTAATAAGTGTCTGAAGGTGGATTTGAACTGATGTCTTCCTGACTCCAGGTCCAGTGCTCTATCCATTGCACCACCTAAGATGGGAGTGTATTCCTAATTTGATTATTCTTCAGGTAGTCACTGAAAGGAAAGGTGAGTGGGAGAAAAAGGGGAAGGTTCACAGGGACTTTCACCATGAGGCATCCTTTTAATCTCTCTCCACATTATTGGGCAGTAATTCATTAAAAACAAGAGATCTAAGAACAGGGTAGCACTTCAGTGGGTAGGCTACCCAGTACATTTTCTACTATGCCATTCAGACTCTAGAACTTATTTTCCTCATATCTGGGGGTCTTATTTTCCTTATCTATAAATATGAATAATTATGCTCATACTACAGATTTAACAAAAGAATTGTGAGGCCTAAATTGGAAGAGTCATGCAGAAGTATTTTGTGAAAATACTGTATTGGAAAAGGGAGCCAGACTTGGAGTCTTCGTAGAACTTGGTTTGAGTCTTGACTCTGCTGCTTGTTACCTGTGTGACCTTAGGCAAGTCATTGGACCTCTGGGCCAGAATTTCCTCATATATAAAAATAAACGGGTTGATATGAGAAGATATATCTCCTTCCTCCTTTTCAGAGGTGGCCATCCATGAGGGTGGAATATTGTATAAAATTTCTCAATGTGTTAATTGGTTTTACTGAATTTTTTCCCTCTTGTTTCTTTTTATTTTTCTTTTAAAAAATTCTTTGTTGTAAGGGATGATTCTCAGAGAGGGCTGAGGGAGAAAGATGCAGGGAGAAATCTAGATGATGTAAAAGGAAAAGGTATTAATAAAAATCTATTAAAATAGAAAATTAAACCAAAGGGAAGGAGTTGGATTTGGTGATCCCTAAAGTTTTGTTCTATTCTAGACTTAGAATTCTCTATTAAGGGTGCCATGTGAATTATTACATTATGATATATTTGCACAATATATATTATATAAAATATAATATATAATAAAACAATGTAGCATATATTGTGTTTTGTTATATTGTTTTGTGTTATTTTATGTTATGTTATATTATGCTATGTTATGTTGTTATGTTATGTTGTGTTGTGTTGTGTTGTGTTGTGTCATGTTATACAAGTTGTAAAGCCTGGCAGATTTGTCTTTTGTGATTTCTTCCTTACCTTTTGGAGGTCCTTCTCCCCTTCTAGTGCTCCTTTGATATGTGGCCCCTCTTAAGTGCTTATTCTGACCCAATTGCCTAGAACTTAGTCCTCAGCCAGCAGTCTACTATTAAGGACCCTTTCTGATAGCAACATAAGGTGTGAACCCTCACCCTCTTACTCCTCAGGGACAGGCACCTTTTAGAAAGTGGATTCTTGGAGGTTGAAAATCCTTTGACTTCTTGCTGCCAGAACAAGTCCTCTATTTAGAGAGCTGTTCCTAGCCCTGGTTCAGTGACCTTTAAGTTGTCACAGAATGTCTGTCTGTTAGAAAAGATTTGAGAGGTCATTTAATCCAATTCTGTCATTTTGCCATTGAGAAAACTGAAGCTAAGGGAAAGACAGGGGTCTGCCCTAGGCTGCTTGAGTGATACAGTATCTGGTTCTTTTTTGACTGCACATGCCATGTGGGGTGACTACCACCTTTAACAACATTCCTTCCTTGTTAGAGTGGTGTGAATGTTGGGAATTCTGGAGAGTGAAGGAGGTGGCTTCCCAAACACAGTGGTACCAGAGAGTTGAAGGGCAGGTTTTAGCCCACAGAGAGAACCCTTGTCTTCAACTGCCAGCTCTAGGAGGAAAGAAAAGAATTTATTTTAGGCTTAGAAGTATGGGAAATCAACTATTCCCCACACCCCTGGCTCTGGATCCCATGACTTTCCCTTGGTAATGTAACTGTGTTAAAATGCCTTGGCTATGAGTCAACATTTACCTGACAGCAGGGAACTGGGACCCTGTGGCAGCATTCTGTTCCTTGGCCTTATTTCCAGGCCCACAATAATTGGCAGGCAGAGCTGAATGGAGAGCCTCCAATGCTATGGAGGTGCAGCCATGGAGCCCACAGTCAAACAAAAACTCAAGTTTTGACCTGCTAATAAGCCAAAATGCTGTCAGAAAGAGCACTGCAATGGGGAGGATTACCTATCTCCCCAAAGCAGTGCCTTTCCCAGGAATACGTGGGCTTCTTCCTTCTCCTTTTCCCCCAACTTCCTTTTAGGAATCTCATTGAAATTCCCAATTGACCTGGAAAAAAGATGGGAAAATGAGGGAGAATTCCAAATTCTAGAATTGTCAATCTTGGGTTTGGTGCTGCCCAGGAAATCAGCCCCTCTTCTATCTAGGAGGCTGGGCATCAGTAACACTTGCCACTTACAACAGCTAATAATGAGAGCTAGCATTTATATAGCACTTTAAGGTTTACAAAGCACTTTACAAATATTAACTCATCGTATCCTCACAACAATTCTGAGACGTAGCTATTGTGGTCTTAAAATTCTATTATTTATTTTTCACATTCTTAACTTTTTAAATTTTGAGTTTCAAATTCTCTTCCTGACTCCTAGCCCTCTCCCACCCACTGAGAAGGTAAGCAAAATGATATCAATTATACATGTGAAATCATGCAAAATATATTTTCATATTAGCCATTTCACAAAAAAGCAAGAAAAAGAAAGAAAATATTATACTTTAATTTGCACTTAGAGTTCATCAGTTCTCTCTCTGGAGATGTATAACATTTTCATTATAAGTCCTTCGGAATTGTCTTGGATCATCGTATTGATCAGAGTAGTCAAGCCTTTCACAGTTAATTATCATTACAATATTGCTGCTACTGTGCACAAAGATCTTCTGGTTCTTCTTACTTCACTTGCATCAGTTCATATAGGTCTTACCATGTTTTTTTCTGAAACCACTCCCTTTGACATTTTTTATAGAACAATTGTTCTTGTTTGTTCTTTGTTCTCGAAGAAAGCCAATGACATGAAGAAGGCGGCGTCTTGACTTGCGAGTGAGTCAGGTTTAAGTAAGAACATATCATACGCCGCATCACAATCATATGCCACAACTCGTTTAGCCGTTCCCCAAATGATGAGCATCCCCTTGATTTCCAGTTCTTTGCCAGCACAAAAAGGGTTGCTATAAATGCTTTTGTAATATAGGTCCTTTTGCTTTTTCTATGCTCCCTTTGGGGTACAGACCTACTAGTGGCATTTCTGGGTTGAAAAGAATACACACTTTTATAGTAGCCCTTTGGGCGTAGTTCCAAATTGTTCTCCAGAATGATTGGACTAGTTCACAACTTCATCGACAATTTATTATTAGTGTACCTACTTTCCCTCCTCCTTTCCAGCATTTGTCATTTCTGATAGATATAAGGTAGTACCTCAGAGTTATTTTAATTTGCATTTCTCTAGTCAATAGTGACTTAGAGCATTTTCTCTTCTAACTAGAGATAGTTTTGATTTCTTCTCCTGAAAACTGCCTTTTCATATCTTTTGGCCATTTATCAATTGGGGAATGGCTCTTATTTTTATAAATTTGACTCAGTTCCCTATGTATTTGAGAAATGAGGCCTTTACTAGAGAAATTCGCCCTTAACATTTTTTGATATTGCTTCATTGTCTATTGTACCTTTTAGCAAAATGTAGTTTCCTTTATTATCTCTTCTAATTAGGTCTATTTTTGCTTTTGCTTTGTCTGAGATGATGATTGCTACCCCTGCCTTTTTTTTTAGTTCAGCTGACACATAATAGCTTCTGTTCCAGTCCATTATTTTAACTATATGTGTGTCTTTCTGTTTGAAGTGTATCTCTTGTAAAAAACATATTGTTGGATTCTGTTTTCGAATCCATTTTGCTATCCACTTCTGCTTTATGCATGAGCTTATTCCATTCAAATTCACATATATGTATTTATGAATATGTATACATGTGTGTGTGCCACATACATATATATGCATATATAAATTCTTCCACTGATGAGAGTGAAGTTCAATCATTGCCTGCTACCCCTCTGTGACCAGGACCCTTGCTGGCTTATGGCCAATCATAAGTGCTCCTCTCTACCCTGGAACTACAGCCCAGAGCTGTTTATGAACAATAGAGTTGCACTCAGTGCCATCTGTATCCAATGCCAGCAAAGGGTCCCCTATTCTATTTCTCTATCCAACCCCTTACTGGCTGTGGACTGAGAGCTTCCAAAGCTGCTGCTGCCACTGCCACTGCCACTGCATCACAGCCTCCTCCAAGGCTCACTGCTGGTGATCTCTCTGCCTATGATCCTGGCTGGCTCCCACTCTAGTGTCATAGATCTCTCCTGCCAACCTCCCTAGTTGTCTTTGGCTGGAAAAATGTCTTACTCCAACCTTTTGTTGGCTCTACTACTCCAAAATTTGATTTGAAGAATTATTTAAAAGTTATTTGAATGAAACGTTGGGAGAGTTCAGCTAGGTTGCTGTCTGTACTCTGCCATCTTTGATGTTAGGGTAGATGTCCTTGTTAACTCCTCCCTTTTTTAATGGATGAAAAAAGGGAGGCCAAATTATTTGCTCTGGGTCACACAGGTAGTAAATGTTTGAGGCTGGATTAAAACCCAGGTTTTCCTGAGTTTCCAAGTCCATTATAATACCTAGCTAGTTATAATACCTTGACCTAGTAATTTGTTTTTTTTTAATTAATTTAACTTTCTATTAACAAGCCTTTATTTTGTTGATACCTCTCCACTCTTTGGCGGGGGGAGGAATCCAAAAGCCTTATAACAAATATGTGAAATCAAAGAAAGCACATTGGCCATAATCCAAAAATTTATGGCTCACTGCGTTGTTTCTATCACCTCTTTGTGTGGAGCTGGATAGCAGGCTTCATCATCAGTAGGCCTAGTAATTTGAATAACCTGGCCCAGTTACCCTTGGGCAATGTGGGAAAAGAAGAGAGGCCTGGGGAGAAGAGGATGCTCCATCGAACATAGATACCTAATAGGAGGTAGGAGTCTTGGTCCAACTGGGAGATGCACTGCCCAGGTGCTGGGAAAAAGAGGAGAAAAATGAAATGAACTCACCATTAAAGTTAGAGATTTGTGAGATTAGAACAAAAAGAAATCATTCCTGTAGCACTCCCAGAAACCTCTGCAGTGGGAGGCAGGAGCTGTGGGAACCCAGCAGTATAAAATTGGGTTTCAAAAGAACGGAGGCACTCTGGCCTAGAGCTGTGTTTAAAACATGCTTCTTTGCCTGTAATGCATGAACTTTAAAAGAAAAAAACACACTTTTTGACATATATATTTCATATAATTGGGTTATTTGGCATTCTTGTGAGTTTTATTTTAATGCATTTAAAAACATTCTTTTGAAGGGGGTTAGGGTGGGCGGGAGGCAGAGTTTTCACTAGACTGCCAAAGAAAGTTTAAGAATTCTTAATTTATAGCCTAAACCAATGGTTCTTAAACTTTTCTCAGGGATTTTAGGATCCCTAGTTCTCTGAATTTTTTAGTCACTTGGAAAAATTATTGAAAAGCCCCTAAAGAGCTTTGTTTCTATGGTTTATATTGATGTTTACCACATTAGAAACTAAAACATTAAAAATTAGTATTATTATGAAAATTGTTTTACCTTCACAGACCCCCTGAAAGGGTCTTATGGACCTCAAGGATCTCTAGACGCATTTTAAGAACCACTGGCCCAGCTCATTGCTGAAGCAAAGGCTCTAAAGGATTCTCTCTTTATAGGACAACTGCTAGAAAGCTGGGAAAGAAGGCGAGGGTCGGTTACTAGAGTTGCCAAAGCATAGAAGCCCTAACAAGGCTTTTTGGGCACTGGAGGCAAATTCAGTTTAATTGGGGAAGAGGGAAGGAGTATTTAATGAATGATTACTTCTGCGTAGACTGGAAGAGTCCTTAAGATTTGAAGGAGTATGGAGTAGATGATCTCTCAGGTGTGTCAATGCATATAAAATGCAAATATATTGAGATAGAACAGTTTTGTCTAGTGGTCTGGATTTGTGAAGTTGATTAGACAGTAGCTGCTTGTTCTCTATTTCTATGGAAGTCCAAGTGAAAGTCACCCCTGCAGCAATGGAGACTATAGTCAGAGCCAAGGAAGGACTTTAAAAAAAATTACAGATGTAGAAACTAAGGCTAAGTGACCTGTTCCAGTTCACACAGCTAAGTAAATATCTGAAGTGAGATTCGAACTCAGCTCTCCTTATTCCAAAGTCCAGCACTCTATCCAACGTGCCATCTGTCTGGCTGTAAATATTGTAAAGGCTATGAAAAGACCAGCCCACAAATAAATTATTGGTGGAGTTGTGAATTGATCTAATTATGCTGGAAAACAATTTGCCTAGAAAGTGACTGAAATATACATTTTGACCCTAAATCTCTGACCCGGAAATTCTATTGTTAGGTATTTCTCCCAAGAAGGTCAGAGATGGAAAGAAAAGCTCATATACACCAAAATATTTATGGTAGCACTTTTTGTAGTAGCAAAGAACTGCAAGCAAAGCAGAAGCCCTTGGATTGGGGAATGGTTTAAAAACTACAGCATGTGATGGAATGTTACTCCACTCTAAAAAAACAATGAGTATGAAGGGTACAGAAAAGCTTGGAAAGATTTATGTGAATCGGCATAAAGTAAAGTAAGCAAAACCAGGAAAACAATGCACATCATGATTACAACATCTGTGGAAGAAACAAGAAAGACTGAAATGAATACTTTGTAATTATAATGACCATGCTGATCAGAAAAAAGAGATGAGAAAATGCCCCTCTTTCCCTACTTTGCAGAGGACTAAGGGTGTATATACTCATCTACTACCTTTCTCTTTTTTTGGTTTTGCTGGCATATAATTGCACATAATAGTTTCCAATAATTTCCTTTATTTTGCCCTTCTGTTATGAATTTACCTATTTGATTAAAAACTGGGAGGGGTAGTAATTTGATTTACTCTTTCTTTTATTTGATTGGTTTAGTTAATGGTGTAAATTTTTTTGAATTTATTTTGTAAAATAATGTTTTACTATATTTAAAAAATTTTTAACATTCATTTTTTAAAATTTTAAGTTCCAAATTCTCTCTTTTCCTCTTAACTCTTGAGAAGGCAAGCACTATAGTAACAATTATACATGTGAAATCATGCAAAATACTCCCATATTTAACTAATGATTTTTAAATTTATATCCCTCTTTTAAAAAGAAGTTTTAGTTTTCCATATCAGTCCTAAAATCTTTTCATTTTGAAGTTTCTCTGTTTTTCTCTAAAAGGAAATGATCAAAATGTCTTCCTTAGTACTTCTTTTGGAAATGCTACTTTATTTTCTAGGCCTTTTAAATGCATTCCCTCTGTCCCTTTTATCAGTATAAGTTTTCAAAGACACAAATCTGCTATAATTTCATTCTATAAGTTTTGGCATATTGTCTCATTCTTATAATTCTCTTTAGCATAATTATTTATTGTTTCTATGATTTGTCCTTTGACCCACTCATTATTCAGTTCTCATTTTATATATATCCCTTGCTCATATTTTTTTATTAATTACCATTTTTATTGTTATAGCCTATAACACCTTTGTAATACTTTAAGGTTTGCAAAGCACTTGACATAATTAATGTGACTTGATCCCCACAGCAATCCTTGAGGTAGATACTATTGAGGAAACTGATGATTAAAGAGATTAAGTGTGTTGACTTGGAACACACAACTACCCAGCCAGAGTCAGAGATGAGATTCAACTCAGGTCCTTCTGACTTAATTTCTAGCATCTTATCCATTACACCATGCTGATTTTGTAAAGAGTATATTTATAAATTCTGTCTTTTTACATTTGTGTATGATTCTTTCATCCCCTAGAATAGGGTCATAATAGGATGTTGAGGAATATCCATATTCTCTATCATTCCCATTTAGAATTTGCCACAGGTTAGTTATCTCTAATTTTTACAACAATGTATTCATTTCTATATTTTCTTTCATATTTTTCTGTTGGATTTATCTATCTCTGAAAGAGTAATATTAAATAGTCTTACTATTAGTGTGCCATTATCATTGCCTTTTTATGATTCTCTTTTCTTTCGAGAATTTAGTTGCTATTCAATTCAGGGCATATATTTAATAGTACTATTGATTGTCAATGATAATTATCACATACTATAGGTGCTCTGGATCTCTTGCCAGTATTAATCTTTATTTTAATCTCATATGAAGTCTTTATTTTAATTCCTGTTTTCTTTTTTTGGAGGGGGGAAGGCAAGGCACTTGGAGTTAAGTGACTTGCCCAAGGTCACACAGCTAGTAAGTGTCAAGTGTCTGAAGCTGGATTTGAACTCAGGTCCTCCTGACTCCAGGGCCAGTGTTGTATTCACTGGGCCACCTAGCTGCTTCTTAACTCCTGTTTTTAAGAGGTGCTTGAAGCCTAACAGACTTTGTTCCCACCTATCATTTTCACTTTCTTTGTGTCTATATTTTAATGTTTCTTGTGTGTAATACATTATTGCATTATGGGATTATAATTTTTATCCATTCTATTTTTTCTTTTTACTTTGGAATTTAATGAATTTATATTTAGGGCTGTAATAGTTAAGTCAGAATTTTAAGTCAGCATTAAGTTTCTGTGAATTGTTTTGTTTATGTTAATCTCATCTCAGTCTCCTCTCTCCTACTTCTCTCTCCCATTATCCTGCATGATATCATATCATGCTCTTTGAGTTTGCTTTTAGCATTCCTCCCTCTTCCTCTTTGTTTAAAGATGTTTTTTTCTTTCCTTTCTAAGAGTGTAGTATTTGAACCTCACAGTGTGGTATCCACAATCGCACTTCATCTATTCTCTTAATTTCAATTATATTAATTTGTAGTGTGCTTTTATAAGAAATATTATTTTCATTCTTTTAGAAAAATACTTTTCTTCCTCTGGAATAATGAAATCTATTCCTACCATAAGGTTGTTAATTCTTGATTGAGACAGTAGAATGCAGTGGGATATTATCTATCACCCAAGTTGAGGATTTCTGTTTTTTCTCTTTTCTCTCAAGGCTTACCCCTGTTTATGTCATGTCTTCCTCCCTATGAAGCCATGACATCCTGTTTAACCTTCTCCAAAGTGGGGAAGTGGAGGAGTTTGAATAGCTTTCTCCCCCCTAGGTCGAGCTGCCATACCCCACTTGTATCCTTATCTTGTCCAAGGCATGTGAAAACAAATACTTATTTTCTTATTCTTTCACTAATATCTGAAAGTGTTTTGTTTCAACTGTCTTCTGTTTGGTTAGTTTGTATGTTGAAAACCTTGATCAAGAACTCTCTGAGTCCTTTAAAAAAAGATTTTGTTTGTTTTAATCAGCCAAAATCTGCCTCCTTACCCTGCCACCCCAGCTCCCCACCCTGAATTGAGAACACAAGAAAAACAAAAGCCATTGCAATCATGTACAGTTAATCAAAACAAATTTCACACTGACCATGCCCCGCCCCCATTTTTTGTATCATTTGGCATTCCTAGTCCTTTACCTCTCTATCAGAATGAATAGTAGGTTTCATCATTAGTCCTCTGGCATTTTAGTAGGTCATTACAATGAACAAACAGCATTCCATCACATTTATATACTATCACTTCTTTATCCATTTCTCATTTTTTGAGCACCTCCTCAGATTTCCATTCTTTACAAAAAGAGCTGTAAATATCTTTGTGAATTCTTATAATTTGTTTTGCTTAGGACTAATCTTTCCCTTAATATGCACTCCCCCTTTCCCTTCTCCACATTTCCTTTTATTTGTCTGTTGAATGAAATGTATTTCTGTATCCAACTTTCTCTCTCTCTCTCTCTCTCTCTCTCTCTCTCTCTCTGTGTGTGTGTGTGTGTGTGTTCTCTTTCTTCTTTTGGCCAATTCAGATGAAAGTGATGCTCAAGTGCCAGCCTCTCCCTCTCACCTTCTTCTTTTTGTTTGTATAGATGTCTATTTGTCTGCCTTGATAATGTAAGATAATTTTCCTTAACCTTCCTTTCCCTCCCCCCACCGAGGGTATTTCTCTCGTCTTTTCATTTTTTTCTCAAGATCATCAAGACATAATAGAACTCACAGGCCTTGTCTGATTGGATTTCCTCTATGACCCTTGATGATAATAGGGCTTAGAAGAGGATCATCTCTCTATATTGGAATATATGCAGTTTATCCCTGTTTAGACCTTTATGATTGCTCATTCATGTTTAATGTTTCTCTTCACTCCAGTATTTGAACTTCAAAATGTATATGAAGCTCTGGTTTTTTCATCAGGCATGCTTGGAAGTCTTCTATTGCATTAAAATTCATTTTCCTCCTTGTAGCATTGAACTCAGTTTTACTGGGTGAGGTATTCTTGGCTGTAAGCCTAGATCCTTTGTCTTCTGGAATATTGTATCCCAAGTTTTCTGCTTCTTTACAGTAGTGGTTGCTAAATCATTTTATGTTCCTTGCTCAGTACTTCAATTTTTCTTTTTGGCCACTTGTGGTATCTTTTTCCTTTGATCTAGAAACCCTGAATTTGGGCTAGGTTGTTCTTAGAAGATTTTATTCTGAAGTTTTTTTCAGGGGGTGATCAGTGGATTATTTCTAGTTTCACTCTGACCTCTGGTTCTAAGAGATATGGGAAGTTTGCTATTAATATTTCTTGAAATAAAATGTCTAGGACTTTTTTTTGGGGGGGGGGAGTTCATGGTGTTCAGAGAGTCTAGTAATTTTTATTTTTTCCCCCTTGATCTGTTTTCTAAGTCAGTCATTCTTGCTGTGTGGGATGTGAGATGCCTCACATTTTTTCTTAAATTTTCAGTCTTTTGACTTTGTTTTAATATTTTTTGTTGTCTCATGGAGTCATAAGCTTCTATTTGTACCATTCTAATTTTCAGAAAATTTGTTGCTTTGGTAAAGTTTTATAACTCTTGTGCCAAATTGTGAATTCCTTTTCTAATTCCTTCTTCTATAGCTCTCATTCCTTTTTCATTTTAAGTGCCCCCATTTAATTTATTTAAAAAAAACCCACACATTTTAACTCCTTTTTAAAAATTCTTGCATCACCTTTTCTGAGAATTCTAGTTGAGATTTT
>CM053622.1:308478721-308502175 GCA_028646595.1 Phalanger gymnotis | reverse complement strand
ACTGACAGGTTCTCATGAATTTGGAGCTGAAAGAAATATATGATACTTCCATTATTTCTACCTTACCTCTTCAAGAATCTTCATTTGACCAAAACTGGATATTGTATTCTACACCAAAAATATTAAGTGTTAATTTGATTTTTAAAATTCTAGGCCTAACCCTTTGTTTATCTGCAGTGCCCATCCAAGATTTGTGTACTGATGTATGTATGTACAATGCTGTACAATTGCATGCCATTACCTGGCAATATATATCCTCTATTAATTTGATTTTTATGTATCACTAGGTTGATTTATTCTGAGTAGTTGTTTATCCCACTGAGGAAACTCTGTAGTATCCCAGAGCTATCAACACAATGTAATCCATGAAGAGTAACATCTACTAGAACCCACAATCCACCAGAAGAGGGAATCCCTCTCCCAATTAGGATTTGTACAGGACATCCTTGAAAGCATTGGCAGACATCTTTGAGTAGAGCACATTTCCATGTTTTATGCTTTGTTTGATGTAAATAATTAGAGGATTACTGAAAAAAGTTTTCTCTGTGGTTGTACCTATCAAGGAATATCCTATGATCTTAACATCTGCCCAGAACACAACTTAGTTCAGGAGAGCCTTAAGGCTATGAATTGAATAGGAAAAAAAGATGAGTCTGGATAACATTGGAGAAAATGCATAGCACTTTCAATGGTCGTAAGTGGCTTCCTGACTCAAAAGACCATTTTTTTTAAAACCGCTATTTACTGTATGGCTGTGAATCTTGGAACACCATGATGTGCAAAGATTTAGAACTTAAGGTGAATCAAAAAAGCAAGAGAAAGATGCATGATGGGTGTGGGTAGACTGCAGTGTATTAACAATAAATACTTGCACATGAGAAGTGGCATAAAAGATATAATCAAGAGTGTGTATGATCAGAAGAGGAAAGTGTATAGATCTTGTATTGAGAATGAAGGTGATCACATGGACAAGCTCAAATGCTGCACTGCTACCCAGAGGATATTAAAAAGAACCAGAGGAAGTTCTCTACTATGTCGTATAAAACTGTGAGAGTAGAATTGTGGGAAGACTTGGACAAGAATCCTACAGAATAAGTCATAAAAGCTTTGTGATCTACACTGGCGGAGGGGGCACCAAAATTGATGAGAGGAATTTTTGCTGAACTATCAAAGTGGACAAACTACTACTACAGACAGTAAACTATCAAATGGATATTAAAGCATTTTTTGTTTTAAATGCTTAGAATGATGTGTGTGAGAGGGAATATTTTTGGCATGGGTAGGCTCTGGACCTATGATTTAATCAGTATAGGGAATACTGTGATTGGAAACTCCCTGTATCAATGCAGTTAACCAACTAGATGGCAAATTATAGTCTCAGAGAGTCACCTGAAAGACTACCCGGGGTCATAGAGCCATAGAGTATATTATAGGGACAGGACTTGAACTGAGTTCTTCCTGAGTCTTGGTCAGTTCTCTTTTTGTTGTTGTTGAGTCATTTCAGTTGTGCCTGACTCTTCATGTCTCCATTTGGGTTTTCCTTGGCAGAGAAGGTAGAGTGGTTTGCCATTTCCTTCTCCAGGTCGTTTTATTTATGAGGAAACTGAGGCAAATAGGGTTAAGTGACTTTCCCAGGGACATCATTATGTTATGCTGTCATTCTAAAGACAAATTGCCACTTTAAGGAGAGACCACCACACCAGGCTTTTCCATCTCTCCTGCAGCTAAATCCTTCTATATATGTACTATCTTCTATGACTAAAATATGACCTCCTTGAGAGCCTCCTTGTTTTGCTTATTGTATCTCTAGTTCTTGGTACATAAGTGCTTGATAAATATTGTTCATTCATTCATAAAAGCAAATGATCAGAATTTTGGTCTTATTATACCCCAATGCCATTCGACCGGCTTTCTATCCCTTCCCTTCTCATTCCCCTCTCCATAATGCCTCCCATCCATTGCAGAAGATAATGAACAAGTTACAAGTCCATTGCTAAAATAACTTGGAATCACTAAGGGCAGCTTTTTGCAAAAGGCACCAAAATCCCTGATTTTGTAATTGAGCCATTTAAATAGAGCATCCTGTACAGAGAAAATGTGTTAAAAATATCAGTTAATTACTTTTTTTTGAAAATCCCAAGGTATGAGTTTCAGTTAATTGGTCTTGCATACCATATGTTTAGGTATAACCAACTATATATGCACAGCACAAATATATCAGTGGAAATATATGCATCTAACTATAAGAAGGGTATGACTGCAAAATAATGAATTTTTTTCTGTGGCATGTGGGGTGTACCTCAGTATTTTAGAATCATATTTATATGTATAGTACACTTAATGACTGGAAGCAGGTGGATCAGAGAGAAAGCTGAACAAATTCATGAATCATAGTCCTTTCTTATACTTCTGTTGTGAAGAGTAATCATTTCTTACTTTAAGTAAGACCCTCTGTCTTGATTATAAGTATCACTATGAAAAAATGTTATCTGAGCTCTGATCTTTGTTATGTCATAGAAGATATGAAATTCAAAGACATTATCCTTTATTCATGGGCATTAACTACTTTGATGACATCATACTATTTTTTATGTAGACTCAACCAATGAGTGTCCTTACTAGCAGAAATATTAACAGGATCCTATTTAAATAATACATATTTTCTTCACTATGACTAAGCAGCTAAGGGGTGTGGTGGTCTCGACTTGGAATGGGGAAGACCTGAGTTCAAATCCTGCCTCAGGCACTAACTGTGTGACCCTGGGTAAATCACCTAAATTCTTAGTCTCAAGTTCCTCATCTTAAAATTGAGTTAATAGTAAGACCTACTTCCAAGGGTTGCTGTAGGGATTAAATAAAATAATATTTGTAAAGTGCTTTGCAAAACTTTAAGGTGCTATACGAATGCTAGTTATTATTTTCAGTCAATATTTTATTTTTCAATTTATAATTGTGGCCTTATATGACAGTATTCTCTTAAAGCGATCTTCATTTAAGCTACAAAAAAATCAAATAAATCTAGTTTTCATGGTTGCCACAAGAATAGACATTTTTATTATATAGGAACACATCATTTAGGGGCAGCTAGGTGGCATAGTGAACACAGCAATGGGCTTGGAACCAAAAAGGCTCATCCTTGAGAGTTCAAATCAGGCTTCAGACACTAGCTGTGGGACCCTGGATAATTCACTTAACCCTGTTTGCCTCAGTTCCTGTAAAATGAGCTGGAGAAGGAAATCGTAAACTACTCCACTATCTCTGCCAAGAAAACCCCAAATGGGGTCTCGAAGAGTTGGACACATCTGAAAAATGACTTAACAACAAAAAAAAAACACCTCAGTTGTGCAGACCTGAGCTGATTGGCAGTTCAACTATTCAGAACACACCCTTGATGAGCAAGCAAAACAGAACTCACAAAGCTTGAATAGTAATGATGTACTTTACTATTGAGAGCCCTAGACCCTCACTCAGAACCCATTTACTCTCACTTTACAAAAAGTTATAACAAACTTGGTCACCTACTTACTTGACCCAAAGAAATTAGAATGAACCAATTATATTAGGAAAGAGGGGAGCAATACCAGGGGCAGACATATTATGAGGTACAAAAAGAAGAAGCTGGCATCCTAACAGTGAGGGAGGAAAGCAAAAAAGGGAGGAAAGTATAAAAATACGTAAAAATTCACAAAGCGCAACTTGTCCAGGGCCATTTAGAACATGGACAGTCCTTCACACCTCACTAGCCTTTGAGGGAGATTTGCAGCAAAGGAAATGCATGTTCATAATCATGGTGGATTGATTTGATGATCTCACAAGACCCTTTGAGCTTAGCGGTTCTTTACCCTTGAGTCGTAAAGTGAAGTCTAAGTTATGTATGTCCAGTCTGTATTCCTTGCTAAGACATGGAGGTGTTCAATATGCTTTGGAAATGTTTTCATCAAAATGGGCCAAGCTAAAGAAGTCAGTGTGGGTATTTAAAGGGGTAAGCTTCATTCATCAGGAAAATTCATTTATGTGGAAGGAACACTCATTCCGCAGATAAATGAGGTGTGACTGTTTATGTTGATGGCGCATGTCAAGTAGTGAATGAAGAGGGAATCTAGCCTTAGCATTAGGATTAGAGTACTCGTGCTCAACCAAAGAGATGGGGGCAGGGAGGAAGCAATGCACTTCTGGGGATCCGGGAGAAAACATCTGCCAAGGAGTTACAAAGTAGCTGGTGACAGGAAAGTACTGTGACCGCACGGCGCTAGTTCTGTTAGCAACAAGAGGATGACAGAACAGCAGCCAGGCTCTCTCTGATCTCCCCATTCCTTGTCATGCAATGTTATGGTGAGGTAAGGAATGATGACTATGATGAACTCAGAAGTGTAAGGGCTTGTGTCAAGTAGGTCTGCAGACCTAAGAAAATAGAACTAGAAGACATACATGGAATGTAATATAAAATAATAATAAAAAATAAATAGATGATACAATGAATAAATAGCTATAATAATAGTGAAGGCAAATAAAATAATAATAGTGTGGAGTATGAAATAAGTAATATAAAATAATACTTATAGATAGCCTTTACATAGTGCCTTAAAGTATGCAAAGTATATTGCAAATATTGTCTGATTTGACCTTCCTTACAAATCTGGGGTAGGTGCTATTATTATCCCTATTTTCCTAATGAGGAAACTGAGCCAGACAGAAGTTAGATGACATGGCTGGAAAGTATCTGAGGACAAAATGTGAATTTAGGTCTTCCTGACTCGGGTCTAGTACTTTATCCATGGCAGCACCTGGCTGCCATCTTAACTCAGATTAATTAATTAATTAAATGGTTATGGAGCATAGATACTGAGAACACAGAGAGGTGAGGGACTTTGGTGGCAGAATGTTACTTGTACTTTCTGGTATGGATGCTTTGTTGATTGGTTTTGCTTAATTATTTTTTTTTATAAAAGATATTTCAACATTTTTGGTATATAAGAAAATGACTGGCATAAAAACCAAAAAGTATCTGAGACAAAAAGTTTGCTAAATTAAATCAGACATGTTATTTGACCTGCACTTTCTCTTAGTCTGTGTAATAAGAGCAGTGTTGCATTGGAGGATCTCCCAGGACTCCTGAATTGCTGAATTCATTTTGGGTTTCCATATTCTGCTGGGTCACTTGCCAAATTGTGGTGGAGGAGGAATGGTACAGAGCCCCACAGTGTGGGGAAGGCTTGCCCAGGCTGCCCCAGACACCTCGAGCTGGAGTACCATTGGTCGCCTTCCAACCCCTCAAGTGGCTACGCTTGGGGCTTTACCTAATTCTGTACTTACTCTAGGGCCCAGGGCAGCATCGGTCCTGAAAGATTAGGGGTTAGAATTGCTAATGACGACAGCTAATGTGCAAGATAAGAATCATCCACAATATCCATAGAGCACGGTATGATTCACAAGCTACTTTCATAGGTATTTTCCTCATCGCTTAGACATAATAGAATGTAGCAGCTCCCAGGGTCCTTCAAGATCGTCAGTCCATCCCTCTCCTTCTACAGAGGCAGAAACTGAGACCCAGAGAGGGGAAGGTCACATAGCTAATTCAGGCTGGGTTGGGTAGAACTCATGTCACTTACTGCCTAAATAACTAGTCTTTCCAAGTTGTTCACCAGGTGGAAACATTTATACTTGCCTCCCCGTCTGGTAGTATGTATATATGTAGATATACAGTGCTGAAAGTGCTATATGCCATATATGTGTATATATAGTATGCTATATATGGTATGTGTAGCATATATATAGTACTTTAAAGCACTATGTGTGTATATATGTATTTTTGTGTTCTGGGACTGCTTAATAAGTGAGGCCTAACTGGACATCCATCAATCAATAAGCTTTTATTAGGCAGCTAGGTAGCATAGTGGAGAGAACATTGGGTCTGGAGTCAAGACTTGAGATCAAATTCTTTCTCAGATACTTACCATTTATGTGCCTCTAGCTGTATGACCTTCTAGGAAAGTGACTCAGAACAACTCACTTAACCTCTGTTTGTCTCAGTTTCCTCAACTGTAAAATGGAATAATAATCAAACCTAGCAACCCTCCCAGGGTTATTTTGAGGAGCAAATGAGATAATATTTATAATGTGCTTAGTATAGTGCTGAGCACATAGTAAACATTTAATAAATGCTTATTTCCTTCCTTCCTTCCTCCCTCCCTCCCTCCCTCCTTTCCTTCCTTCCTTCCTTCCTTCCTTCCTTCCTTCCTTCCTTCCTTCCTTCCTTCCTTCCTTCCTTCCTTCCTTCCTTCCTTCCTTCCTTCCTTCCTTCCTTCTTCCTTCCTTCCTTCCTTCCTTCCTTCCTTCCTTCCTTCCTTCCTTCCTTCCTTCCTTCCTTCCTTCCTTCCTTCTTTCCTTCCTTTCCTCCTTTTATAGTCTGGGCACTGCACATCCAAAGAGCAGAAATGATGTAGTCTCTATTCTCAAGGAGCTTCCACTTTATTGGAGGAGGGAGCATGTATCCATGAAGTCCCTTCAACCTCTCATACTCTATTTTAGAGATATCGATGAAAAGGTCAATAAGAGGGCAGGATTGTGTAGTACAGAAAGTGTTGTACTTGGAGTCACAAGAGCTGATTTTAAATCCCAGCTCTAGGGCAAGTCACTAAACTTCTGGGCCTCAGGTTGTAGGACTTCAGTCAGGGATCACCTTCAAATGCATGGGACCCATATTAGCTACATTGAAATGCTTCTTAATTAAGATTAAGATAATGAAGGAGTTAGATTAGGTGACCTCCAAAGTGCTTTCTAGATCTACGGTCTTCTTATTTTCCTCTCACTTTCCCTCCTTATACAAGGACTAAAACATTCAAAGTCTCTGAGGACATGGTTATGGCAGTGCTTAGTGGAGGGTACAAATAGGAGTTATATTGTGAGTCTTTTGACTTTTATCCAGATTTGACCATTACTCTGAGGGTGCCGTGGTAATACGTGGTGAACCGAGAGGTCCTCACTGGGGAATATGCATGTATCCTGTGCTTATGGGCAGGAAGGAAGGAAGGAAGGAAGGAAGGAAGGAAGGAAGGAAGGAAGGAAGGAAGGAAGGAAGGAAGGGAGGAAGGAAGGGAGGGAGGAAGGAAGGAAGGAAAGAGGAAGGAAGGAAGGAAGGAAGGAGAGATTAAAGGATATCTCCCTCTCCCCCTCTAGGATCTTGCACTCCTGTGGATGCAGCAGAAAATGAAACTGAGTAGTTCGGTGATTTTGCTGCAGCTGCTGCCAGCTGCCCAGGCTCCTGGCCTGACCCAGTTTCTCCTTCTCCAACTCAAAGATAATAATCCCTGTTCTCTTCTTCACCTCACTGGGAGGCAATGTGAGTTCATTAGATTAAAAAAAGAATCTATAAACTACTTTGAGCACCTTGGAGGTAGGGGCTCTATAAGTACAATGTAATAGTAATAATGCTGCAATAATTACCTTGATTAATTTATGCGTAAGGCAGGAAAAAAAGAATCTTAATTAAGAAGCATTTCAATGTAGCTAATATGGGTCCCATGCATTTGAAGGTGATCCCTGACTGAAGTCCTGTGATCCCAGGCATAGGGTTTAGAGCAGGAGGGACCTTAGAAATTATCTAGCTCAGCCCTGTCACTTTTATAGACAGGGAAACTGAGGCTCAAAGAGGCTAGTGACTTATACAAAGTCACAGATTTGTGATTTGTACCTCTACGATTTTTAAAAATCAAAAGCAGGTGATTCTGCTAATTAAGCCTCAAACTATGAAGGTGGGGCATTTTGGAATGGGGTTATTGTTTGGTAAAATAGACAACGAAGATCATGGGACATCCATTAATGGTATTGAATCATTGTTATTGTGCTCTATGATCACTGGGCACAGTCGGCAAGCAGCTCAGGTAAGCAGAAATCATTAATTCTTTTTTACATAGTCTGAACAAGGGTTTTTCAGGTTGGTTAGGCTAGGAGAAGGGGTAGGAAGTAGAATGAGATGAATAGAGGTAGAAATCTGGTCGCTTCCAGTCCTCTCTCCTGCTAGAGAGAAGATTGTGCCACTGGGAATTTTTGGACAGTCATGTCCACTTCCAGGCAGGAAGCCACTGAGCTCCCAACAAGAGGTGTGGGGGAAGAAAGGAGGGCCTGAACTAAGGGAGTAATTGTGTGAATGAGAAGAAGGAGAAGATGTGAGAGAAGTTGTGGAGGTAGAAATTGTAAGATTTGGCAATTGATTAGACATGTAAGGTGAGAGAGGGTGGCAAGTCCATGAGAATGTTGAGGTTATGCACAAGGGAGTCTAGAATAAAGGTAGTACCTTTAACAGAAATAGGGCATTTTGGGAGAGGACAGCTAGGTGAAGCCATAGTGCATAGAGTGCTGGGCCTGGAGTCAGAAGACTCATCTGCCTGAGTTCAAATCTGGTCTCAGACACTTACTGGCTGTGTGACTCTGGGCAAGCCGCTTAACTGTATTTGTCTCTGTTCCTCATCTGTAAAGTGAGCTGGAGAAGGAAATGGAAAACTGTTCCAGTACCTTTGTCAAGAAAACCTCCAATGGGGTCATGAAGAGTCAGACATGACTGAAAAATGAATGAACACAACTTGGGTGGGGGAAGGACGAGTTCAGTTTTAGACATGCTGCATTTGAGGCGTCCCCAGGAAATCTAGTTTGAAATTTCTGATAGAGAGTTGATGATGGGAAATTGGATCTCTGAGGAGAGACTGAGGCTGGATCTATACATTTGCACAGGTAGAAGTTAAGATTGTCTACATGGAAGCTGATGAGATCACCAAGAGAGAATGTGGAGGGAAAATATAAGAAGGCCTATAACAAAATCTTGGAGGAAACCATAGTTGGGAAAGAAAAATGTCATGAAAATCCAGAGAAGAGAGAGCATCTGGGAAGAGAAGGTGATCAGCAGCATCGAATGCAGCAGACAGATTGAAAAGAATGATGACTGAGAAAAGACCACCAGATTTGGCTATTAAGAGGTTGCTAGTGACTTTGGAGAAAGCTGTTGTAGTTGGCTGATGCAGTCAGAAGCCAGGTTGCAAAGGGTTTAGGAAAGCTTTTTCAAGGAGTTTAGATGATAGAGGAAGGAGAGATAGCATGTTTTAAGCCATAGGGAAGGAATTAGTAAAGGCTGAGGATTTGAGAGAGACAGAGAAAGAGGGACACAGAGAGACACAGAGATGCAGAAAGACACACACAGAGAGAGAGAAAGAGAGAGAGAGAGAGAGAGAGAGAGAGAGAGAGAGAGAGAGAGAAGAGAGACAGAAGAGAGACAGAAGAGAAACAGAAGAGAAGAGAGAGGACGATTGAAGTTGCAATTTGATGGAAAATAGAACAGGGGATGGGATCAAACACCTGTTTTGAGGGGTGGCCTTGGTAAGAAGACCTACTTCTTTATGTTAGACTAGGGGAAAAGAGGAAAGAGTAAAGAAAATGTCAAGGGGTTTTGAGAGGAAGAGAATGGAGAGAAGAGAGATTTCATGTCTAGTGGCCTCAATATTCTCAGTAAAGTAAGAATCAAAGTCTTTACTTGAAAGAGAAAAGGAAGGAAAAATGTAGGAGGCTTGAGGAGGAAGAAAATATTTAGAATAGCTTCAGTGGGGAATGAGAAAGGGAATCAATTATCCAGGAATAAAAGTGTTGCCTTGCTCTAGTGAAGGCCCAGTTGAAATGTTCTCTTTATCTCTTCCTTTTGCCTATCTAAATCCTGTCCTTTGGGATTCAGATCAGGTCCCCATCCTCCATGAAGTCTCTGGCCATGCCAGCCCCCACTAATCTTTCTCCCATTGAACTGTTGTGCAGTGATTCTTCTTAGCACTGTACAATTTGGTTCTTAATTTTGTCAATTTTGTGTCTTGAATGTGACCTTTGTCTTTTCGACTAGATTACAAGCTCCTTGAGCTCAGAGCCCGAGTTTCATACTTCTTTGTATTCCCTTAGTAATTAGTAGAAGACTGGGCATGTTTAGTAAATATGATCTACAATTGTTTTAAAGTCTTGGTTGACCCTTGTATCAGAGATTCTTATGAGTCAAAGGGCCTAGGCACTTGGGGAGATTTTCTCACTCTCAGTGCATGGGCCCCACCTAAGAAAATGTATGAAAGTTATCTCTTAGTACTTTGAGACTGATTCCCCACTTGCAAGCATGGAGTTTACAACACTGCAGAAGGAAATTTTATTAAAATAAAAGGGGGATATCAAGCGAGTCACTGATCATTTGGATAAGTTTCCCAATCAAGGAGATGGACACCATTTACAGCAGGTACATAAACGTTTGTTGATTGATTGATTAACCCAAGAACATTGTTAATGATAGAAATCTCAGGCCTTTGCCTGGCCAGTGAAAAAGTTTTACCATGAAGTAGGAAGTGAAAAGAGTTTTAGTACCTACGAGTATTTATACTATATGTTGGTCTATCCCTGGTGGGGAAGTAGGCTGTTCTATTTAAATCTATTCTGTGGGTGTTCTACCCAGATCTTACTAGAGGAGATTATGTTTAAGGGTCCCAAGTTCTTGGTCCTTTAAGATCCTAGAGTCAGACCAAAGGACAGGGTGATATCCACAGACTTTCTGAAACCTTATACTGTACAAATGACCCCTTTCTCTCCCAGAGCTTCACCTTGAATGGACATGGCTATAGTCATAGATATGGCTGATCCTCTCTTGTTCTAAATTCATGCTTAATAACAAATGTCCCAGGATTACATAAGTACAATACATTTAGAACACACTGAACTATCATGTAGACAAGATTGTGTCTCCATGACTGAAAAACAACCTGTCAGTTTTGTCAACTCAGAACAAAACATATGTATTACTGATTATTAGGTCGCACAAGATAAACATAACAAAAATAACACATTACTGTATTATTATTGACCTGATTGAGCTAACAAACAGTTAATGGACGGTTTTCCTTTGTCTGCTGGTTGTGATGTCACAGAATCTCAGGTTTGAAAGGGACCTCTGAAGGCCATCTAGACCAGTACACAGCTGAGCAGGCACCAAACTAAATGCTGGGGACACAAACAGAAAGATTTAAGCAATCCCCACTTCCAAGGATGTTGTATTCTAACAGGGAAGACAAAGAGCAATATGGGAGCTGGCCCCATCATGTTCTCCCACCTCCCATCCTACAGACTGCTGAAAGCAGACCTCCCTTAGGTGAGGGATCTGATCTGATCAGCTGAAGAGTTCATATGCTCTTATGTAATTTTTGTTATATTCTAATCTGTAAAACTTCTCTAGTTTCTTTTTGCTATTTTATTGGATAAAATGGGTTTACTTGCTATTTGTTTGTGATGCTCAGTATTTGGTGTAAGTAGCATTTAATTGGAAGGTGGACAAGATGGTGAACGTAAGATAAGGGGAAGTGGCTTTTGTTCTGAACTCCTAAACATTGTACACCTAGACTAAGAGATATTTGAGGGAGAGCAGATATAATTCTAGCTTTGATTACCCTTCCTGGAGATGGGAGAGAGTTACCAACTTCTGATGGTCCTGGGACCTACCTGCTCCCCACCCACCCCCACCCCCAAACCTGAGCTGCTGGCTGTGTAGGCATGGTTTTCCTCCTTTTCACCGAGGTGAGCCAGACTTCAGATCATATCTATCCATGCCATTCATGGACTGTGTCTGTATATTTATAAATCATATTACATGACTAACATTTTATTTTTATACATTTTTAAAAAATGATTTATTGATGGCTTTTGTCTTTCTAACACAATCATTTCAAACTTGCCTCCTTCTTCCCCCACAATTGAATCCTCTCTTGTGACAAGCAGAAGCAATTAAGCAAAAACATCTGATTCAGTAACCACATCTACCAATGTATACAATAGTCTATTTCCATAGCCTTCTACCTCTCTACTATGGGAGAAGAGGGTGGGAAAAGTTGTATTATCTGTTCTCCAAGACCTTCACTAGAAATTCAATTGTTTAGAATTAAAATTCATTTTAGTGATTTTTAAATTGATGTCATTGCAAGTCATTGGGTATATTGTTCTTTTGATTACACTTGTTTCACTCAGAACCAATCCATAGAAATCTTCCCATGTTTCTCTGAGTTCTTCATAACCATTTTTACCACACAACATTGTATTACATTTGTTCATTTATTTTTAGTCTTTGATTATGGGTAGTATAGGAGACAGGTACCCCCTCTACTCTGCCTGACTTTACCTCCTCTATGCCATGAGGCTGGTTCACTGAATCTCATCCCAGTCTTCAGTTTCTCTATGATTCTGCTCAAATAGAACTTCTTAAGCTAAAGAAATTAATCTCCAAAAGTCAAATTTCAGACATCATTTAAGCAAGAGGAGAGGATTTTTTTTTTGTGGAAAGTAGGGCCTTTTGGGCACCTAAATCCACCTTCCAAAAATGGCTATGAATAAGGCTGGTTTTCTTTGCATACGTAAATCTATCTGTATGCATACATAAACAGATCTAGATGCTTCTTCACAGTGTATGTGACTGTTAACCATCTAAGGCACCTCCCAGTTTGACAATTCTATAAATCTGTAACTATATCACTATATCCATATACAAGGGACTGATCTTAGGTAAGATGAGGATTTATCAAGGTTTATGCTGGGTGCCCCTGGCTTGCAAGTTCTACACCTTTTGGTGGTAGTCCTCACTACCCCCTCTTTGTTTTTATTCCCAGTCCCCTCTTACTCTGCTCCCTTCTTTTCATTAAACCCTGCCCTCAGATCCCTTGGAACTCCAGAGAGGGCATCAGTCTCTCAGTTATAAAGTTAGCCTTTGCCCAGAGTCCTGTTTTAGAAACTCATAACAGAGTTGGTTACTTAGTTTTAATGGACAAAATACATTTTAAATAAAATAAAGGAATATTTCTACCCCCCCCTCACCCCCCAAAATCCCCACATTCTGTGTGGATTTTCTCTTTTCAGAGGGACATCTCAAGACAAGTTTCACACAGGTTTAGCCCAAAGGGAAATTAAGCTCTACATTTAAATGGAGATTGCGCACAAAGGAATCCATTAGTTTCAATATTTCTCAGCAGGAGGGCTCAGAGTTATTTAAATAAGTTTAGATATTAAACCTAAAGTAGCCATTAAAGGAATGTGGATTTGTTTGCCTAGGTTTTTTTTCCCCCTTAGAAATCTTTTTTTTTTTCCTAGCTGACTGAAAAATCCATTGCTTCTCCAATGGAGGGTATTTTAATGCATTTTTAAAAATTCCAGTGACTTTTTAATATAGCACTTCCTTTGAATTTTTAAATATCATATTACCATGTGCTTAGTACAGCCAAATGTCATCTTTTGGAGAGATTAAACCACAAGCATATTTCCTCCCCTGGCCCCGCCCCCATTCCCTCACCACAACAGCAAGAATATAAACGCTGCCATTAAAACCATATTGGCTGTAGAAGAGTCTTTGATTGTCATTGAGATTATTTTAAAAGTTATTTAGATCCCCCTGTTACATCTCTGCAAACCACTGAGAAAATGTTGCAAGCCAGGTTTCTCTTTGTGACATTTCTTTGGGGATTCATAAATATTGATTGTACCGTAAAAAAATTGATGGAATCTCGAAACAGACTGCAGTTGAGGCAGCTGGGGAATTTACTCAATTTTTCTCAATCGCTGCAGTCTATAAAAAGAGGAGATTTTGCAAATTGTTTCTCACCTTGTCTTTTTAGTATTTAATAGCTCTCAATTCTGTAGCCTTCTGAACCATGCATGGGGCATGGTTTCTATCAGAACTGTATCAGGCCTGTTCAAAGGGAATTAAAACAGGGGAGTAGGTTATGGAAGGGTTAAGCTTGACCCTGTTACCCCATCTTCCTCTGCATCCTCCTTTTCTTTCATCTCCCTGATAGTAGAGAGGTGGGGGGTGGAGAGTCTGGGGAGGGTCCCAACTTCCTTGGCCTCCTTAGTTCTCATAACTGCCCTGCTCTTTGTCTAGAATTTCCTATTCTTTTTTTATTTTGTAGTCACAGGATTTCACTGTTGGAATGGACGTCGGAGGTCATCTAGTCTGGTCTTCACTTGGGCAAGTCACTGGAGAAACTGTACCTTAGTTTCCTCATCTGAAAAATGAGAATGCTGGATTCATTAGGCTCTAAGATCTAAATCTGTGGCGATGCCTCTACAATATTCCTCACAGGTGGACATACAGCCTTCATGGGGCCATAATGGAGATCAAGCTGAAGAAAACAATCTCAAGGGCTCTTCTTGACCTCTCTGCTCTTCTTAGTCTGACTGGCCCACCACCTCCAGCTAATTTTTTTCTGAACCCTTACTGTGGTATACTAGAAAGAGCAATCAGTCTGGAATGCAATGCCATGGGTTTGTTTGGGTTCAAATCTTGTCTTGATTACTTATTATATACATAGCCCTGAGCAAGTCATACCACTCCTCTGGGACTCAGTTTCCTTATTTATAAAAGGAAGGGGTTGTATTAAATGAGCTCTCCCTTCCAACTCTAAATCTTATGATATGGTGGCCACAATCACCACATCAACCAACCTTCAGTGACCTGTAGGATAAAGTCCTTAGCTTAACATTCAAAGCCTTCCTTCCACCATCTGGCTCCAACCTATGTCTCCAGACTTATCTATCACCCATGACCTTTTTTTTATACTACTTATACTCTAACCAGATCAGCCTTATTCTTTGTCTGCCCTCCCCTCCCTTTAGCGTTTTGTCCATATTGTTTCCCTTGCATGGAAAACTTTCCTCCTCTTGTCTCCATATTCAAATTATTCCTTACAAAGGACTTTTCCACTAGGACCATCACATCAGCAAGGCAATGCCATGATATGCAAGTGAATTGGATTTAAGTGAAGGAGGACCGTGCAAAGTTACCAGCCTCACTTTCTCCTCCAGAGATATCTAGGTCCAATAGCAAGATATAGATCAGGATGACTGGAGATAGCCCTGGAGGCAGTGGGAGATCTTGGCTTTATTTAAACTAAGGTCTTTCCCAGGTCTTAGTTTGAATAAGGCAATACCTATTCAGTGATTAAGACTAGGTAAGAAATGAGGCATAGAATGGCCTCTTTTACCTAGTCAAAAAAATCAATCTGGGAGGGGAAGATCCTCAGAGTTTTTGGCCAAAACAGAAACAAATGCTATTTACGTTCACTCTGAGCAATGGGGCCAAAACAATGATTCTATGGGCTTGGGTGGGCCAATCAATGAAGGCCAGAGTGATTTGGGTTCCAGGCTAGGTCCTTAAGAAAGAAATCTAGCCCTTAAAACCCAAGATATCTTGTCAAGTTTCAGCAATCAAAATTTACATTCCTTTGGCCGAGTACCAGCAAGTAAGGGTATGATACCATGTGGACAGAGGGAACAGAAGAAAGGGAGGAGAAGAAAGGAAGAAAGGAATGAAGGGAAGGGAAGGGAAGCAAGGAAGGAAGGAAGGAAAGAAGGAAGAAAGGAAGGAAGGAAGGAAGGAGCTGCGTTCTCTAACTGGAACCGCCCAGTTGGGTCCCTAGTGGGATAGCTCATGCTATTCACAAGTTAGTGTCTTGAAGAGGACCATGGCATCAAGAAGGTGATGCCATCATTTGCAAGTGAATTCGATTTAAGTGAGGGAAGGCTGTACAAAGTCAACAGCCTCACTCTCTCCTCCAGAGCCATCTAGGTACAGTGGCAAGATATAGACAAGGATGTCATCCAGCACCACATACATTTCATCAGTTATCCCAAGCTAGTCTCCCCACCCCCTTTTCCTCCTCTCCCAATTAAAAGACCTGGGAGTGGTAGGGTGACGGAGCTGAGAATGGGCAACACCTCCCACCAGGGTGCCCCTTCCTCTATAGGCCTCTGAATAGGCTCCTGACTGATATATTTAAAAGACCTCACTGATACGGTTCAGAGATCAAATGAGACCATGTGTCAAGTGCTTTGAAATGAAATAAAATGATTAATGTAAGAGATTCATAAACATGCACATAAGTATATGGATGTAATTTCGTATATGAACCAGTAATTTCATCAGAGTAGGGAACTTGGTGTGGAAACTGCCCCATCCAATGTAGATGGGGCCACATGTTACGAATGATGCATGTTAAATGAGTGTATATGAAGTCAGTCTACATAACCTGTCCTTATTGAATCCCTCCTTTTTCTCCTATAGCTTCCCACCTCAAGCTCTGACCTCTGACCTCTTACTCTTAGTCATTGAATGGTCGTGCTTCAGACAAAATGAGACCTGGGAAAGACCTCAATTTAGGAAGGCCAAGGTCACTCACTGCATCCTGGGCCACTGCCAGTCATCTTGACCTTTGTCTTGGGGGAAAGAGTGAGGCTGATGACTTTGTGGCTCTGCTCTACTCATATCCAATTCACTTGCAAGTCAAGATATCACCCTAGTGGTGTCGTTGATCCTCTTCGAGAAGGAAGGACGAATAACAACAACAATAACCCAGCTAGTATCAGAGGGAAGATTTGAACCCAGAGCTTCTAACTCTAAATCCATTACTCTTAACATATTGCCTCATATGGCCTAATAACTATTTTTTAAATATCTAATTTATTTATTTTCAACATTTACTTCCATAAGTTTTAAATTTTCTCCCCCTCTCTCCCCAAGATGGCATGCAAGCTATTACGGGTTCTACACATACATCCCTATTAACTAATAATATTTAAATGATGCACAAGGGTGCCCCCATACATGCCTGCTATGCCCTGCAGGGTCGTAGGGGCAGAATGAGTAGAGGTCCTACTGTGAGCAGCATATGGTAGGGAAGACTTCTCTATGGAGAACTGAGGCAAATGGGGATGATGCCATTGGGAATTTTGCCGGACATTCTAAGGGATGTATATAGAGACCAAGCATTCATTATGAATACAACTGCGTACCACTGAGAGTTTGTATCATGTGTGCAGGAAGAGATTGAGAGGGATTAGGGGCATCAGTGAGCGGCAGCTGTGATGTTCAGTGCCAGGTCTCCTCTCCCTGTGCTCTCATTGGTAGCATGTACTAGAGTCACTTTCTTAGTCCAGGGTTATGGTGTGCCTGGAGCCTACACACAGCATGCATCAGATATGGAGAAGAAGGTGGTAATGAGCAGATCCATGCAGATCCATCCAGGTGCTGTCCATCAGAATGGCTCCAGCATGGCTTCCATTGCTGGGGCAGGGTGCTGGTGGCCTGGCACCAGTGTTCCTAAGAGAGGGACGCCTGCAGTAGGCCTGTGAAGTAGGGAGAGGGCATTTCACCTTATGACTTACCCTGTTGATGGCTGGGCACCGACCCCTGAAGGCACAAAGAATGGGAGAGAGGAAAGGGGTGGAAGGTGAGGGTGGCTTCTTTGTCTATTGGTACTTAAAGAAAAGGCCCAAGGTTAGAATGGGGGAGTGAGTTCACTGTGACTTGCATTGATCTCCCCCATCTCTTTTTCCCTTGGCACATCAAGATCCCTACAGAGAAATAAAGAATAGTTGATATCATTTTAATGCCACTTTAAGGCAGGTAGGTAGTGCAGTGGATAGAGGGCTGAGCCTAAAGCCAGGAGGCCTCATCTTGAGCTCAGATTTGACCTCAGACACTTACTAGCTGGGTGACTCTGGGCAAGTCACTTAACCCTCTTTACCTCAGTTTCCTCATCTGTAAAATGAGCTGGAGAAGGAAATGGCAAACCACTCCAGTACCTTGGCCAAGAAAACCCCCAAAGGGGTCATGAAGAGTCAGAACCAACTGAAAAATGGCCCAACAACAACAACACAGAGCACTTTAAAGTCTGCCGAAGATGTTACTTATTATTACCTCATTCCATTCTCACAACACCCCAGGGAGGCAGATACTACTATCATCCCCATTTTAAAGATGAGGTAACTGAGACTAAAGGAGAATGAGAGATGAGCCTGAGGACATATGCCTGGTCAGTGATGATCTGAAGCCAGATCTCCACCTCAAGTTCCCTGCGCTGTCCATTGGGCAGTGCTGCTGGGCTCTTCCAGCTGGCTGGCCCTGGGAAGAAGTTTGTACCATAGGACAGGCCCAGAGCCCACCAGACAGGTTCTAACGAACAACTTTAGAATCACAGAACGTCAGAGACAGAATAGAGAACTCAGTGATCGTTTAGATCAGAAGCTTTTAAGCTTTTTAGAGTTATGGATCACATCCTTCCCTGGTCTAGAGAAACCCAGACTCTCTTCTCAGAAAAATATTTTCAAATAGTTGAAAGAAATGCTAAAATTTCAGCTAGAGATTAGTAAAGACAAAAACGTGTTTTTTCCCCAAATCCAAGTGCATGGACACCCAGGTTAAGAACCCTTAGTCTAGCCCAGCCTTCCCAGTTTGTAGATGTGGAGACTAAGGCTAGGAAGGTGAAATAATACTCTTAAAAGACACACAGAAAAATACAGGTAGAGACAAGATAAGAATCGAAAGTTTCCTGCCTGATCCCGGATACCAGGCTAATAACAGGAAGAGAGTTGTTCCATGCTCTCTGTCTATATCTGGAAACTTCTTTGGAGAGTCACTCAAGGATGTTTGGGATTAAGCAGGCTTTAAAAAAAATCTATGATACACAACTCAGCCTCAACCTTTCTTTCAAACTAAAGACAAATCACTGCTAAGCATCACTGTGTTTTCCATACAGGAGGATGTTGGGAGGGCCCAGTTGGAACCAAGGCATGGTTCATGAACGGCAAGAATGTGATTATATGTGGTAGGTCTGTGACAGTCTCTCCCTTCCTCCTCTAGCCCCATGCTAGGTGTTCATTCAAAATGATCAATATAATGCTTAATCTAGTCAATAACTCGACATGGTTTATAAATCATTCATGGGGCCTGAATGTTGGAAATGAGCACATCTTCTCTGGAAGAGACTGAGCAGCAGGTGGGAAGATTGGATTCCCGGTGGCAGCTGGACCCTCCCATCACCACTGCTTTCCAGGTTCTGGCCCGTTCCCATGTTTGTCTCTGCTTCTAACCTGGGCATGGATCTCTTCCCCTCTGGCCTGGGAACTGACACCAGTCCAGCCCGGTGACCTGGGAGGCCCCTCCCTCCAGGACAAGCCTGGAGGCAGAGGGAGGGAGAATTAAGCATTGTACAGACAAGAGGAGCCAGTGCCTGTCCCTCACTGGAGCTTGAGCAGATGGTGAGCCAGGAGAGGGTGTCAACACCAGGAGCAGGAAATCAAAGCAATCATTCCATCTGCTCTACTGTGCCTGAACAACAGGGAGAGTGAGTTAAGGTCATTTACCATCCGTGAGCCTGGAGACTTCAGCAGCCTTTCAGAAGCGGAGGAAGCCTGGGATGTGGGGAATGGACTGGCTTTGACCTGGGTGATCAAGTGACTAGGAAACAGCAGCCTGTCCAGGCCCCCTGCAGGCTTAGGAACATGCCTGATCCTCAGGCAAAGAGTATTTATTGAGCACCTACTGTGCACTCAGTAAAGCATTGTTTGGTAATCACTGGGGGTGGTGGGGAGGGGGATTCAAAAGAAGAGGAAGATATCATCTCTACCCTCAAGGACTTTGCAGTCTTAGTAGGGAGATGCTAGAAATGTTGTTGTTCAGTTGTTTCTGACTCTCTGTAACCCCATTTGGGGTTTTCTTGGCAAAAATACTGGAGTAGTTCGCCGCTCCCTTCTCCACCTTATTTTATAGATGAGGAAACTGAGGCAGAGTTAAGACCATACAGCTAGAAAATGTCTGAGGCCTAACTAAACTAAGCTCTAAATAATTGAACTAAGCTCTTCCTGACTCCAGGCCCAGCACTCTATCCACTGTACCATCTACGAAAAGTAATTAGACAAGAGAATAAGACACTATAATTAAGTTGGTAGCAGAAAATATAATTTTAAAACATCATACTCTGATTTTATTGGTGAAGGAATATCTCAATGAGGAATCTCTTTACCAGTGCAAGTTGGCATCTTCTCTGCCATTTTGTTTTAGAAAGTTGCCTGGGGCACCTGGACCATAAGTGATTTGTCCAGAAACCCCTAGCCAGTAGGTGTCAGAAAAAAGACCGAACCTGGATCTTCCTTACTTTGAAGCCAGGTACTTTTAATCCAGTGCACCAGGCTACTTCTCCACAAAATGTAATGAGACTTGTTCACATTTGTGTGATATTTTATTAGTAATTATTATTAAAAAAATTACTTTGACAAATATAGCTCACAGTTTGCTACAGACTTTTAAGGCTTTTACAAAACACTTTATAGTGCTTTGAAAGAGGCCTGGAAAAGAGAATAGTGCCATCTTCATTCTATAGTTGAGAATAAGACTTAGAGAGATAAATCAACTTGCTAAGGATTTGGATAACATCGTATACAATGTTTCTATTCAATCAATAAACATTTTTAACTATTTATATTTTTTTAATTTATAGAATAAAACAAGCATTTTCACAACATATTACAATAAAAAGATTGTTCGTTCATTAAAACCACAAATCTACTATGTACAACTTACTATTCCTTTTAAATATACAACAAATTATCACGTACATTTCTCTTTTTTCTTTCCTCCCTCTCCCCCAGAGATGACTACCACTAGACACAGATATAAATATAAATACACGCACATATATGTAACATTATTCTATACATACTTCTACTTATCAATTATTTCTCTGGATGCAGATAGCATCTTTCTTCATATGCCCTTTATAGTTAATTTGGGTATTTATAATATACAAAATGACTTATTCACTCAAAGTTGTTCTTAAAAGAACACTGTTGGTACTGTATACGATGTTGTCTTGGTTCTGATCATTTAGCTCTTCATTATTTCGTGCAAGTCCTTCCATGTTTTTCTAAAAATCATTGAGCTCATATGTTTGATAGGAATGTATGTGTAGAGCCTGTATCGGATTGCATGGCATCTTGGGGAGGGGCAGGGGAAGGAGGGAGAGAAAAGTTAAAACTCATGGAAGTGAATGTTGAAAGCTAAAAATAAATAAATTAATTTATTTAAAAAGTCATTGAGCTCACCATTTCTTATAGCATAGTAGTATTCCAACGTGCTCATACCACAGCTTGTTCAACCATTCCCCAGTTCATTTCCCATTCACATTCAAAGTTATAATTGCTATTTGTGAATTTCCCTAATCTTATTTTTACTCACTATTTTCCTTCTCAGCCTGTCTTTTCACTCTATCCCTGTCACCTTATTAAGAGCATACTCTGTGCTAGATGCTTTGCTAAGCACTTGGGGGTACAAAGAGAAGCAAAGACAGTCCCTCCCCTCGAGGAGCTTAGATTCTAATGAGAGGAATGGCATGCAAAAGAATATACACAAAGCAGTCTATATACAAGATAAATAGGAAATAACTAAGAGAGGAGGACGCTGGGGTTATTGAAGAGGTGCAGGGCAGTGGAACTAAGAGGGGTTGGGGAAAGCTTCCAGTAAAAGACAGGATTTTAGTTGGGACTTAAAAGGAAGCCAGGGAAGTCAGTAGGCAGAGTTGAGGAGGGAGAGCATTCCAGGTATGTGTTGCAACAATTTGGATAGCAGCTGCTGTGGGGGTGAAAGACCAACGCAAGCCCAACAACAAGAACTGCTGCCAGCACAGGTTCTTTTGATCTGCTTTACTAAGGAAAGCAATGTTAAGGGGTTAACAATCTTATTTCAATCCAACATATAAATGTCATTCACTTAGTTCAGGGGAAAAAGCCAGAACCCTGAACTTCAGAGCAAATACAAACAAATTACATACAATATAAACAGAACAAATACAATTCATAGTTACCAAGAAAACATCAACATCTGGGTTGATAAGCCAGGAGACTCTTACAGCAGCTGCCCAGAGTCCTGCACCAACACTCTTCCAGTAAGTGAGAGCCTCCTGCAAATAGCTCTGTTCTCTCTTTTTATGCAGTCTTGGATGTCATCAAACATCATCTGAGTGACCAGAACTTAGGTGCATACTATTGGCTCTGGTCTTAGCAACTCCCTTTAGGGCCCTGAGGGCTTCACACCCACATAGGCTTAGCACCTAGTAGATAGGGGTTTGGGCCTGGGGTTTAGCACCTAGTAAGGCTAAATCAAAGACAATGAATTTATCATTCTAAAACAGTAAAAAACTCCCAACTTAATTGATATTACAGTATAGAAGACAGCCAGAGAAAATGCCAGGGAGTTGAGAGATGGAGTGTCTTGGTGGGGAATGGAAGAGTATGTGTTAGGGAATAAGATGTAAGAAGACTAGAAAGGTAGTCGAGGGATAGGTTATGAGGGTTTGAATGCCAAACAGAAGACTTGGTATTTGATCTTAGAGCCAAGAAAGAGCTTCTGGAGTTTATTATTATTGTGGTTGCTTACTATTGAGTTGGGGGGTTGTATGATATGATTGGACCTGAACTTTGGGAAAATCACTTTGGTGGCTGAATGGAGGATAGATAGGAGTGGGGAGAAGCTTGAGACAGGCAGATCCTAATAACAAGACTCAAAATACTGACCTTGTGACATTTGGCCAGTCACTTGACCTCCCGATTCTTCAGGTAACTCCCTAAGACCTGAAGTTGCAGGTTGGATGCAGATCTGCCTTAGTAGGAGTTTCACATGTCAGTGAAATCACAGGTGTGATTTTTAAAAAAATGACATTCAATTAGAACCTCATAGTTCACAACAGCCTTACTTCCACCCTCCCCCAAATCATTTTGTATATTTTTGTTTTGCATAAACTTATGTGTTTATATATAGAATACAAGCAAGCCCCTTGAAGACACGATCTGTTTCCTTCTGGTCTTTGTACCTCCAGTGCCTGGAATACAGTAGGCACTTAATAAATGCTTGTTGATTGAATGATTGAGTATTGTATCTTGTTCGAACCTCACAACAACCCTATGAGGTAAGTACTAGAGATACTATTATCCTAGGTAATGAGGAAACGTATGGCGAAACTGAGGCTCATACAAATGTTGGGTGATTTTTCCAGACTCGCCCAGCTAGTTAAGTGCCAAAGATCGGCTTCAAACCAGGGTCTTCCTGATTTTAAGTCTAGCATTCAGTCCATTATGTTACTGTGCTACACCAGGATCTCCTGGAGAGCAGATACTAAAATTCAGGGTTTGCTCCCCTTTCTTTATATCTACAGTGCTTAGCCCAGTGCCTGCCACATGGAACAGATGCTTAATGTCCTCCTTGACCTGACTTGTTCCTCTAGTACATATCAGGATTGGGACTCCTGGGGTTTCTGACTAAAAGAATTGGAGTTGTTTCCACAACAATCCTTCTATGTAGATAGTACAAGTATTATTGTCCCTATTTTATAGAAGAAGAACCTGATACTCAGAAAAGATAAGTTTGCCTGTCATGTGACTAATAAGTACAAAGTTTCAAGTTCAAGTTTCTTTTTAAATTTTTTCTACTTAACAGTATTTTATTTTTTCCAATTACATGTAAAGATAGTTTTCTTTTTTTTTCATTTTTTTATTTTAATTTATTTTTAATATGTTTAGTTTTCAGCATTGATTTTCACGTGCGTTGGAATTACAGATTTTCTCCCCATTTCCACCCCCCCC
>CM053622.1:308444368-308478221 GCA_028646595.1 Phalanger gymnotis | reverse complement strand
TCTGCCCCCCGGGGGTATCATACTTACGTGAACTACTTTTCAAGTCTATTTTAATAATCTAATGAAATAATGGATGTGAATGTGCTTTGGAGACATAAAGTATTTGTGATCATCAGCATCATCATTATCTAGCTTTTGTTTGTATAATTTCAGGGAAGGGGAAGTCACTACTTTCTGAGACAGCTCATTTCGTTGGTGAATATCTCTGATGTAGCCTATGGCCTAGAACCCTGAGTTCTGGTGTTACATGGATTCTGGGGGCTTCTCAAAAATCATTTTTCTCTGGCCTTTTTTGTCTCTGCATAGCATTATTTTTTGGGAAGCTGAGAACATAGCTTGTATCTTCCTTCCTTCCGTCATCTTCCTCCTTCCCTTCCCTTCCTTCTTTCCTCTTCCTCTCTCCTTCCTTCTTCTTCCTCTCTCCTTCCTCTCTCCTTTCCTTTCCTTTCCTTTCCTTTCCTTTCCTTTCCTTTCCTTTCCTTTCCTTTCCTTTCTTCTCCTCTCTTCCTTCCTTCCTTCCTTCCTTCCTTCCTTCCTTCCTTCCTTCCTTCCTTCCTTCCTTCCTTCCTTCCTCCCTTACTCCCTTCCTTCATTCCCTTTCCTTTCTTCCTTCCTTCATTCCTTCCTCCCTCCCTGATCCCCAAACCTTCTTTGACTGATAACTGAGACAAGTCTGCCTCAGGCTTAGAGCATTTATATGCTTCATATTGAGGTGGGAGCCAATTCCAGTGTTGCTATCTTGGGCCCAGCAGGTGAGAGTAGGTAATTGGGAGCACCTGGTTTAGGTAGAGCTCATGTATGGATAGGAAGTGGTGCCCCCCGGCAGGCAGATCATGGCACTATCCTTACCCTCTCCCCATGGGAGCCGATATTAACTTCACTTCAGTTGGTCTAGAGTGCCTCAAGTGAAGGCTACCAGCTGAGAGTGGGGAAAATAAAATACCTTAGGTTAACATCACTTACTCGCAAAATAACAGACATGCGGCTCCTTGATTACATCTTGTTGGAGCGATCCCGAGCATCTGACCAATTTGCTAATGCCTGGCCTCCACTTGGAAAGCGTCCAGCTCATTTCCATGCTACACTGCTCAGTCCTGCTTTCTTAATGTAGTTTTAAAGTTGTATTAAATAAACAATGGGTATAAAATCAAATTAATTATTGGACACTCCATGGCACTTAATTTTAAGTCTCCCATCTTGCCAGTATTTCTTCCAAGGACAACAAGGTGCAGAGTGCCAGCCTGTCCTGAGCGGTCTCCTTAAATATTCATTCAGGAGGAGAAGGAGGAGAAAAACCCACATGTAGAGCGGCTCAAGATATTTGTGAATAGGAAAGGGTCTTTGGTTCAATTACACCAATTTCCCCATGGATCTGGACCTCTGAGTGAGAGAAAGGCAAATTGTTTTTGGGGGGTGGGGGGAAGCTGACAATTCATGCAAAGCTCTTCATCAGAGCACTTGTTGGCCAGTCCTATTAAAATCCCTTTCTTCGGGGAAAGATGTAGCAGCCACCTTCCTGAAGATGATCTGGCCTCAGCTGCCCCAGGAGGAGGGAAGAAAAGTTATTTTGAACTGGCAGTAGGCAAACTTCCAACCCCAGGAGCCGCTAGATGCCAGACCTAATTAGAGCGGGGTGCTTGTTTCTGATAAGACCCCGGTGGATCTTCACCATGCCCCACTGCACCCCCCAACTCCATGGTGTCTTATCTCAGAGCAAAACTATTAACTTCTCTTTAGCAACCTGCTTTCAAAAATGACACCTTTCTGTAGTGCTCCAGTCTTCTTGTTTCACCCTTGCTTTTCAGACCTGTTCCAGGAGTGTGTGTAGTGTGTGTGTGTGTGTATGTGTGTATATGTGTTGTGTTTGTCCTTCATTTTTGAAGAGGACCATGACATCAGGGAAATGATGACATGACTTGCAGTTGACTTTGACTTGAGTGAGGGAGGGCTGTGCAAGGTCACCAGCCTCACTTTCCCCTCTAGAGCCATCTGGGTCCAGTGATCAGATATTCATCAGGATGACTGGAGATGGCCCAGGAGGCAATGGGAGATGCTGGCCCTTTTAGGCTCAGGCCTTTTCATGTAATCGCGTAGAGTGAGTACACTGAACTCACATTCAGTGAATAGGCCTCTTTAAGAAGTGAGTCAAGGGATGGCCCCTTGAATTAGAAAAAAAGAAAAAAATTCAAGCCGGGATGGGAAGACCCTCAGGGTTTCTGTTCCAAAGAGAAACAGTTACCAATGACATTCACTGTAAGCCAGGAGAGCCCAAAATGCAGCCATTAATGCAGCTTGGGCAGGGACCTATTTAGGAGCTTCTGAGTGAACTGGGTTTTAGGTTTTGTGGAAGGAAGAAAGGAAGGAAGGAAGGAAGGAAGGAAGGAAGGAAGAAAGGAAGGAAGGAAGGAAGGAAGGAAGGAAGGAAGGAAGGAAGGAAGGAAGGAAGGAAGGAAGGAAGGAAGGAAGGAAGGAAGGAAGGACCATAGTTTGAGAGCTGGAAAGGACCTCACAGACTGTCAAATTCAGTCTCCTCACCACTCCCCACAATACACACATACAATCTTACAGATATGGAAACTGAGCTTCCAACAAATTTGGAAAATGGCCTCTTACAGTCAGGAGCCATTTCTTCTCGTAAATTTTGTCCATTACTATACAAGCCCATTTGAGACTTGGTTGAAGGAACTGGAATTTAGCTAAGAGAAGATTGGGCAGGGTGGGGTAGGGATACATGAGAGCTAACTTTAGGTTGTCATTTGGGAAAGATTAGAATTGCTTTGACTGGTCCCTAGGATTAATGAGCAGAAAGTGCAAAGAGGCATACTTTAACTGGATACAAAGAAAAGTTTGTTATAGGAAAGCTAACGAGAAGTAGTGAGTTTACCATCCCTGGAGTTCTCTAAATAGAGGCTGGGTGATTACTTGTCAGGGATTTACAGAATGGATTGATGCTTCAGGTAAGAGATGAGATTAGATAAACTGTAAGTCTCTCTCTTTCTGTGATTTCTCCCGCCTAAAATGCCACCAGACCACCCTTCTAGGTCCAACTTAAGTCTCATCTTCTCCATAAAACCTTCTCTAAGAATGCTGGCATGAATGGAACCTGGCCACTCAGAACTTAACCTCTTGGCTAAATTGATGGTCCTTGATTGTTGTCTTTACATTCTTAATTGTTTCGTGTGTATACAGTTGGTATCCCCTGTGATCTCCCTGAGGTCCAGGTGCAAGGCCAGGCCCTCTCTATGTCCTGTCTCTGCTCAGGGCCCACTTCTTTAGTGACTATTGCCTGGGTGTTTGACGAGTATCACTGAGAGACTGGAGCCTTCATAGGAACCTTTAAAAATCTTCAGATCCATGAAGCTACCAAGCTAGAAGAGGCCTTAGAGATCATTTCACCCCATCTGCTCAGTTTACGGTTGAGGACAGGGAGGTCAGAGTGCGGTAGTAACAATTCAAACTCATGCTGGTGGTGAGTAGGATTACAGATTTAGAGCCGGAAGGGTCTTTAGAGATCACTGAGGAATCCGAGGCCATTGTTGTTGTCCAGTTGTGTCCGACTCTTCCTGACCCCATTTGGGGTTTTCTTGGCAAAGACGCTGAAGTGGTTTGCCATTTCCTTTTCCAGTTCATTTTACATATGAGGAAATGGAGGCAAAAGGGTTAAATGACTTGCCCAGGGTCACACAGCTAGTGGGTAGCTAAGGCAAGCCCAGTGCTCTATCCACCGTACCACCTAGCTGCCCTGTCTGAGGCAATACAAACATACTACTTGGACTTGCTCTAAGTACTTCCACATGAAAGACCTTATCTAATTTTCTGTGAGGAGAGTGGAGCAGCCATTATCATTTCCATATTCCATCTTAGAAATGGGAAAACTGAATCCCCAAGGGATGATATGGTTTACTCAAAGTCACACAGATGTTCCGAGGTAAAGCCAGAACTAACACCTAGGCCTGACTCATACTCCACAATACAATCTCCCTTCAAAGATAGAAGATATGTTTGGCTGGATGCTGCTACCATCTTTGGGGAAGGGGTGGTGCAGCTATATAATGTAGACAGAAGTCTAGGAATATTAAGGGTTTCTGGCAACAAGTACTCAAGTCAACAAGTCCTTAAGTAATTTATGCCACTTCTATAAATTTCATGAAATTTCTTCAGCTATAAAATGAAGGGATTAGATTGGGCAGTCTCCAAGTTCCCTCCTGCCTCTAGAATCCCTTGATTATATTACAGGGATCCTGATTCTTGGTCATTGGGCTGTTCATTAACAACTTCAACTGAAGGGGGTGATGGGAAATAAATGGGGTAGAAACTTGTTACTTGATCAGCAGCTATGAAGAGCGGGCTTGGTAGTTGGGAAGGGTGAAATCATTGGTTCTAGTATGAATTTGGGGTTATCTAGGGATTTTGTTAATTCGTTCAAAAAGTATTTACTGAGTACCTGCTCTGCACAGGGACCTGTGCTGGGCACTATGAAAAAAGAGAAGAGAAGACATGATACTTGCCTTCAAAGAGCTTACAGTCTAATGTCACAGAAAGAGTGGAAATGTTAACTCACAAAAAAAGGTATGGGATACGCGTGAGTGAGAATGTTGGAGCTGAGAGAGTTCTAGGAGAGATAATCTAGTCTACCTCCTTTCAGAGAAATTAAATGATTTGCATGCAGTTGCACAGTGACTTCTGGAAGGACCCAAGCTACAATTCAGTCCAGTGGTCTTTTCGCTCAGTAATAAGAAACATGCGACCACTCTGTGCTGGCCTCCTATCCCACATGTGAAGCTTCTATCACTTAAAAGTCACCAGTACATATATACATATATATGTGTGCATAATATACATATATATATATATACACACACACACATATACGATGTATCATATAGTATTGTATCATTGTATCATATCATATCATAGTACAGTATAGTATGGTATTATATTCATGCTAGTGACATATGAATATGTATAATGTATATTATATTTTTATATATAATACATATTATATTGTTATATTTGTATGTATAATATATATTACATTATTATATTTACACTAGTGACAGGAATATATAATATAAATTATATTTTTATATTCATACTATTGATTTATTTCATAGCTGCTTCATGTGTAGGAGAGGAGAGCAGCACAGATAGTATTTACCTCACCATGTCACTGTATAGCTCAAATGAAATAATGGGTGAAGAGTATTCTAAAAACTTTAAAGGACTATGTATAGAACTGTATTATATCATTATTAATGTTTTCATATATATTATTACTATTGTTATATGTAATTTGAAAGTTTGTTGAATGATTTTCACACATTTCATTTGAGTTGTACATGGTGAGGTAAGTACTGCAGGCAGTATTATCCCCGTTTTGTGGACAAGGAAACTGAGGCCAAGAGAGGTTAAATGACTTGCCCAGGATAACATAGCTGGTAAATCTCAGACACAAGATTTGAGCCCAATTCTGCCTGATTCAAAGGAGAGTCCTCCATCCACTATACCTGGCTCCAGTCTCTTCCAGCTCTAACACTCTCCTTCAGAGAGGCCCATCACTGAGATCAGACAACTTCCCAGACAGCCTGAGTCCTGAAGGGTCCCCACAGTCCTGGCCGGAGGTCTACGTGTTGTTGTGTTTTTTTTTTCTACAGGGTTACGCCCTTGGAACAACCCTCCAAGGACCCAGCTGTCAGGACCACCTTCCTGAGCCCTACACCAAAAACTTATTAAGCAGCCGCCTGTCACCTCAGCCTTAATAACTAAGAATCTCTTTTCAGCCTCTTTGTCTCCTTCACCTCGGGGCCCACCTCCTGTAAACACACTGTCAATTAAACCTTCCATCTAGCAAAGCCAGAGCTAATGAAAAGCAATAGAGAATTCACTGCCTTTTAATGAGGGAAACATTGCTTTTTACAGGGAACAATTTATTGGGCGAATTCCCCCCGTCCATCACCCAGGGGAGCTGCTGCCTTGTTGGACCCCATGTTTGCTACTTTGTCAGATGCCGTGTAAAATTGCTTACACAACGCTGAGGGGAAGACTCTGACTCAATTTATGGGGTGACATCTCTGATCTTGTTCTCTGGATCAGTAAGCGATCTTGGCAATGATATGCATAGAAATTAATTACTCTGCCCACTGACTCCAAAGTAGGCCCCTCCTCCTGTGGCTAGTGGTGGTTGATCACAGGCAGCAGGCTTCTTGATCTGAGACATTCAAGGATTCTCAATGGTGAGGACCACTGGCATCCTTGATGTTGTCTTCTTTCCCTGGCTCCTTGTCCCCTTGTTAATAGAGCATAGAAAAGGAGAGGGAAAGCAGGAAGAGGAGAAGAGAGGGAGAGAAGGGCAATGGAAGGGGGAAGAGATGAGAAAGGAGAGGAGACGAGACAAGAAGGAAAGAGAGGAAAGGAGAGCAGAGGAGAGAAGAGAAGAGAGGGGGAGAGAGGAGGGGTGAAAAGAGAATAGGGAAGGAGAGAAGAAGAGAAAAGAGAAGAGGAGAGGAAAATAGAAGATACAGGAAGAAAAGGGAGTGTAGGAAAGGGAAGGGGAGCACAGGTGAGGGGAAGGAAGAGAGGAGAGGAAAGGAGAAGAGAAGAGAGGAGAGGGGAGGGGAGGAGAGGAGAGAACAAGGGAAGTGGGAAGAGAACAGGGGAGGAAAAAGGAAGAAAAAAGAGGAAAGGAGAGGAAAGGAAAGGGGAGGAGAAGAGAGGGAGAGGAAAAAAGAGAGGAGGGGAGAAGAGAGTTGGAAAGAGAAAAGGAGAGGGAAAAGGAGAAGAGGGGAGGGGAAGGGAAGAAAGAAGAAAATATTCTGTGAGAAGAGAGAAGAGTGAGCCTAAGTTGATGGTTTTACAAGCTCTACTGTTGAAGGTCAAGCACAATTTACTTCTTGGAAGAACTGAACACATTTGTTGGGAGGATGTACAGAATGAATCCATGGTACTCATTAGCATTTAAGGTAATGGCACAACACAGTTAGTGCTAACGGCATGTGCACAGGGCAGTGGACTTGATTCTGTCCTTAGAGCTTGGTTGATAATGTGACTTCTGGCCAAGAGGTTTCTTGTTGTCAGCTGTGATGAGAGGCCTGGAACTTTGGGAAAGGATTGCTTCAGTTATCTATGGGATATAGGACAAATGTTGATTGTTCTGCCATGTGGCAGCAAGCACTGCTACGGCCAGCCAGGTAGGTCTTCTCTGTGCTGGTTGTCACTCCTTCTGCCCAGTTCGATGAGTTCTTTCAGAATCTGGATTACTTTGGTGAAATCCTGTTGTAAAATACTAAGGATCAGAGATTGGATGTTGAATAGGACCTTAAAACTCACCTGATCCAGTTGCATTACTTTACAGGTAGGAAATGGGCCCAGAAAAGTTTAGTGTCTTATCTAGAGACACAAAGCACGTGCTTGTCGGAAATGAGATTCAAAGCCAGGTATTCCCGATAGTAGGCCCTGTATTATGTCCATTACTCCATGCTATCCCTCCATCTGCGTGTGCCTTACCAGGATCAAGGGATCTGGTCACTGGCCCAGGATAAGGAGATCTTCAGAGAAGCAGGCATATACTATGGAACCAGACTAGTGAATGTATGTTGACAAGTATGCTCAGGACAGATGAGGGTCACTAGTTTCTTAGTGGAGCCAATCAGGAGCAACACAGTGGTCCATGACAAGAACTGGTTCCCAAATTGATGTCTAAGAGCTAAGCTGAGAATTTAGCTTCCAAAAACACACGGGGAACACAGAGGGAGGAAATTAATCATAGTTGACAAAACCCTAGGCTTGGAGTCAGAAGAGTTGGATTCTACTTCCATTTCTGTCAATACTTCAGTGTGTGACCTTGGGGAAGACCTCTAGCTTCTCTAAACTCAGTTCCATCATTTGTAAAATGGAAAAGATACATGCTGTAATTACTTCAGGATGTTGTGAAAACGATCAATTGTTTTCAGTCAATTGTTTTTGGGTCAAATTTTTTGAAAACACTTGAAGAAAATAGCATATTCTACAAATGGAAGATGGTAGCCTAATTTAATTTCTTATGAGTAGGCAGAGAAGGTGACTTGCCACTTTTGTGTCATGATTTGAGGGATATAGGGCAGGTCCCATTGCTCCAAAACATCACCCACAGCCTGTTGTGGTTACCTAAAATTATCCCATTAGAATCATTCCTTTGGGTCAGGAAGGCTGTTTGGATTTCTAGATCTCTTATCAAAATGACACTCTTGGGAAGGATAGCACCTCACTTAGCAGCTAACAACTGAATAAAAACTAATTGCCAGTTAGCTGAGAGAGAGGTCCTAAGAAATGGCTTTCAGAATAGGCATCTGTATGTGATGGGGAGGGCACTGAGAGGGATGTGTGTGTGTGTGTGTTTGTATGTGTAGTGTGTGTGTTTGTGTGTGTGTGTATGTGCGTCTGTGGACATCAGTGACAAAATTTACTGACATTGAAACTTCATCTCATCTCAAAAATATCTTTGCAAAATCTAGCCTTCCTCTCAGACTCCTGCAGAGCCTAGAATTCTTGAGAAAAACTGAAGACCAGAGAAATTAAATGGCTTTCCCAATGGCAAGTTTGTGACTGAGCCAAGACTGAAAAGCCAGGTCTCCTAATTCTGTTACGGTCCTCTGTTAACAGTTGGGCAAGGAGCCAGGGAGAGAAGACATCAACGATTCTCAATGGTGAGGACCTTTGAGCATCTTGAATGTCTCAGCTAGGGAATAATTATGCCTGCCTTATTTCCCCAGAGGGCTGTTGGGGGGCTCAAGTGAGATAATATGTGTTAAATTAAAAGGCCATGAAAATGAAGGTCATACTTAGAATTTAGAGCAGGAGAGCTGGAACTGACCTTAGAGGTCACTAGTTATTCATTCAGTAAATTGAGACCCAGGAGGAGTGACTTTCCCCAAGGTCACAAAACTAATTAGTGGTGAAGGTAGGACTAGAACCCAGAACACCTCACCCCCAATCCAACACTTTGTCTACTATGCTTAAGTAGAACTAGAAAGAGTAGGAACTGATAGCCATAACTTCTATTTCCTAGCCTGGTGCTTCTTCCAAATGGTTAGTAAGAAGACAAAAACATACATAGGCAGGGGGTGCGGGGTCCACTTCAAAAGGGTCGTTTGGAGGGGTTTCACTGAGATCCACAATGTCGCCTACTATTGATAGGCACTTTCATAGATCCACTGCAGTAATGATCTCCAGAGCCTAGGCCATATTCTTTCAAATACTCCTAGTGGAAGCAAATCCTTGTCCTTTTAGGGTAGATTTGATTTTTTGAAACAGCCACAAGTCATTCAAGGTCTGATTCTTCTTTCACAACATGATTAATGTGGAAATATGTTTAACGTGACTGTACGTGTATAACCTATATTAGATTGCTTGTTGTCTTGGGAGGAAGGAAAGGGGGAGAGAATGGTGGGATGGAGAAAAATTTGGAACTCAAAATTTTACAAAAATGAATGTTGAAAACTATCTTTACGTGAAATTTGAAAAAAAATACTATTAAGGAAAAATGGTGACTAAGGGGGAACCTCAAGCTGGAGAATTATGTTTTTGAGGAGAAATGAGATCTACCTGGAATGGAACAAAACCTGTTTTCTTGACTTGTTAGTAAATTAGCTCTGTAGCCAATCCTAACTCACCAGGGTGGCTTCTTTGAAAGATAGCACCCATTAAGATGGACAACTACTGCCAGGAGATCAATCACATTGCTATCTAATCACCTCAGTGATTATACAAGTACCTCAGTACCTGTTCTTCCAGCAGAAATGGGCTGGGTTAAAAGTAAGTTGGGTCAGGCTGCTTATTGGAGAAGATTGCCAGGTGGGTGTTGTGGTGTCAGAACGAGATCTGGAACAGCTGTGCCAAAACCATACTCATGGACCTGACAAGATTACTTCAGGTCCTTGTTCAATCAAGGACTCAGGAGCAAAAAGACTGTCAGAGTTAGATCTAGAAGCACATCTTTGATAAACCTAAGGGAGCAGGCAGACATTTGCAAATGCTATTTTAGAATAAATCTGATTTTACTGATATACTATTGACAAAAAGGTATAGAAAATACAAGATCCCATGGTACATAGTTTTTGCTGATGATTAAAAGCATTTTATTTGGCGGGCGTAACAACTAAAACACTTTATTCAATGACCCTTTATTTATTAAAATCAAATGGGACATAAAACAGAGTGATGGATGGCAGTGATAGGCTTTTTCCACATTGGTGGAGGACATAGAGTACAGAGTGGAAGAGGGATTTCCTATGGGTGGTGAGCATTTTTCTGGTGCTCCTGCCTTTGGACAACTTTGTGCTGGTTGCATCAAGACCTAAAACTACGCATATCCTCTGAAACAAAATCTATGACTGTTCAGAAAAGTCCGACTTAACTATTCACATAGGAAAAAAACCCAAGTTAATGAAGAAGAATGCCTTTTGTCTATATTTTGGTACACAATTTGATGGACAACCTGTAGAATTAGTCCAGAGGACAAATAGATGAATAATAAAATAAACTCAAAATTACAAAGGAGGAGAGGAGAGTATGCTGTATCACATCTGTTTGGCATTTAAAGTCTTTTACAACTCCTGAGCTCAGTTTAAGAGCCACCTCTTAGATGAGGCCCTTCCTGATCCCTCTGGTTATTAGTGTCATAAAATGCTGGACCTGGAGTCGGGAAAACCTGAGTTCAAATCTTGCCTCAGACATGAAATAGCTGAGTAAATCACAACCTCTGTCAGCCTCAGGTTTCTCATCTGTAAAATGGGATCCCTTATGGGATTGTTGTGATGGTACAGTGAGATAATTTATTAAGAACCTGGTAAATCTTAAAGTGTTATGTGTTAGCTATTATTATTTACATACATATATATGCATGTATATATACATGTTGTCTTCCCTGATAGATTGCAAGCTCCTTGAAGGCAAAGACTATTTTATTGTTTGTCTTTGTATTCTTTGGTGCCTAGCACAAGTGCTTGACACATTGTGCATACTTAATAAATTATGAATAATTATGTTATTAACTAGTAATAAATAACAACTGAATGATTGACTGTCCTCATTAGTCCAACCCAAACCTGAACATAAAATTCTTCTACAACATCCTAAAAAACTAGGTTATTCAGACTCCAGTTGAAGATGTATAATGGGGTGTGGCCACGGCTTCACGGGAGCTTATTACCCTTTTGGCCTTTTCTAATTGTTAGCAAGATTTTCTTGATATTGAGTTGACAACTCCCTCCCTTCATCTTCCACTTCTGCCTTCTAGAGCTAACCAAAACAAGCCAAATGACAACCCTATGGGTTTAATATTGTTTGTCTTTATTTAATGTTGTTATTTTAAAGGAATTAACAGATATTTAAAAATCTGTCAGTTTTGATTTCTAATATAGTAAATATTGGTAGATAGAACCCATATAAACCAAAGCTCTTTGGACTCCTCAATAAAATTTGAGGAGGGGAAAGGGATCCTGAGATAAAAATGTTTGGAAACCACTATGTTAGCTTGTAAATACCTTTCTGGATCCTAGCATGCAGTATTTTAATGGTCCTTCGCAGCTTTGTGTCTTCAGTGGATTCGATAAGTATCAAACTCTATGATCCACGCCTCTCTCTCAATGACAAAAATTAAACAGCATAGAACAAGGAAGATTCCTCAGTCATTTCATTAAGACCTCCCTCCAAGTTCAGAGAAGCTCATTCATGATTACTTTTACATTCCATTATTCATATTTCAAATACAAGTAACTGCCCCAAGGCTAACCAACATCTCTTCATTTTCTCCATATGTATACGATGAGAGACTCAGTCAAATGCCTTGTTGGAATTCACGTGTATTATGTTTAAATGTTTCTCGTTTGTTCATCTATTTCAGTCACATCTGAGTCTTTGTGATCCCCTTTGGGGTTTTCTTGGCTGAGATACTAAAGTGGTCACCATTTCTGAACCTTGTGAGGAATATATGTCTTTCTTCTTTCCCCTCATCAGGGAAGACCCAGGGGTGCATGGGTGTGGAAAGAGGAGGATGTCAGAAGTTGAGGACTGTGGAAGAGTTGAACAGCAAAGGAAGAAGAGCTATGAGCTCAAGGTTTTGGGGAAGCCATCAACTATTCTCCAGGCCTATGTCAAGGAGGGAGAAATAGCTGGTTGTTTTGTTTTGCCTTTTTTTGAGGTGGGAATCTGATTTGGGTATAGTGAAGGAAGGGAAATGGATAGAGAGCTGAGAGAACATGCAGACTGGTTAAGGGTGCCCCCACTATACAGGCAGAGATGATGGTGTGAATGGTATGTGAAGGAGAAAGGAACATAGAGGGATTTTGAGCAGTCCAGGGTGGCTGGAGCATAAAGGAGAGTAGAATGGTATTAAAACCAGAAAACTGATGGACTGATTCTGAAGGTCCTGTGAGTGAGGTCCATACCTCAGATGTATATCTGGGGGCTTAGCAAATCCTGGTTTTCTTCACCACCATCTCCATGCCAAGCCATTCAGAAGTCCCCTTCCCTTCCTTATTTTTCCATATCTTTCTCTAGGAACAGTAATGAAGTTGAATACTACTGTTGCTTCTGGAGAGGGCAGACGAGTGGACTACCCCTGGGGCAATCTCTTTGTGACTTCCCAGAACAAAACACACCTGCCTGACAACCACTCCCTTATTGTCTACTCATATTAGAATGTAAGCTCCTTGAGGTCAGGGATCATGTTTTATATGTTTTGTCTCTTTTATATGTGTATTCTCAGTGCTTAGTACAGTGCCTGGCACTTGACAGATGCTTCGTTCAGTTATTCATTCATTCTTCTTAGAAACTTTGGCCCATCTTATGTCCTATGATCACAAACTGAGATGAGTGTGGACTTTTCCTAAGGTGGGAATTCCTTTTGGGAGGAAGTTTGAGGCAAATTTCTAGTGCACATTCTCATTCTTTATTCTTGATCCATGCATGGGACAGCCATTTAAATTAAAATGCTCTTATACGAAAGCTTCTTTTAACCTTTCAAAATAACTCCTAAGTATCTTACAAGGACATTGGCTGTCCTGGATGACCTTATGAGAACAGGCACAACTTGGATACGGAGTAGGAGGAGAAGGCTCTGAGATCTTTAATAAAGAAAAGTCAATTCAAGATGCATTTATTAAGTACCTACTGTGTGCTAAGCATTGGGTATACAAATAAAAGCAAAAATAGTCCCTGTTTTCAAGAGCTCACATCCTAATAGGGAAGACAACAGGCAAATGAATGTGTAGAAACAAGATGGACATGCAATAAATTGAAGATAATCTTAGAGTGAAGGTACTAGCATTAAGGGAGATTGGGAAAGACTTCTTGCAGAAGGTGGGATCTTAGCTGAGACTTGAAAAAAGTCAGGAGGTAATGAGGAGGAGGGAGAGAATTCCTGGCAGGGCTGTCAGCCAGGGAAAAGGCAGAGGTTGGAAATGGCAGGTCTTGTATAAGGAGAAGTAGGGATTCCAGTGTGACCATTGTCACTGAGTCATAGAGTATATGGAGGGGAATGAAGTGTAAGACTGAAAAGGTAGGAAGAGAACAGGTAGTGAAGAGCTTTGTAAACCAAACAGAAGGATTTATATTTGATCCTAGGAAGGCAGTGAAGTTCACTGAATGGTTGGGGGTGGGGCAGGACGTGATACGACATGCACTTCAGGAAGATCACTTTGCTAGCTGAGGTGGACTAGAGTGGGGAGAGACCAGAGGCAGGGAGAATCAACCAAGAGGCTGTCGCAATAATCCAGGTGCGAGGTGATGAGGGTCTGCACCAGCTTACTGGCTACATCACAGAAGGATAAGAGTAGGTATATGAGAAATGCTGGGAAGGTAAAATCAGCATGACTTGACAACCAGTTGGATAAGGGGGAGTGAGAGAGTGAGGAGTTGAGGATGACACTTGGATTGTGAGCTTGGATGACTGGAGAGATGGTGGGACCCTTAATGGTAATAGGAAGACGTTATTGAAAGGTCTTAATAACATGGCCAAAGGAAGAAAAGAGCTCTGGAAAAGCTTGTTCCTCTTCTTCCAGGAGCCTTCTCTGAGGCCCTGGTCATGTTTCTCCTTTTCCTTTATTTGCTGCTATCTGAGCAGGATTTGGAGGCTGCCTGTCCACCAGAGCATTGCACGTACATGATTCAATTAACCTTTAAGGTAGCTCTGGAAGTTTGTGCGAGAGGAGATCCTCACATTAATTGGCAGCCTGACACAGACAATTAAGTCTGATCAGATGAAGAGGGCATTGGGGACATCATTAGCATCCTCTACTGAAGACTATATGGTGTGTAAAAGTTGTTTAATTTCTGCTGGAGAAGGGAGAAGAGAAGGAAGCTGCTTCACATTCTCTGCATTTTTGGCTTATTAAATATTTCATTTCCCCACCGTAGGCATTAAACGAGCCTGGTGTTTGGGTCTGTGCGCTGCTTCCCATCTTTCTTTTACAGCGCTGAAATCCACCCAGTGATCGTTTCTCAGTTATTAAAACTTTGCATTAAGCAAGAGGTGTTGTATAAAAACAAACATAAATAGAGACAGATGGAGAGATTCCTATAAAAGGAAGAGCTTCGAGTTAGATAACTGGGTAAGGGTGGTGGGGTTGGGTGGGCATGTGAGGGACTTAAGGGAATGATAATGAGTGAGGTTTGGGAGAGAGTAACAGTTTTACTTTATGGGGAATGGGAATTGGAGAAGCTGGCCTTGATTGGGGATAGAGGGTCTGGCAACTGGGGGGCAGGAGGCTGCTCTCCTCTAGAGGCACCCTGCTTCGCCAGAACTGAGAGTCCCGTGCTCATTGAGGTTCACCAAATGTTCTTCTTCCTTGTTACTTTAACGGCTTTTGCTATCTTGATTTCTCCAGGAAACATCATTTGAAAAAAATTTAGGAATGGTGCTGATTTTCCTTGAAGGGCAATTCACATGTTGTAGCCTTTCTTAGCTCTCCTCTCTTCTTCCCCATGTTCTTGCCTTTTCCTTGTATTCAGCACTGATGAATATATTAACCTAAATATTCAATAGGCCTGTGGTTGCTCCAATGTAGAGAACTCCCTCCACCAACACAGATTGCAATCAGTCCAAATCTTAGTGGGGATGTTCTAGGGAGTTGCTGCACCAAAGTAAAGTGATTAGTACAGTCACAGGGACTGTGAGTCTCTGGGACTGGAGTCAGAAAGACTTATCTTCCTAAGTTCCCCTCTGACCTCAGATACTCACTAGCTGTGTGACCCTGGGAAAGTCACTTAACCTTGTTTGCCCCAGTTTCCTCATCTATGAAATCAGCTGGAGAAGGAAATGGCAAACCAATCTAGTATCTTTGCCAAGAAAACCCCAAATGGGGGTCACAAAGACTTGGACACAACTGATTGACTAAATGGGTAGTAGTAGTAGTAGTAGTAGTAGAGTAGTAATAGTAGTAGTAGTAGTAATAGCAGTAGTAGTAGTAGTGATAACTTGGATAATATCTGGCCTTAGGGTAAAAAGAAACATGGGTACAAGTCCTTCCATGACACATACTGTCTTTGTGACTCTGGGTACCTCTGTATGCTTGAGGCAATTTTATAAGTTATAAAGAAAATTCAGATCTACCTTGGTAGAAGAAATTTCTGACTTGAGAACTCCTTCCATGACGAAATCATTGGTTCATTAAAAATGCACTTGTTGCTCAAATACTTGAATGTATCTTTTATTTGATCAATATGGACATTTCCTCCCATGATTCACAAGGCAGCCTGTTCATGCCTGACCAACTTGTGTAGCTGTTGTCCATGCCCTTCCTTAAGATTGCCACAGGGGGTCCTCCCAACATGCTGGGAGCTTCTTCACTTTATCTTGACATCACAAGCATATCAGTGGAGCACATGGACCATCCATCACTTACCATTCATCCATTGCATATCACTCTTGCCCTATGACCAACACACAGAAAAAAATAGATAAGGACACCTATGGTCCAGGATAGGATTTGCAGGTATATGGACAATTTACAGAGCTTGCCCATCTATGTGTGTTTCTTTACACAAACACACACACTTACAAATATACACATATTCACATATGTATGTATGTATATATACATATGTTTGTGTATATACCCATGTTTGTATATATACATATATTTTATATGTGTATATTCACATATACATATTTATATGTATACATCTATGTCATCTCTCTATCTCTGTATATCTATATCTGTCTGTACATCTCAATCTAACTTTCCATCTATCTCTATCTCTTGGACGAATGCTATAAACAAATAAAGAACTAGGTCCCGGATTTAACAGGGGAAGGGGGGAAATGAGTTAGATTGCCTTTGGGAAATCACAGAGCTCCTTTAAAGACCCCAAACTTCTCCCAGAAATAAAGGCCTCTCTTTATCACGCCAATATTCTAGTCGTGCTGTTATATGAATGTGAGTGTAACATAATAGCTACTGAAAAATTAAAAATGGGCATCACCCAGAGAACGGTGAAGGGGATGATGGCAGAGGTGAGTAGAGTGCAGTCTATTACAGCCAGGGAATTCCCAAGGAGAAAGAGAATAAAGAATGTCACCAGAGGAATATTTCAGGGGAAAATGTGTATTAGTCCAGAAATGCAAAAGCTCTCTAAAACATGTATATTTTATCCTCCAGTGATACTCCTTCCACCTGTGTTAATTGCTACTCTCTCCATGCATTAGGAGAACTTTTTACTAAGTTTCTGTGGCCTCCAAAAGCTAATCTTTTGGTTATGAGGCTTTCTAAATCAAGATTTGATGGTCAAGGCATCAGCCCACCCACATGCAAGGCCTCTTCTCATCTCGGGTGGACCTGCTAGATCTTATACTCCAAGAGTATGTGCAACCTGTGAAAACCTAGGGCCCTTCTGTGCCGCAGTGAGGCATTGAAGGAAGACTTCAGTGAAGGTTGAAATATATAGAGCACTATTCAAATGTAATGGTGTATTATTTGGTTTTTGCACCATTGTCTCCATCATAGTCTTCTTCAGAATCAGTCAATCAATAGGAGTCAGGAAGACCCGAGTTCAGATCCTGCCTCATTTACTAGCTATCTGACCCTGGGCAAGTCATTTAACTGCTATCAACCCAAGTTTCCTCATCTGTAAAGTTCAACAGCAGGGCAGCTAGGCTGCTCGGTGTATAGAGTGCTGGGCCTGGATTGAGGAAGACTCATCTTCATGAGTTCAAATCCAGCCTCAGACACTTCCTAGATGGGTGACCCTGGGCAAGTCCCTTATCCCTGATTGCCTCAGTTTCTTCTTAAGAAAAAGAATAGGCAAACCACTCCAGTATCTCTGCCAAGAAAACTCCAAATGGGGTCACGAAGAGTTGGACAAGACTGAAAACAACTCAACAAAGCAAAGTTCAGCTAATAAATAGCACCTACCTTTCAAGGTTGTTGTGACGATCAAATGAGGTAATATATGTAAAGTGCTATGTAAATGTTGGCTATTTTGTTGCTGTTATTTATATTGTTATTAGGTAGTAATAGTAGTGGTAGTAGTAGCAGTAGTAGCAGCAGCAGCAACAGCATCTAGACCTCGTCCTGAAGGAGCCTATGGTCTATTTGCACTGAGAGGACTTTGCACAAAGGAAATGTTAACGAGCTTTGTAAGTCAGTCTCTGTTTAAGGACAAATGAAAGTAAAGACAATGAGTGTTTTAGGAACTCAAAGGGAGGAGAGGGCACTCTAGGCTGGGGAAGGATATGGAATGGAGAACAGAGACAAGGCAGACGATGAAGAAATCTTGGTTCTGCCACTAACTGAAAGATATAACTTCAGACAAGTTATTTCCCTTTTCTGGACCCCAGTTTTTTCATTAGTCAACTGAGGGGAATGGATCAGAATTCAGTGGTTCCCATTTAGTGGTTCATGAACCCTTTGGGAATTCAACTTGATGATACAAGGGTTCCCACTAAAAATTCCTCAATGGTGCCTCAAGCAGTAAAAAATTGTAAAGAACATTAGAAGAATATTAAATTACCCTGGAGGTTCACAACACATTCTTTGTTGTTGTTGAAAGGGGTTTCCAGGAATAAGAGACATTGGCAATCACTGGGTTAGATGGTCCCCAAAGACTTATTCTGCTCTAACATTTAATGACCATGATGTCATTGGGACTAGCAGTAGTTGTGAAGTAGGCAAAGTTTATTTTCAGGATCTTTCCTCCCCTTGTCACCCTGTGTCAATATTTTTGCACCATTTCCTGACTTTTCCTTGCCCTGGTACTCATCCTGGGTATCTATGTCTACATGCAGACCTGAACTGCCACCCTCATGCTGTTCTTGGTTACGTGGGAGTTGTCACTGTTCTTCTCATGCCTGTTTGAAGTGTCCCACCAAGGCAAAAATCCTAACATCAAAAAGAGTTTTTGATTTACGGTCTAAAGACTGGAGTTAGCATCCCAGCTCTTCTTATTAACTATGTCAGTCAATCAGTCAACAAGAATTTATTAGGTACATACTTACTGTGTGCCAGACACTGCGCTAAGCACTGTGGATACAAAGAAAGGCAAAAAGCATCATCCCTGTCCTCAGGGAGCTCCCAGTCTCACAAGACATGTCTCTTCTTTAATCCTCATTTTCTACTTTAAAATGAGTTGGTTAGACTAAATGACCTCAACATTTCCTTCCAGTTATAAATTATATGATCCTAGTATCTTGTCTTGTCTTCCAAAGTGACAATCAACTAACCTGAGAAATTATTCTGGACTAATGTCCTAATGAGATCGCTCAAAACGCTTCTTAGGTAATACATGTATATATACAATACGTTTATATATTATATATGTGTGTATGTGTGTATGTGTGTATGCACATGTGTGTATGTATATGTATATGTATATCAGGTATCCTATACACATATGCATTACCTAAGACATATGTATATATAGGGTGTCCCAAAAGTCTTAGCATAGTTTAAACTTTCATAGCTTAGTGCTAAAATGTTTTTTAGGCTGTTAAAGCTTAAAACTATATTAAGCCTTTTGGGACTCTGTGTGTGTGAACACACAGAAGTATAAATATATATAATATATATAATATGTATGCATATAAACATATACACATGTGTGTATATATTTATATAATAATATATAAATAATATATATTTATTATATTAAATATCTTGGGTGTTCAGGGAGAACTAGCACCTCTGGTGTGAGGGCTTGCCAAGCCCATTTCACGGCTGTTCATCAACCACCTTTGGTGTTCATCTGTCACTCAACTCTCACCTGTGGCTCCAAGAAACTGTAGCATACATAGTGGCCACACACTGGTAAAACCATCTCAATGGATGGACTAAAGCAAGTTGAGGGGGATCAACAGACCTCAAACCCATCAGTGAGCTAGGGGGATATCTACCCCAAGCATGTGGAGACTTCCCCAGGCAGAATGGGTAGATGAGAACAATTTGTTCCAAAGGCCATGAAGGTGACTAAAGCAGGTGTTGTGGAGTGCTTAGAGCTTGCAGATATTGAAGACACCAAGGTCACCCCCTGCATCCCAGGCCATCGCCAGTCACCTGATTTTTGTCCTGTCACAGGAGTTCGATGACTCTGGAAGAGAGAGGGAGGCTGACGACTTTGCATAATTCTGCCTCACTTAAATCCAATTCATGTGCAAGCCAAGACATCACCTCATAATGTCATTGGTCCTATTCAAAAACAAAGAACGAACAACATTTATTATATACCTCATATATAGACAAATTGTCTATTTCTAGGTATATACAAATTAATAGGGGCCTTACCTTGGTGGTCTAACCCTTAGTGACTCACTTAGTAGACTTTTCAAGCCAAGATGGAGGAAGCATCATTACCTTCCAAGGCCAATAGGAGACATCCAGTTCAATCTTATCCAGTCTAATCCAACTCAGACAACACCAATTAAGCAACTACCACGTCCCAAGTATCATGCTGGGTTTTTTTTTTTGGAGGATGGAAGGACAGCTTTCAGTACCTCACATTTGTCTTTGGCAGCCAGTTCCAAACATCCGATAAACATAAGTATTAAGAGGATGTAAGGTTAAGAGATCATCAGGTCATGAAGCAGGAGTCAGATTTTCTGCATGTGCCCTCAGACTCATCGCCATTGCTCGTTCCAATTCCTTAGTCTACAGTTGCCCCCCACTCCCGCCCCCGAAGCATTCCGGTGTGATTTACGATGCCGGCAGAGTTGATGGAGTAGCAAAGGCAGGGATAATAAAGACAGTGATGGTGGCAATCATCATCACCATCAAGGAAGGGATCATTTATAGTGCTTTTTGTTTTCAATTTTCATCTTCAATCTGCCTCAAACAAAACATTTGCTAATTGATCCTCCTGGCACCTCTGTGAGGTAGGTAAGAATTAGCATTTCTCCCCAAGAAATACCTAGGTTATTAATAGCTGAATGGGCTATATAACAGTCATGATGAGCTTCTTCCATCAGAAGCCAATTGTCCCCAACACAGATTCTGAACTCACCTATGGACTCTATAGGCCCCCTGAGAGTTCCCATCCCCCCTCCCACACACATACACATACACATACAACCCGTTCTGAATTCTCCAGGGGCTGATTATCCAAGCCCCAGGCCAGAGCTGGTTTATGTATATGGTAAATCCAGGAGTTCTCCATGTGGGGTGATTTGAGGGGAACCTTCGCCTGACCCCTAAATATTTCCCCTACTGACCTGACAGAGTCGGCTCAACAATTTAGCATTTATCAAGTCCCTGTAGTGTATTAGAAAGACAGCTTGGAATAATGACCAGACAGTTGGCCTTGGAACCATGAAGACCTAGGTTCATGCCTCTGGCATGCACTGGCTATGAAATCCTGGCTAAGTCACTGAACTACTCAGAATTTTGGGCAACAGTAATGCTCAGATTTACAGAGAAGATGCAAACCTGTACCAACAGAAGGGGTTTTCTCATCTGGGAGTTCCCTATAAAAATAAAATCACAGGCGTAGTCCCTCTCCACCTTCCTGTAAGGCATTCCATCCCAACTTTAATCTCTTTATTACAGGCTAAGCCACCTGAGGGTAGCAATACATTGGCAATGAGTGAATTTGATTGACCATAACTTTTCTTCTTGTCCTGTGTGGTTTTTTCCTCTTTTCAAGTCCAAACAGGATCTAGATTTAGAGCTCCGGGAATATCCATGACCTAGCCATCCCCTTTTTTTACTTGCTTCCAGACGAAGTATGGATGGTAAGAAAAAAAATAGGTCATCATTACTTGGACAATAGACATGCTTCAAACCCTGACAATAGAGAGAAGGTAGTCATGGGCAATTCTAGGAATACATCTTAACTCTTCCTTCCCCTCCATGTCCCTGTATCAGTTCAGTCACCAAGTCCTGTTGATTTTCTCCTTTTTTCTTGTCACCTTCTCCTCTCCAATCCTATAGGGTCTATCCCAAGCCAGACTGTCATCACCTCACTCCTGGATTAATGTGACAGCCTTCTAGGTACCCATTCTGACTTCAGGCTCTTCCAACCTATCTTTGGAACATCTTTAAGATTCAACAGCCTTAGACCACCACTCCATCCCCTGGCCCTCTGGAGTGACTCAAAAGCCTACAATGCCTTTTCTTCAATTCCAAATTCATTTGCCTGGCATTCAAGATTCTACAAATCGTCTCTGATTTTCTCACCTTCATATGCTATGCTCATTACCAGATACATGCTTCCATTAATACCATTCCCTTCACTGGAATGCCCTTCTCTGTCCTCTGTACCTATGCAAAGCCTATTTATCATTCGAAGTCCAGCTCAAACCTTATCTGCTCCATGAAAGCCTTTCTTAATTCCTCTAGCCCACAAATATCTCTCCATTGGAGGGAATCAGGCTTCCTATGAAGCCTTCCCTAACCACTCCAGCCCTGGAACCCTCGCCTTTTGTGAATGCTTTAGTCTGCATACTGTCCAAACTATTCATATGTAGCACTTATCTTGTATACACTAGCTTTTATTGTGACTTAGTTGCTTCATATGGATATGTCTTCTCTCCTCAGCTAGAAAGTAAGCTCCTGGAAGGCTACAATTTACAATTCTGTTTTAATTTTAAAAATTTTATAATTTATTTTTAACATTAATTTTTAAAAATTTTGAGTTCCAAATTGTCTCCCTCCTTCCAGCCCTTCCTTTACCTATTGAGAAGGCAAGTAATAATACAACAATTTTACCTGCGAAGTCATGCTAAATATATTTCTGTATTATCCATATTACAAAAAGCAAGAAAAAAGGGAAAAATTGGAATTTGAGGGGATGCCCATCAATTGGGGAATTGCTGAACAAAATGTGGTATATTAATGTAATAGAATACTGTTGTGCAATAAGAAATGATGAATAGGCAGATTTCAGAAAAACCTGGAAAGATATTTACAAACTGATGCAAAATGAAATGAGCAGAACCAGGGAAACATTGTACACAGTATTAGCAACATTATGTGAGGATCAACTATGAATGAATCACCTTTTCTCAGCAACACAATGATCCAAGACAAGTACAAAGGACTCATGATGGAAAATGCTGTCCACATCCAGAGAAAGAACTGATGGAGTCTGAATGCAGATCAAAGAGTATTTTCTTTCACTTATACTTTCTGGGTTTTTTCCCTTTTATTCTGTTTCTCCTTCCACAACAGTGACTAATATGGAAATATATTTTACATGATAGCACATGTATAAACTATATCAAACTGCCTACCATTTCCAGAACAGGGGAGGGGAAGGAGGAAGGGAGAAAAATTTGGAATGTATGATCTCGTAAAAATGAATGCTTAAAATTTTCTTGATATGTAATTGGGGAAAAAATGAAATACTATTAAAAATAAAAAATTTTAGAAATAAAGTGAAAAAATTGTATTTCAATTTGCATTCAGTTCATCAGTTCTCTCTCTGGAGGTGGATAGCATTTTTCATCAAAAGTGCTTTGGAAATTTCTTGGATCATTGTCTTGATCAGAGTTGCTGAATCTTTCACACTTGATTATTGCTATAATATTGTTGCTGCTGTGCACAATGTCCTCCTAGTTCTGTTCACTTCACTTTGTATCAACTAATTTAGGTCTTCTCTGATTTTTTCTGAAACCATGTCACCTCATTATTTCTTATAGTACAATAGTATTCCATCACAATCATATGTCACACCTTGTTCAGCCATTCCCCAATTTATGGAAACCCCCTCAATTTCCAATTCCTTGACACCACAAAAAGAGCTGCTATAACTGTTTTTTGCACAATAGATCCTTTTCATTTTTCTGTGATCTCTTTGGGATCAGACTTGGCAATGGTATATTGCTGGGTCAAAGGGTATACATAGTTTTCATAGCCTTTTGGGTATAGTTCTATATTATTCTCAAGAATGGCTAGACAGACTTAAAATTCTCATGTACCCCTTGAGAGTTAGCACATTCCTGTGTACCTAGTTGTTATTCAGTCATTTCAGTCATGTCTGACTCTTCATGATCCCATTTGAGGTTTTCTTGGCAGAGACACTGGAAGGGTTTGCCATTTCCTTCTCCAGCTTATTTTATAGATGAAGACACAGGGGCAAACAGTGTTAAGTGACTTGCCCAGGGTCACCCAGCCAGTAAGTGTCTGAGATCAGATTTGAACTCAGGTCTTCTTGACTCCAGGCCCACCACTCTATCCATTGTGCTATGTGTGTGCCTAATAGGTGACCACAGAGAGATATTATGAACTTCATCCTGTATTTTAAACTATATGAGTAGAAGGACCTTGTCTTGTTTATCTTTGTATCATCCCCAGCTTCTAGCACAGTGCTCCATATTAAGTAGACATTTGATAAATATTTCCTGAATTTAATGAATAAATGAATGAATAATCAAATAAGCACACGAATAAGTGAGTGGGTAGGAAGTAGATATAATTTAATATCTCTAAAAGAGATTTTTTAAAAAATGAGAGTCCATACTTCTTACTTTTACTGTTTAAAAACAAAAAAAAACAAAGCCAGGTATTTGTTAGGTGCTTACTGTGTGCCAGACACTGGGAATACAAATCTAGGCAGAAAGACAGTCTCTGACCTTAACAGAGTTCAGATTTAATGGGTAACAGGGTGGTGGGGGTGGTGAGGGAGTGGAGAGGGAATACAACACATAAGAAGATGAAAAGTGAGAGAGTTTGGGAAATGAAGGTACCCTGTCCGGGAGCATGATGGTGAAAATCCAAGAGGGCCAGGAGTACAGCCTGAATGGGAATACAGAAGAAACGACTCAAGTCACAGTAGAGGGGAAAGAATTCCTTTTTTTTCTGTTTTACGACTCTGAAATTCTGAGACAGGTGATTAAAAGTGTTATAGAACATACTACGCTAAAAATGTAGTTTTGGGAAGTACTGCTAAGAAATGGTGTTGGATAAAGTTAGTGGTTTTCTAATGTTTCTGTTCAAGTCACCTTTTGGAGTCTCTTTTCTCTTCAATCACCCCAAGATTATAGTACACATTCTTTTACAGCAATTTGCAGACTCCTGGTCTGAAGCCCCAAATTGCCACTAGCCTGAGAAATGATGACTGTCACAAGTGAGCTGACTCAGCAGACCCAGGCATGATTAAAGATACTGAACTTTCTTCTTCTGTGGTCAAGAAAGACACAATTTCACCAATAGAACCATTCTAGGTGCTAGTGACACAGAGACAAACACAAAGTACAAGAGGAAATATCTAACTCTTTTCCTTGGATGAGCTTGATTACACACTTGGTACTCCTCCAGTCCTGTCACTGGGACAAAACATTTAATGCATTGGGAACATAAGTGCAACGGAGTGTTCCTGGAGTATCCACTCACTCGGCTAGGGCGTGCCTCCTCCATGTGTACCCATCATCTACCTTAGTAGTTCTTCTATGCAGGGAAAATGATGTTTCCTTTGTAGCCATTTTATTTTTCTGTAAGCAAAGATCCCTTGGTATCCCACTCAGTTCAGATATAGGTTGTCTTGTGAAATTGTTTCCACAATTATAAGCAGGAATGGATCTCAGCCACACTCAGAAGTACGGTCTTCAGGCCCTCTTTCATCTCTGCTGTTGTTTCACAGCACTCCTCTTCCCCCCGCCAAGACCTCCTGTCCTCTTGCTACTCCTTAGTTGGGCCTTAACCCACCCCCTCCAAAAAAAACCCATTGCCTAGCCATCTCTTGCCTTCCCTACCCCCACCCTCTACCCCATTACCTCAAATATGACTTTGCTTCTCTCAGGGTCCTGCTCTGCTCTTGGACCATCTAATAAAATAATCATGCTAATATATTAGTAACTCTTAGCAAGGTATTATATCCCAGTCAGGTAACAAATTTGCATTTTAACAGAAGAGGCCTTCAAAAAGTTAAGTTTATTGGTGGCAATGTCAAGCATGGTGACAGAGTCATGGAGAAGATGGTCTAAAGGCCTCTCAAAGCCCCTCAGGAGATAATAAACAGGTGTGTCTCTACTTAGCTCACACTTCCTCAAGCCTGCCTAGGTTACAACCAGAGTGCTGACATAGGCTATATTCCCCCATCATTTCTTCCTCTGAGAATTAATTTTGCTGTTCTTCCCTAAGATGGAGGCACTGTCTGTGGAGATGAACCATGCAATGAAGCAGTGGACACCACACCCAGGGAACTCAGGCAATCAAAAGGAGTCTCACTCTATGGTGACAAGCTTGAGACAAGCTCCAGGGGACCAGCAGCAGAGTGGACTGTGCTCTCTGAAGAGCAAATCTCACACATCTGAAATTGTTCAGAAGTGCTAGGGTTTCCTTTGATCATCTACTCAGCTCTCCTCCTGTGAAATAAGCATAAGCCTGGCTCTCTGTCTCCAGCCTCTTAATCTGCCACTCTACCCTGTATACTACCATACTATGAGTTACACTATGGTACTCTGTTGTTGTTCAGTCATGTCTGACTTTCCATGGCCCCATTTAGGGTTCTCTTGGCAAAGATACTGGAGAGGTTTGCTCTTTCCTTCTCCAGCTCATTTTATAGATGAGAAAACTGAGGCAAAAATACTGGCCCAGGGTCACCTAGATAGTAAGCATCTGCGGAGGGATTTGAACTCAGGAAGATGCATGTTCCTGACTCCAGGTCCAGCACTCTATGCACTATAGCGCCACCCAGCTTCTCAATGCATTGCAATGAATGGTTATTGGAAAGAAATATCTTAAAGACATGGCAAACATCTGGAAGCATTGCTTTCTGAATTAAAATTATTATCAGTGATAACTATAAGGATTAATTCAATGCCCTTTGCATTACTCGTGTAGGGGATTTAAGGGAATCTATGGATATTTATCAAGAATTGACTATGTATCATGTTGCTGTAGAAAGAGCACTGGCTTTGGAGTCAGAGGACCTGGTTTCAGATCCCAGCTCTGCAATGCACTGTCTGTGTGACATCGGTCAAGTTACTTTCCCTATCTGTAAAATGGAATTAGACTCAATCATCACTGAGATCTCTTCTAAATCCTAGGAAGAAAATAAACAAATAAATTGTCATTAGAAAAGTGTCATTGAGACATCAAAGACTAAGTAACATCTACCAATGGGTAGTGTGGTTTTCAGTCATATCTTGTAATATTTCCAATTATTATTTTATAATACTATTTCATGCTACCCCCATTATCATCATTTTATGATGATGTTAATATACAGATGTTGTCTTAATCTGTTTTTTAATTTATTTTGGCTCTCTCTTATGTACATTTTCAGGAAAGGTATTTTATTTAGTAGCAGCTCATTTATTTTAGAACATATGTTTTTGTTTTATCAATATGAGAGTCCTAATGACATTTATATCTGGGTTCTCTTTCCTCCTTCCCCAGAAGACTCCTACATAACATAAAAAGCCTTTCTTTCTATCTCCTAAGTTTCCTAGATAGTTTGATAGGCTCAATCATTCTCTTTCTGTATTTCTGCTTCTGTCTCTGTAACTGTGTCTCTGTCTTTCTATCTGTTTCTCTCTGTCTCTGTTTTGCTCTCTCTCTCTCATTCTCTGTCCTTATCCCTCTTTCTCTGCCTCTTTCTGTCTTTCTCTGTCTGTTTCTCTTTCTCTGTCTCTCTCCCTCTCTCTTCCCCAATCCCTTGAATCCATCACACCTCATCAGTTGGGCTAGCTACTGACGTTTAGGAGCTGGGCATTTCAATCCTACTTTTGAATAATCCAGAATAACCCCAGATGGTTTAATTCTCTAAAAGAAGCCAATTATTAAAAATTGAATCTTGGATGGGAAGCACCTAGCTTGGATCTCTATCTAAATTTGCCTGAAAAATGGGCCCAGACTAGCCCTACCCCTCTCCTCAGCTCTCATAATCCATAATAACATGTTCTGGAGGGGACCAATAGACAAAGAAAGAGTAACTATAAAATAGTACCTGATACCCAAACCATAATCCCATCCTACATCTCCAGCTGTGGGCAGCCAGGCCATATGATGGTTAGAGTACCAGGCATGGAGTCAGTCAGAACTGCATTAAAATCTGTCCTCCCACAATTCCTAGCTCTGTAACATCGAGGAAGTTACAATATCTTTCTCAGACTCATTTATCTCATCTGTAAAATGAGGGGATTGAATTTGATGACCTCTCTAGATCTGTGATTATACGACATTTCTGGCAGAATATACTACCAGCATACACCAAACTGAACCTGTTACTTTACCCCCAAGCTAGTTCTCTATTGGACTTTCCCAGTCATACAGGCTCTAGAGCTTTGGCATGTGCTTTGACTCTTCTCTCTCTAATTTGTCACTAAGTCCTCCCTTTAAAGGGCAGCTGGATAGAAGCACCAGGCCTGGAGTCAGGAAGACTCATCTTCCTGAGTTCAAATCTGGCCTCAAACACTTACTGGTTGTGTGGCCCTGGGAAAGTCACTTAACCCTATGCTTCAGTTTCCTTATCTGTAAAATGAGTTGGAGAAGGAAATAGCAAACACTCCAATATCTTTGCCAGGAAAACTCCAAATGGGGTCATGAAGAGTTGGATCCAACTGAAAAATGACTGAATAACACCCTTTTTTGAAATTATTTTTAGCTCTTTCTTCCTTTCTATTTCCATTTCACCTCCTTTGTCAGTTCTGATCACCTTTAATTTATATCATTGAAGTAATCTGTAACTGGTAGCCCTTATGTCTAGGCTTCCCGTGCTGCTACCAGAGTAATTTTCCTAAAGCATGGGTTCACTCATGTTGTTAAACTGATCAAAAAAATCTTCAGTGGCTCCCTATTGCCTATAGAATAAAAATAAATTTCTTAGCTCTTTATAATCTGGTCCCAACCTGCCTTTCAGACCTTATCTCCAGCGATCTCTTACGCAAACTCTCTGTTCCAGTTAGGCTTGCCCATTGCTTTTCCCTAGCCGACCTGAAGTATTTCCACCTCTGTGCCTTCAACAATATGGTAAAAACCTTCTATCTGCCTGATTCTTGCCCAAATCCCAAAGCCTTCCCTGATTTCCCCTCTCCTCTTCCATCACTTCCCTTCCAGACCACATCTTTCCCTTTTCTAAATGTCCGTAGCATCATATGTCTATATTCTCCATTAGATACTCTTCATGTGTCACTTTCTCTTGTTAGCTATCTTTTCATGTATATGCATTTTTTCTGCCACCTAGACTATACGTTCTTTGAGGACAGGGATGAAATTACAATCTCTTTTGTATTTATTGTCCACAGCACCTATCCTAGTATTATACACATCATAGCTAGAAGAGTCCCACTCTTAGGACTATTGTGGGACAGAATGCTTTAGTATGGATAGAAGGAGCCCTGAGTTGCAGTCAGTGAGGCCTGGATGGAGTGGTGACCTGTAGGGTTCTAGACTAAGAATTCTAAGAGGTTTTCCCTAGGATGGAGGGGAATTATGACTGCTGTCTGGGTGAGATAGTGGCTATAAGGGATCTGGGATCACATCCCACGAATCCTGTATTGGAATGTAAGTTTCTTGAGGTCAGGGACTGATTTTTATTTTGTCTTTGGATCTCACAGGGCTTACCTGGCATATAAAAGACAATTAATAGATATTTTAGGTTGGATTTGATTGGACAAGTACTCAATAAATATTTTATTGATTTATCGGCACCAGAATTCATGAAGTTCAACATCCAAAGGCTGACTTGACTAGTGTTTTAAAGACGAAGCACACTATAATATATTATCTGTGAAAGCCTAGAGAAATGCAAATTGAAAAAAAACTCTGAGGTGTCACCTCATACCTATCAAACTGGTTAATATGACAGAAAAAGAAAATGATCAATGTTGGAGGGGATATGGGAAAATTGAGACACTAATGCATTGTTGGTGGAATTGTGAACTGATCCAACCATTCTGGAAAGCAATTTGGAATCGTGCCCAAAGGGCTATAAAACTGTGCATACCTTTTGATCCAACAATACCACTACTAGGTCTGTATTTCAAAGAGATGAAGAAAGAGAGACAAGGTTTTATTCGTACAAAAATGTTCCTAGCAGCTCTTTTTGTGGTGGTAAAGAATTGGAAGTTGAGGGGATGTCCACCATTGGGGAGTTGGTGAACAAATTGTGAAATATGATTGTAATGGAATACCATTATGATGAGCAGCATGCTCTCAGAAAACCCTGGAATGACTTACATGAACTGATGTGAAGTGAGCAGAACCAGGAGAACCGTATACACACCTTATATACACACCTTATACAGCAATATTGTGTGATGATCAGCTGTGAATGACTTAGCTATTCTCAGCAAGATGATGATCCGAGACAATTCTAAAGGACTAATGATGAAAAATGCTATCTACCTCCAGAGAAAGAACTGAGTCTGAATGCAGAGAGAAGCACAATATTTTTCACTTTATTTTTATTTGGGGAGGATTAAGGGAGTCTATTTAGGTCTATTTTTTGGTCTAGTTAGGGTGGGCATTTTTTTATGAAAACTGGGATAGGGAAAGAAAACTCTCTCTACAATCTTGAAATCATACCTTATAGGTATAATTAGGGTGAACTATCCACCTATGAGTAAAATTAAACCAAGAAATTTCTAAGGAATTTCCCACCCAAGCCCAGAATCAATCACTAAGTTTGCCTAAGCAGAACTAGCAAGGAAGCTGTAGCATTTTTTGTATGTCATGACTGTTGTTATTGTTGCTGTTTAGCAAGTCTTTGTGACCCCATTTGGGGTTTTCTTGGCAAAGATACTATAGCTAGAAAGTGTCTGAGGCCAGATTTGAACTTAGATCTTTTTTACTTCAGGCCTGGTGATCTATCCACTCCACTTTCACACCTAGCTGTCCAATAGGATTAAAGATCTAGAACTACAAGAGACCCCAGAGGCCATCTAGTTCAAGCCTCTCATTTTACAGATGAGGAAACTGAGGTCCAAAGAAGTCCATTGACTAGCCCAAGGTCACACAGTAGTAAGGGGGAGGGGATGGATTTGAATCTAGGTCCTCTGACTCCACAGCCAGGCCTGTTACCACTAAACCAGAAAGCCTACCCAACCTCCAACCTCCAACACTATCTTGTCCTCTTCCCTTATAAAAAGTTTAAACCTCGAGGAAGGTTTGGGAGGTGGAGGTTAAAGAGGAGGAGCCATTTGGAGCAACCAGATTGCCCCAGTTCTGACTTTTTCCAAATGTATTTGCTATTTGCCAGCGTGGACTTGGCAAACCCCTGCTGTTCCCAATTGTCCGTTGTCTATTAAGGATGGTTCCAGCCAAGGGACTTTTTCTCTATTTATTTACTCCCCTTTCCCTAGGAACTTTTCTATGCATGAGCAACTGGCCTCCGAGGCTGCTTTTGTTTGACACTTTGCATTCCTTAAAAACCAGTCATCTGCATATTTTGTAAACCGGTAGGGGTCTGTCTCCCCTTGATCTATGTGCCTAAAGGTCCATTAACATCTGGGGGAGTTATGGTTCCAGACAGGGGGGAGATGATAGGCCTGCTTAGGGCAATTTTAGAGGATTAAAAAAAACACAACAATGCGTATTTCTTTTTATACATCAGAGTTATTAATAGAAGGAATTCTATCAGGAATAATACCTCTGACCTTTCTGGAATGCTTTTTCCATCCTTCAAGGCCCAACTGAAGTCCTGTCTCCACCATGAAGCCTTCCCTGAACAGACTTGCCCACAAAGTGCTCTCTCTCTCTCTCTCTCTCTCTCTCTCTCTTTCTCTCTCTCTCTCTCTTTCTCTCTCTCTCTCCCTTTGCTCCTCGATGAAGAAGAAGAGTATCGGGATGATGATGATAAAGATAGTGGTGCTGGGATGACAAGAGCCATACCGGGGTAGTGGAGCAGCCAGGGCTTTGCCCCAGGCACTAAGGGCACTTGAGGGAAACACTTTCTCCCTGCCATAGTCTAGAGAAAACTATACCTCTACCTTGTGGTCCACTGGTCTACAACCCCTTTTGGGTTGGGAGATAAAGTAAGCCTCAGAAGAGGTAAAACATGGAGTCACAGACTAGTGAAAAGTGGGGAAGTCATTTTCTCTCCTGATTCAATTGCCCCAATAGTTAAGCCATCTTCTATGCAAGTTTCCATCTCACCCCAGGGGCAGCTAGGTGGGTCAGTGGGTAGAGCACCAGGCCCGGAGTCAAGAGTACCTGAGTTCAAATCTGGCCTCAGATACTTGCTGCATGACCCTGGGCAAGTCACTTAACCTGTTGGACTCAGTTTCCTCATTTGTCAGATGAGCTGGAGAAGAAATGGAAATTCCAGTATTTTTGCCAAGAAAACCCCAAATGGGGTCACAGAGAGTCAGACATGACTGAAACAACTGAACAGCAGCAAAACCTCACCTCACCCTTATTGTCTTTGGCCTCTATTCAGATGGTCCACTATGTCTCTTCATCCCAATTGCTTTCCCCGGTGAACAAATTCCTAGTTATCTCTGACAAGCAGGGCATAGCACTAAACTATTGTCTGTGTATAGCACATTGTAATTTTTAAGGTATTTCATGGGCTGTTGTTGTTCAGTTGTTTCAGTCATGTACAAATCATCATGACCCCATTTGGGATTTTCTTGACTAAGATACAAGTGGTTTGCCATTTCCTTCTCCGGCTCATTTTACAAATGAGCAAACTGAGACAAACAGGGTTAAGTGACTTGCTCACGGTCACACAGCTAATAGGTGTCTGAGGACAAATTTGAACTAATGAAGATGAGTCTTCCTGACTCCAGACTATGTGCTCTACCCTCTACACCACCTAGCTGCCCAAATTTATTCCTAGGAATTGGTAAATAATATGCCTTAGAGCTTGATTTTTTGTTGTTGTTGTTGAATGTCTAGATTTAAGAAACCAATGAATGAAAAAAAAAACACACTACTTCCCGGTCCAAATCCAGTTTGAAGTTTAAAGAGGTTTTTCAATATTTTTCCCACCTTTTTTCATGATCAAATGAAAATACTACCCTTTGGACAGTTAGGAATATTACTAGCCACCTCTGCTTTAGTCTGACTGGTTAGTTTGCCTCTGACTGTGTCTGTTTGACTTTATGCTGCTATCTTTCATCCCCTCCCTTGAAATGTAACCAAGCTAAAACATTTCTTCCAGAGCCTTGACACCCCCCTAAAGGACGTCAAAGATCCCTGTGACTTGGAGGGAACTGAGCCTGGAGAGTTTAGGTCCTGAAGGACTCCTAAGGCTCCAGATGCAAAAATTCTCTCCTTTTAGCTGTGGGGGCGGGGAGGAGCTTGAGTGGTGTTTGGACAATATTTTGGTCCTGACTCTTTTCCCTGTATCTGTGTCAGTGTTCCTGTCAGCACCACCCCCAACCAGGGAACCCTGAAAAGCAAGTCCTTAACAATAGTTCTCCCTCAATACTAGCCCTTGAGAAAGACCACTGGCCTACCCAGTATACAATTGCAAGATGGTCCCAACCAATGAGCCAAATAAGGGCTATCTTACCCTTTGTCCCCTGGCATTCTCCATGGTTCCCTGCTTTTCTAAGAGACCTTTTTTGATGGGCTTATTTCCACTGACAGGATCCAGCTTATATTGACTGCTGCAAGTTAAGTTGGGGGATGTGGCTCTAAGGGGCATATATTTTAATGGGGATTTATTTTCTGCATTGTTAAAGCTTAATGGTTCCTTCAAATCACATGGACACAAAGAGAATGGAGAACAGTTCACCAAACAGCAAATTTTGCCCTGAGCAAAGGCACTACTCCATGCGTGGAGGGTCCCCCACTGTTTCCCATAAGAGTCCTAGGATGGCTTTAGAAATGGAATAGGATGCATCAAACAAAACATTCTCCTTCAAACAATTGAAATAAAAGAGGGAAGGGCAGGTTATGGAGGGATATTTTATGCTAATAATAATGTTAGGCAATGGTCTTTGCCTTCCTTTGTGGTGGTGGCACTGAGTTTGGTGGCTGGGGTGCCATATGTTTCTTAGAGCATCTTTAGACTGTAAAGCACGGAGTGGGCTCAACCTTCTCCAGGTGGGAGTTGAGGAGAGGAGGGAGCCTTGTTGTGTCTATAAAGAGTCTCTTTGGAGATTTGTCAATGATTTGGGGATAGACTCCCACACAGGCTCTTTTGTCACTATATATCTTTTAGCACTAAGTTTTTCAAGGGAACTCTTTAGTAAGTCATTGAAACTTATAATAATAGAACTGGAAGAAGCCTGTGAAATCGGGTCCGTCCCCTTCCTTTTACAGATGAGGAAATTGAGGCCCATAGAGGTCATGACTTATTAACAGTTACTAGTGACAGAATGGGGAAGAGAACATAGTTCTCCTGGTTCCCTGTCCAATGTTTCCACCATCGCCTGAGAGAAGAGGGGCCAGAATTAGGAGAAATGGTGGGTATAGTTGTGGCTGATCCCTTTTGATTTTTTTTCTCATAAATTCCTACAAATTGTTAACTTCAACCAGAGTTACTAAATTACCATTCC
>CM053622.1:308417589-308443868 GCA_028646595.1 Phalanger gymnotis | reverse complement strand
AACAGTTACTAGTGACAGAATGGGGAAGAGAACATAGTTCTCCTGGTTCCCTGTCCAATGTTTCCACCATCGCCTGAGAGAAGAGGGGCCAGAATTAGGAGAAATGGTGGGTATAGTTGTGGCTGATCCCTTTTGATTTTTTTTCTCATAAATTCCTACAAATTGTTAACTTCAACCAGAGTTACTAAATTACCATTCCCTGAATACAAAAGATATCAATGTTCACACATGTGTGAATTTGCATGTTTACTCCATAGCTACCTTCTCCTCCAGCATTACGGTGTGATGGTGACTCTGGGCTCTCAAAAATGATCTAGATGCCATAGGTCACATGGCAGATTCTACCAGGTTGGAAGCACTTCATCTGTCTGTATGGGCCCTCATAAGTTTACACTTGTTTATTACGAGGATGTTGGCCACCAGGGGATTTTGATTTTGATCGATTGATTTTTCCAGGCACCTTGAGGAATCACCTTCTATCTGGGGAAGCAATCCTGATCTCCAGTGGAGGGATCCCCTACAATGCTGATATCATGACTCTTTTGAATATGAAGTACTGCTATGGATAAAGGCAGTGAACCAGCTCATAGTGATCAATGATAAATAAATTGCTATAGAATCTTACAAAGTTAAAACTGGAAGGGGATATTATCTTTTACCTAGGGTGGTGCTCTCTTTTCACAGGGAAAGCAATTTGGGCCCAGAGAGTGTCTTATCCAATATGATATTATGCCTTTGACCATATGGTGCTCACCTAATGGCTTAATGATTTACTGGGTAACTGCTGCCCCCCTTGGAGGTACTTGTGTTTTGTAGATGGATGTACTACCTTTATATTTACTCTTTTGTTTTTAAAGCTAGTAGTCTTCTCACAGTAAACCCCTTTTGATATAGCGCTGAAATGTTGGCACTGAGCCTAGCAGGCAGAAGCTGCAGAAATTCAGGTTCTTCTAATAGACTAAGAGAGTGGCCTTCTATGCATCCGTAGTCCTTCTCTTCCTGTTCCGGCCGGGTGGGTTACACTGTATTGAATCCAGGGCTAATGGAAAGGCAGTCTATGCCTCTCTGCAGGGGGTCTCAATAGGAATGTTCTCATTTCCAAGTCAGCTTTAAACTCACTTCTCAGCATGAGTTGTGGGTGAAGGGTTTGGGGAGGGGGTGTCTCCGGAGGTGCCTTTTCTATCCTGAAGACTCCTCCAGTACTTCTTAGAGTCTGGGCATGAAGTCCTGGCCCTGTTCCAATTTGGGTAATTGCATTTTCCCTATGCAAATTTCTCCCCTAATTTGCATAGACAGAATGTGGTTGAGGCCTAGCAACCCCTACATATACCCCAGAGGATGAGATGCTTAGGGATGTTGGAGCCTTCTACTTGGCTCCTCTGTGGTGTGGCCAAGTTTTGAGGAAACATCACCACCAAGGACTCTGCCCTAAACCCAGCTGTGAAAATTACATGAATTCCTGGCATTTTTAGAACATTTTATACATTTCAAGAATGATTTCTCATCCATTGCTCAGCGTGGAATTGTGGAAAAAGTCAAGTAATAAGCATTTATTAAATATTCACTATGTGCCACGCACCATGCTAAAAGTACTGGGGTGAGTGTCAGAGACATGGATGGTCCCAGACTCACTGGGTGTGATCTTAAGTAAGTCTTTTTCTCTCTTTCAGTCTCTTTCCTCATCTGGAAAATAAGGCGGAAGACCGGGCTTGGTGGTACACTACTGCATTACCCTGCTACTGGGAAGGCTGATTGGTGGGTCACATGAGAGTGGGAGTTCTAAGCTCTAGTAGGACTAAAGTCAATCAGGTGTCCACAAGAAGTCCAGTCCCAACATGGTGAGACCTGAGAAATGAGACGGCTCACCATGAGGTATAAGCAGGGGCAAAGTGACCCAAGTCAGAAATAAAGTGGGTTAAAGTTGGGTCAAAAAAGGAAAGAAGAAAGGAGAGAGGAAGGAGGGAAAGAAGAAAGGAGGGAGGGAGGGGAGGAGGAAAGGAAGGAAGGATGAAGGAAGGAGAGAGGGAGAAAGGAAGGAGGGAGGGAGAGAGAAACGGAAGGAAGGAAATGGGGAGGGAATGAAGAAAGAATGGAGAGAAGGAAGGGAGAGTGAGAGGAAGGGAAGGGCAAGGGAGGTGTATGGGACAGAAAATTCAAATGATAGGAGAGACATCTTTAGGAGAAGCAAAACGAATTTATTTTACAAACCTTGCAAGATTTGGGCATCACTTCCACTAGGAAGCTAGTGGGAGAGGCGAAGTACAAAGGAAGTGCAGCACTAGTTATACTCTTAATGAAAAGATTTCCACCCACCTCTATCCCTTCTCACCATTGACTAGGAGGCCGGCTTACAATCTAGGCACAAAAATACAGAGCCAATCCATACATGCCTCCCTTATTTGGCTACTAATGTGGCGATGATATGGCTAAAGAGAACGAATGAGGAAGGAGAGGGAGTCCTTCCTGGAGCAGAGAACAAACAGCTCACAGGTAGTGCATTATCTCCCTATTTGGTAAAGTTCTTGTGTTGGCACCGAGAGAGGGGGAAGGGAGGGGCACCTACCACTTTAGGCCCTGACTTTCCAGAAGTTAGCTAAGTTACTACAAGGTTAAATTCCAAGAGAGTAGCCCCTATATTCTTACCCTGTGAGGTCTTCACAAATTATCCTTCTCACTCAGAGGAGAGGAGAAATGAAGTCACTAGTAGAACTAGACTCAGAACCCAGGTCCACCTACCTACCCAGCCTAGTGCTTCACCTTGCCCCCATGCTGGTACGTGGCTCCTTAAAAATGAAGAAACAAGTAAAGACATTGGACAACTGGTAGAAGACCTAAAAAAACCTGGCCTTTGTCCTGCCTAGGAATCTGCCCACAGAAATCTCAATCAAAGGATGTGGTTTGGTTTGCCTGGGAGGTGGTTTACAAGATATGCTAGAAGACCACCCCAATGCTGTGCTGTGAGGGTCCTTCCGAAAGGTCTTGCCCCAACCAAAAAACAAAATTCTCTCCCCACCAGGCTGTCAGTGTGCCTAAAATTCCCACCTTTAGTCACTCCTTTGATTTAAGGCTTTATCTCCGGAGGACCCTGTTATAATGTAAATCTTAACCTGGGAAGAGGAACACATTAATCCATCAAAGGTCATTCTCAAATTAGCATCATTTGGTCCATTAGGCTAATAACACATTTCGAGAGCATTTTAGTATGCTTTATCTCTTTACAGTAAGAGTTTCGGATGGGCAGGGCAGGCTTTAAGATCAAGGCCCAGTGAGTGCTACCTCCTTCACTTGTCCTGATCCATGATTCTATGACCTTATGATCCTCCCGATGGGCTAGCATCCTCCCAACCAAACTGCATTGTGTTTACTTCAGAAATGTTTCATATATTCTCGTCTGTACAGATTTGTTTCCCACCTTCTCCAAGAAGAATATAAATTTCACTTTTTCATTTTATTCCTAGGGACTAGCACAGTACCTGGCACATAATAGGTGTTTAATAGATGTCTGTTGTAATAAATAAACTCAAAACTTTTAAAAATGTTAAATTTAAAAAATTTTTTTAAATTGTTTTTATGTGTAATTGGGGGGAAATATTATTTTTAAAAATAAATAAAAATTTTAAAAAGAGTTCCCAAACTGAAAAAAAAATGTTGCTATTAGGTGGCAAAGTAGATAAATTACTGAACTTAGAGTCAGGAAGGCCTCAGTTCAAATCCTGCCTCAGGCACCTAGACTCTGGCTAAGTCACCTAATGTCTGCCTTTCTTAGTTTCCTCACCTATGTAAAATGGAGATCATAATAGCACCCATCTCCCATGGTTGTTGTGAGGACCAAATGAGATAATTAATGTATGTAAAGTGCTTTAAAAAGCTTAAAACACTATGTAAATGCAAATTATTGTTGAAAGAATTAAAGAATCCTCATATGAAAGATGAAGAAACAGAGGTCTAGATCAGGGAAGTAATTTGTCTATGGTAACATAAAAATTTTGTAACAGAGAAAGGATGAGGATCCAGGTCTCTTGACTCCCCAAAGTGCTCTTTTCATTGGGTCACACTGCCTTTTCATCTCTATTAGTAACATAAAAGTTTGGCAAGCAGGGATTTAAGGAGAAGGAATATGGGACAGTAGGGTAGGAGATAGGTAATGATGCCTGGAAAGGTCCAGAATGCAAAGTATTGTGGGAAAGGAGCTTTGTTAGGAGCCATGGACAACCAGAGAGCAGCAGGAAAGTGGAGAAGGAAGTAGCTAAGGAAGCTTATAGAAGGCTTTAGAGAATGTTTAGGCTGGCCCCAGAGACTGGACCTCTGAGTTCCGCCCAGCCTTCCTATGCTATGATGATCTGCATGATTTATTTGCAACCTATTTCAAAGGGAGAAACTTTAATTTGTCACACCTCAGTTCGGTTTTTTGCTTTCAAAGACCATCTTAGAGATCTCAGAGAACTACAGGGAGGGGGGAGGGACTAAGCATTTACACAGCAAGTATTTGCCCCTGTGGTAAGCATTTAATAAATATTATCTCATTTGAGACTCACAACAACCCTGAGAGATGGGTGCTGTAATTATCCTCTTTTTACAGTTGAAGAAATTGTGGCAAACAGAGGTTCAATGACTTGCCCAACAGAGCTAGTAAGTGTCTGAGGCTGGATTTTAACTCAGAAAGTACAGGAGGGTTTTGGTGTTGGAGAGGTGAGGCTTCCCTGGATCATCCAACCAGTCACACCATACTGCGGCACCACTTACTTCATCAACAAGCTTTCCCTAGCTGGCTCTCAAGAGGCCACCTTGTCCAACCTTTTTACTTTATACCAGAGGCAAAGAAGTGACTTTTCCAAGTTTGAATCCCCAACAGACCACAAATCAGCTTGTTTTCCTTTCTATAGCATTCTTATTTGCAGAAAACACGGTCAGGAGCTTAATCAATAAATAAGCATTTGTTATATACCCAGCCCCTGTGCTAGGTGCTACAGTTATATGAGGGATGTTATCTGATACAGGGTAATATTCAAGGAACTTATACTCTAGTTGGGAAAATAAGGCACACAAAAGGAAAAGACAAAGGATTTAGAAGAGACCTTGGGGACCTTTGTCCTAAATGGGATCATGATCGTGTGTGGATCATCTTCCCTCCTCTACTCCTTCCCCCCCATGAATAGGTGACCTCCAGGCCTGGGTTCTGGGCTTTCTTCTCTTTTTGCACCCTCTCTCTAATGTTCATGTTTCCATCTCCATAATTTCCATGATCATCTCCAAGGAAATGACTCCCAGACTCAACATATCTAAGTTCCAGTACATTACCAGCAGCTTGCTGGACAGCTCCCAAAGTCATTTTGGATTCCGTGTCTAAAAACGTGTCTAAAACTGGACTTCACTATCTTTGCCTCAAAACCCATTTTTGTTCCTAGTGTCCTTATTTCTGCCAAGTGCACCAGGTTCTCCAGGTTACCCTGCTGCACAACCTAGTCATTCTTGGCTCTTCACTTCCACTCACTGTCCTTCCCCCATCCAATCAGTCACCATGCTTGTTGATCTTACCTCCGAGGCTCTCTTATCCTTTCTCTTTTCTCTATTCATAAAGCCACCACTTTAGGCCCTCAGCATCTCTTGCCAGGACTATTGCAATAACTTCCTGAATCCAGCTTCTGCCTCCTTCAGTCTCTTCTCCACACAGCTGTCAACTTGGTATTCCTACAGCAGGCTTTGGCCATGCCACTCCCCTACTCAAGAAGCCTCAATGGATCCCCATTGCCACCAGGAGAAAACACAAATTCTTCAACTCAGCGTTAAAGTCCTTCACAGCTGGGTTCCACACTATCTGTCCAAGCTGATTGCATATTACTTTGCCGAACACTTACTACATTCTGGGAAAACTGATGGAACTTGCTGTTCCCTACACTCAACATTGCATCTTCTGCCTTTAGGCCTCTGTACAAGCTTTCCTTCATGCTAAGAATGTTTACCCTTCTCTTGGAATTGCTAGTTCCCTCCAAGGCTCAGTTTAAATGTCTGTTCCTAAAAGAAGCCTTTTCTGATACCACCTGCTATTAGTGCCCTCATTACTTTGTCTATATTTTGTATTTAATTGTCTAGGTACCTGTGGCTCCCCTCTCCCCAGAATGTTACTACCTCGAGGGCAGGAGCTCTTTCTATTTTGACTTTGTATCCTAAAAGCCTACCACTGTAGGTAGGTACTCATCGGATTCTCCTTGAATTGAATTCAATGTGTGCCTATTGACACTTCAGGAACCAAGGCTATTTCCCATTGTTGGACCTTGCTGTCAGCTGGCTATCAACTAATCACCAGCAAAGAGCCAGCTGATAAAGGCTTCAGATTTCTCCCCTTTCAGAGATATTTGCATGTTAATAAGAACATTGAAGACTGAAAAGCCCAAATGAATGAATCGGTAACAGTGGAAATGGAGATGCCATAATAGGAAGTACAGGAGGGTTTTGGTGTTGGAGAAGTGGGGCTTCTCTGGATGGTCCATCCAGTGGCACCATCTGGGACACCACTTATGCATCAACGAGTAAGGTCAGTAACACCTGATCCAAGACCGACCAATTAATTAGAATGACCTTATCCCTTGTTTTGCAAAGACTTACTTGTCACCCAGTTGCCTTCTTAGTTCACTTTCCACTCTCCTCCACACTCTCTTCCCTGGTCCTCGAAGGCAAAATAGGTGGCCACCTGTATGGTGTGATTTGAAAGGCATCGAGCTCTCCCTACTACCTAGGGAGAGCAGTGGTTTTGCCTTTCCTGGTGGCAATGCAGTGAGAGCTCTCATTCTATTTAACAGCCACAAAAAAAGTAAAAAGTAGAGGAAGTAACATATGCTTTCTTCAGAGCAGCCCATGCATCATGGTGGTGTGGTTGGGTGGCAGCGGTGGGGAGGTTTAGTGTGTATGTGTCTGCTCAGTTTTTGTACTTGTAGATGTGTGCGTTTTTGTCAGCAGTGAGCCAACTGATCTGGAATGTGTTTATTTTCTTTTTATTATCTTTTCTTATCCCCCCTCCTCCTTCCGTAAAGCACAAGAATGGGAGCCTCACATTCCAGGCAGCGCTAGTGAGTGGCCCTCCAAGCCTCGGAGCCGGCCTCCGCTGTCCCCATGCGGTGCACGTAATGGGTCCTCCCAGGGACAATTTGCATAAAGGATAAATAAGAGAAACACAATGTGAAGTTTATTCATTTTTAAATCCTGCAGCGTTTGTGATTGAAGGCCCAAGCTCAGATGTTTGCCGGATGCGTCCCATTAAGACTCGGGGCTTTGTCTAATGTCTCCTCTGTTCCTGCAGGGGGATGTAATGTGCGCTCCTTGCCCACACTGGAGTATCGTTTTCAGCGCCGCCCGCGCGACAAGGGAGCTAGCAGTGACGGGCTGTGCGCGCCTTTACCGGGCCCCCTCGCTTTAATTTGCTGTAACGGAGCCAGCACATTAAATACAAAACATATTGATGTTCTCCGAGAACCCTGGAGGGCTTTTACCCGTCCTAGTCGGAGGAATTCGGCAAGCCGGGAAGGAGGGGAGGAGGTATTTTGCCCCCGCAGGCGGAGGGACGTCCCGGGAAGGCCAGAGCGGGCGTCCTGCCGGCCTCCTTGCGCCCCCCACAATGAGAGCGAGATGCTGGCCCGGCACTTGTCCCTCTTCTAGGCGGTGGGAGCCACGGGGCAGCCGGGATGGTTGTTTTTCTAGCAGACCGGGGCACCTGTGAGCACTCTGGAGTCGAGGAAGCAGAAGGGACAGGGCCATGTCCAGAAGGTCATTTTGGATGCTGCAACTGTTAAAGGATGGGACTCGTCTAATGGAGAGTGATGGATAGTTGGCCATAGGTTGCAAGGCAGGGCCTAGGCCAACGCAAACTGGAATGGAGAGTACATAAAGAAGAAATTGAGGAGCAGGGGCCAGAAGAGGCTAGGGGCCAAAGAAAGCAGGATGATACTTTCAGACCCATCTGCTGGGTCTCTGCAGCTAATCATATTTGTTTCAGTCTCTCAAAGGAACTTTTCCTTCAGCAAAAAATACCTGTGCTCTAACACTTAGACCTTAGGATCACAGATTTCCAGCTGGAAGTGACCTCAGAGGTCATCTAGTTCAACTCCCTCATTTTGCAGATGAGGAAACTGAGGCCCAGGCAGGTTAAGTGACTTGACTCAAAGTCAAAGGACTGTACATTTAGAGCTGGAAGGGACTTCAAAGGCCCTCGATTCCAACTCTCATTTTACAGATGAAGAAACTGAGGCATAGAGAGGTTAAGTAGCTTGTTCAGTGTCACAAGTTGGTAACAACCTTCAGAGCCAGGATTTGAGAATGGATCCTTTGACTGCAGAACCAGTATTCTTTCCCTGTCCTTTTTCCACTGCAGAAAATACTCTCTGGGCAGTTAGATTTTGGAATGGAAGGAAGAGAGAAAACAAAATGACTGCTCATCTCTCTCAGGGCAGGGTGACCCCTCGAAGACATTTCCTTTAGAAACCTTTCTTTAAGCTTCCAAGTATCATTGGGCCATTTATTCGCACTCTTCTGAACTGGTCATTTTACAAACTTGTGTTTATAAACAAGGTTATAAAGCCTTTTCCAGTTTTCATATCACTTTCCTCAGGCCAGTCCTATAAGGAAATATACATATTATCTCTGTTTTAACAGACAGGGACCCTGGGGCTTATAGAGATTAAGTGACTTGTCCATAGTGTGAGAACCTGTACTCAAACCCAGGTCTTTTGACTCAGTCTGAGGCTCCATCTACAGTGCCATTTTGCCTCTGATGAAAAACAGCATTTTTCTCTTGTTCTAGAATATAATAGTGTTATCATTGGGATAACTACAGTCCTGCTAATGAGGGGGAATGCACAAAAAAAGATTTCTCCAGGAATGAAGATGGGTTTGCACTGAGTCAGCCATACTTTCTCCTCAGGTCCCCTTTAGGTGGAATAGATGGCTACCTGTTTGGTATGATTTGAGAGACACTGGGCAAATCTTGCAACCTAGAGAGAACAGTTGCTTTGCTTGCCCTGGTGGCAATGCAGATAGACAGGTACCACCCACTGAATCCTGCCAGGAGCCCTACTTGGATGTTTATAATTTACAAAAGGCCACCTTAGCTTGGGGCTGAGTTTTGTGTGCTGTCTTTTGCTGTAGTCATTGGTCTAGGGTATGCATACATACCCTGTCTTCTATGTGCTTCAACAGTTTTATTGTAGGGTTTTGCTGGTTTGTGTGTAGGAGTCTAGAAAGATGTGAGTATGGAACTAAGTGAATGGAGACATCAATGGGTTGTTAGCCTGAAACAAAAGCTGGTTTCTAGAGTAGTCTGTACCCTCAGAGTCTAAATTGTTGAGAGTCATCTTGGAGAGATAATCAACCATCTAGCTGAACTGAATGAGGAGGAGGGGGAGATAGGGAGACAGAGAGACACAGAGAAACAGAGAAAGAAAAATGGAGACAGAGAAGAGAGAGGAGAGAAAAGGAGGGAAGAAAGAAAGGAATAAGAGGGGAGGAAACAGTGGAGGGTAAGGGAGAAATGAAATTAAAAGAGAGAAGGAAAGGGAAATGAGAAAATAGGGGGAAGAAGAGGGAAGGGAGAGAAGGGAAGGAGAAGGGGAGAGAGAGAGAGAGAGAGAGAGAGAGAGAGAGAGAGAGAGAGAGAGAGAGACAGGAGAGAAGGAGAAGAAAAAAAGAAAAGGAAGAGGAGGAGGAAGAAGAGGAGGAGGAGGAGGAGAGAATGAGAGAGAATACTCCCCCAATAGAAATGAAGCATCTCCTTCTCTCCACTCTAGCTTTCCCACTGAAGCCTTATTGGATGCATTATTCTTAGCCATTTTACATAGATTTAGATCCTCTGCAATCAGTGGCTGTTTTCACAGAATAAAGCCTTTTGTGGAGCTGGAATGTTTAATGAGGATTGCCTGCCAGGCACTGCCCACTGGGGCATTGGAACAAAGCTAACTGGTCAATTTTTATAAAAGAACATCCCTTCATGGTGTGGTCAAAAGAGTATAGAATTTGGAGTCAGAAGACTTGGGTTTGAGTGGAGGCTCAGCTAGTTACCACCTACCTGTAAGACCTTAGGTAAGCCACCAGACTTCCTTGGACCCCAATTCCTGATGTATAAAAAGAGGGAATTGGAAAAGGTTATCCCCAAGATCCCTCTAACTTTTATGATTTTTTTTAACAGTTTTGGAAAGTTGCCACAGTCATATTGTGAGTCATAGAAGTGTTCATGTTAATTTGTGTGGATTTTATTTATGTTATTTAAAGAGTGTCAGACTTAGATTTTAGGAATCCTACCTGTGTTCAGATCTTACCTCAAAAACATGGAACCTATGTGACAATGGGTCTCAATTTCCTCACCTATAAAATGGGACAATAATAACTTCCTCACAGGATTATTGTGAGGCTAAAATGACACAAATGCACATAAAGTACATTGTTAACATTAAAGCACTACATGAACGACAGCTATTATTAATTTTCAATAGTTGCTCGTTGGCTGCTTGATGAAATTCAAACTTCTTAGCCTAGCATCAGAGCTCCTTAACAACCTGGCACTGTCCTACCATGATGGCTTTATCTTATACTTTTCTGAAGTATAGAGATGCAATAAATCAACAGTGTGCCCTAGCCTAGTCAACAAGCATTTATTAAGCATCTACTATGTGCCAGGCACTATGCTGAGCACTGCGGATACGAAGAAAGGCAAAAAAAACCAAAACAAAAGCCCAGACAGTTCCTGTCCTCAAGGAGCTTACAGTCTAATGAGAGAGGAAAACTACAACGACTAATTACAAACAAGATATATACAGGACAAATTGGAAATAATTACAGAGGGAAAGCATTAGTATTAAGGGAGACTGCAATAGACTTCTTGCAGAAGGTGAGACTTTAGCTGAGACTTGAACATAGCCAGAGAAACCAGGAGGAGAAGAAAGTGAGGAGGAAAAGGATTCCAGGCATGGGGACAGCCACTGAAATCGTCGGGAAACATAGTATCTTGTTCAAGAAACAGCCAAGAAACCAGAATCATTTGATTGTAGAATACATGAAAGGGAGTATGGTAGAGGAGAATGGAAAGGTAGGAAAGGACCTGCTTGTGAAAGGCCTTTAAAAACCAAAGAGAGGAATTTGTATTTGGCCCCGGAGCGAACAGGGAGCCAATGGAGTATATTAGGAGGGAGTAGAGGGATAGGGGGGTAGTGACAAGTCAGACCTGCCCTTTAAGATGTGCCACATTTGGAGTGCTGGGGCCAATTTGGGGTACCACATTTTAGGATAGACATTGACACACTGGAGCACATCTATAAGATGTTAACCCAGATGGTGAGGTAACATGATATTGTGTTGTACCATTGGGGATGCTTAGGCTGGAGAAGAGAAGAATCAGGGGAGAGGATTTCTTGTCTTCAAATATGTGATAGGTAACATTTATATAGTGCTTACTATGTACCAGGCACAATGCTAAGCATTTTACAATTATTTCATTTTATCCTCACAGCAACTCTGGGAGGTAGGTGCTATTATTGTTCTCATTTTACAGATGAAGAAACTGAGGCAAACAGGTGAGCAACTTGCCCAAAGTCACAAAGCTAGTAAGTGTCTGAGTCTGCATTTGAACACAGGTCTTCCTAACCCCAGGCCCAATGCTCTATCTATTCTACCACCTAGCTTACTGAAAGGTTATCATATGGAAGAAGAATTAAATAAGTTCTGCTTAATCTCAGAAAAATAAAACTAGCTAGATGTTATATTATATATAAATAGTATTCCAGAGGAAATAACTATATGTCCATTGGGAGGAAATTTTTTTATCTCATCATAAGGAAAAATGGGCTGACTTGCCAGATGGCATGCTCTCTGATGCTGGAGGTCTTCAAGCAGAGACCCTATGACCATTTGTTAGGGTTAATAATGGTTAATAACAACTAGGACTTATATGGCACTTAGCATTTTACATACACTCTCATTGCCTGGGAGGCAGGTACTACTATTATCCCCATTTTACAGATGAGGAAAAAAAGGAGGTAGGGTGATGGTGAATTAACCCTACATACACTATGGTTTGTATATGATATTGTATTGACTGCCTGAACACCCAAACATTTAAGGGCTTCTTCTATGAGCTGCAAAATAGATCTCTCTATCCATCTAGTAATAATTATAATAACAAGAGCTAGCATTTATATAGTCCTTAAGGATTTGCAAAGCACTTTACAAATATTATCTCATTTTATCCTCAAAACAAACCTGGAATGTAGGTGACTTACACAGGATCAAAAGGTTAGGAAAAATCTAAGGCTATATTTGAACTCAGGTCTTCCCAACTCCTGCTAGTTGGAGCAGTGAATAGAGTGCTAGGCCTGGGGTCAGGAATATTTGAGTTCAAATCCAGCCTCAGGCATTTCCTATCTGTGTGACCCTGAGCAAATCACTTAACTACTCTCTGCCTCAGTTTCCTCATCTACAAAATGAGGATAATAAAAGCACCTCCCTCCCAGGGTTGTTGCAAGGATCAAATGAGATAATATTTGTAAAATATTTTGCAAACCTATTGTTATTATTAAGAATAGTAAGAACGGTTTGGCCCTACTGTGAAATGCAATGATACATAAGGCTGGAAAGACAGTTTGGAAGTAGGATGTTAAAGGCGTTAAATATGAAACAGAGGAGTTTGTGTTGATTCTAGGGTTAATAGGGAGCCACAGAATATACTGAGCAGGGCAGTGATATGATTAGATTTGTGGTTTAGGAAAATCACTGCAGCCACTGGGTGGAGACTGGACCGGAGTATGCAGAAACTGAGGCAGAGAGAACAATTAGAAAGCTGTTATAATAGTCAAGCAAGCGGCGATGAGGGACTGAACTGGGATGGTGGTTATGTGAGTATTGAGAAGGGGACAAATAAGAGAGATGTTAGAGAAGTGGCAATGACAACGTATGGCAACTGATCATCTGGAATGAGGAAGAACGAAGAGGCAAAGATAATCTCATGGCTGTGACTCTATGTGACTAGAAGGATGTGGCACCTGCAATGGAAATAAGGAAATTCAGAAGAAAGGTTTAGGGGGAAAGACATATGCCAGGTTCTGTTTGGGACTTGTTGAGTAGGAAATACTTATGAAACATCCAGCTAGAGATATTCATTTGATAGTTGTGATATTGGGCTAGAGATGAGGAAAGAGGCTGGGGCTGGCTATATAGATCTACGAGTGATCTGTGATGATAGTTGAATGATAATTGACATGATAAATGACATAACAGATTATAAAAGATGATAAATGAATCCACAAGAGCTAATGAGGTCAGAAGGAGACCCAGAGAGGGACACAGAGATAGAGAGAGACATACACAGAGACAGAGAGAGAGAGAGACAAAAAGACAGAGAAAGAGACACATAGACAGACAGACAGACAGACAGACAGACAGACAGACAGACCTGGGACAGGTTATGGATACTAATCCAGCAAAGGAAACTGAGGAGCAGTCAGTTAATTAAAAGAAGAACTGAGACGGTGATACAATGAAAACCCATAGAGGCAATAGTATCCAGCAGAAGAAAATAGTCAACACTGTCCCAGGCTACACCTGGATCAAAGAGAATTAGGCTTGAGTAAGAGTCTTCAAAATTTCAAAGTAAGAGATCACAGGGAACTTTGGATAGAACGGTGTCAGTTGAGTGATGGGTTTCCATGCCAGATTGCAAAGAGGCAAGAAACAAGTGAGAAAAAAGAAAAGTGAAGACAAGGAGTGTAGATAGCTTTTTTAAAAGTTTGTCTTGGAAAGAGACGAGATATAGGATGGATTGAAAATTACAGAGAAGATAATTGTGAGGCCAATATGAACTAGAAATTAGAGGGAAGGGGATGGGATCAAAGACACAAGCACAGGGGGGAGCCTCAGTGAGGAAAAGCATCATCTCTTCTTCAGAGACGAGTATAAAGGAGGAGGGTGATTATATAACAGGCTTTGAGATGTGGAGAGAAGAGGAGAGAAGGAGCTCACAAGTGGCCTTTTTTCCTTAGTAAACCATAAAGGTTCATAAAGCATGTTTGTCAAATTTGTAGATGACACAAGGATGAGAGTAACAAATTCTCACACACCTAGATGACAAAGTCAGGATCTCCATGTGTTAGAACTATAGGTCGAGTCTATCAAATTAGCATTTAGTAAGGATAAATGTAGAGTCTAACATCTGGACTCAGAAAATTACCTGGGAGTCTGCAGGATGGAAGAGATGTGGCTAGAAAATAGTTCACATCAAAAAGATTGGGAGATTCAGTGGGCTTCAAACTCCTCATTTTCGTATGAGGAAACTGAAGTTCAGAGAAATCTCTCGTCCAAGGTCACATTGCTAGCAAATGATGCAATAGCAACAGGCTTTGAAGAAGATAAATCTGGTAGCAGTGAGCAGCCATTGTGGACCCCAAATGATATGGAGAGGAGGGTCTACTGGCAATAAGGTGGCACAGTGGTTAGAGTTCTGGGCCTGGAGTCAGGAAGACTCTTCCTGAGTTCAAATCTGACCTCAGACACTTATTTGATGGGTGATCCTGAGCAAGTCACTTAACCCTATTTGCCTCAGTTTCCTCATCTGTAAAATGAGCTCGAGAAGGAAATGGCAAAACATTCCAGTATCTTTGCTAATAAAACCCCAAATGGGGTCATGAAGAGTTGGACACAAGTGACTGGACAACAGCAATGAGGGAGCCACCGAACTGACGAATGGAGAAAAAGGAAGGAGATAGATAAAGAACGACCTTGCTTCCTTTCCAGATCCTGGACCTCTTTGTGTCAGGGGACTCTTGATTACCTAGCCGTCCCTGGATCCTCTTTTCTCTCTGGGTTTTCATGATACTTCTCTCTCAGTTCCCTTCCTACACATCTAATGTGCTCCTTCTCAGCTTCCTTTGCTTGTTTGTTTTTCCCCTGTGCAATACCCACTAGCTGTGGGTATCCCTTAAGGCTCTCTCACCTGGACCCTCAGTTCTTTTTCCTCTATACCCTTTCACTTGGTGGTCTCATCAGCTCTCGTGGAGTCAATTATTATCTCTGTGCAGGTGATTCACCATCTATACCCTACACCTACCCACACCTCTACACACACACAGACACACAGACACACATATATGTTTGTGTCTGTATATATATATATACACACACCCAGACACATATTAATGTATGTGTATACATATACTTTTAATGTATATATATACACATATATGCATACATACATACATGTGTATATACATATATACATATGTATGTATATGTGTATATATATATGTATATATTCCTGTTTTATGTATGGAGGCAGCTAAGCGGCTCAGTGGATAGAGCACTGGGCCTGGAATCAGGAAGACCTGTGTTCAAATCCAGCTTCAGACACTCACTAGCTGTGTGACTGTGAGCAAATTGCTTTACCTCTGTTTGTTTTAATCCACTGGAGAAGGAAATGGCAAACCAGTCTGGTAGCTTTGCCAAGAAAACCCCATGGACAGTATTAGCCTGCTATAGTCTACAGTATCATGAAAAGTCAGACACAATTGAAAAACAGCAAATGTATGTATATGTATGTATGCACACACATATTTGTATATGTGTGTATATATATACATGTGTGTATACATATAGACATACGTGTGTGTGTTTATGTGTGTGTGTAGCTCCAACAGTAGTTTCTCTACACTGCCTTTCGGACATTTTGAATTGGGTATCCTATAGGCATCTCAAACTCAACATATCCAAAACAGAACTCATTCACTTTCTCCCAAAACCATTATCTCCTTTGAACTTCCCTTTAAGGCTCCAGCCTCCTCTCAGTCACCCAGACTCACAACCTTGGTGTCATCTCAATTCCTCTCTTACTTCAAATGATTACCAAATCTCTTCATTTATGTTTTCACAAAATGTCTCACGCATCCCTTCCTCTTCACTCACACAGCTACCACCCTAGTTCAAGCTCTAATCACCTCTTGTTTATTGGAGTCATCATTTAATTGTTCTCCCTGTCTTAAATCTCTCCCCATTTCAAGTCATCCTCTTCTCATGTGCCAAAGGGATTTTTCTAAAATGGAGGTCTGACCATGAGAATTTCATCCCACCCCTAAAACTCAGAGTTCCACTGGCTCCCTATTATCTCCAGAGTTAAATATAAGTTTCTCTGGCATTGAAAGCTCTCCATGACCCAGTCCCTTCCTTATAGTTTTAATGCTTTGCTCCCTTTCATATACCCCATGATCCAGCAACACTGGCTTACTTGATACTCCTCAAACAAGACATTCCATTTCCCATTTCTTTGTCTTTACATTGATTGTCCTTTACACCTAGAATGTTCTGTGCTGCCTCCTTCTCTTCCACCAATTCTGTTCTGCCTTTTAGCTTCTCTAGTTTCTCTCAAGTCTCAGCTCTCTCTCTCTGTCTCCGTGTGTCTGTCTGTGTCTCTCTCTGTCCCTCTCTTTATCTCTCTGTTTCTTTCTCTCACTCTCTCTCTCTTTCTCTGCCTCACTGTCTCTTTCTCTCTCTGTTTCTGTCTCTCTCTATCTCTGTCTCTCTCTGTCTCTGTCTCTTTCACTGTCTCTCTCTGTCTCTGTCTCTCTCTGTATCTATCTGTCTGTCCATCTCTCTCTCTCTCTCTCTCTCTCTCTCTCTCTCTCTCTCTCTCTCTCTCTCTTTCACACACACACACACACACACACACACACACACACACCCCTCTTGGAGGCCTTTCTTGTCTGATAGTGCCTTTCTTTCTGAGATTGCCTTCCATCTACTCTGTACACATCTTGTGTGTACCTAGTTATTCACACATCATTTCTCCCACTAGAGTGTAAGTTCCTCAAGGCTAAGGGTCATTTTTTTTGGAGGGGGAGACAGGGATGTCTTAGCACAGTGCCTCATATGTATAGTAAACACTAACACGTGCTTATTGACTAAATGGGCCCTTTATGTGTCAACTACATTGCCACCAAGGCTACCTTTTGGGGGCTTCCAGTCAAATATCCCTTCCTTAAAGCCAGCACCTTTCCCGAGAACTTCAGTCACTAGACTTCCCCCACTACTACCACCACACTTTCTCCTTCCCTCTCCCCCCCCCAGCCCCCATTCTTCAGGTTCTCTGTCACTGGGAAAACCTAGCACTACCTAATCCTGTCTCATGCTGAATGAGCCCCACCATGGCCATTGAGCTGTAGCAAATGTGGAAAAGCAAGTAAGGAGAACAGGAGCTGAGCGGTTTGGTAAGATAGCAAGATCATTTATCTTCACTCAAATGTAAAGGTGTCTTTAACTCCCTATCAGGGGAATATCAGTTCAGTAGTAGCCAGGGAACTCGTTAATCCTGACACAAGCACTGCTTTCTGTATTGGAAGCATTCAGATCATCTCAGCTGACTTGTGTGGGAAGATATCTGTGTTTTGAAAGAACAATTCCAAATAATTCTCTGCTTTTATTTTTGCATTTCTAAAGTAAACCATGGGCTTCTGGGTGCTGAAAAAAAGAGAGATTATGCCCCAGCCATGGCAGGGGGACTCACATTATCATCAAGGGACTTTGGAACAGATTGCTGCCAGTTGGCTTGCTCAGTTACCACTTAATTCAGATGAGGGACTCCATCAAGAGGGCTGGTCAACTTGTGGACTTTAATTACAGGGTTGCTTTAAAGCTTAAGAAGATAGCTGGGTGCTTCTCTCCCCAAAATGACAACCCACCCCAGGGATAGTGGATGTATCTTTGTAGCTTCCATTTCAGGGCTTTCTCTTCATTTCATTCCTGACCTCATAACTTCCCACAGTCTATTCCCACCAATAGCTTTTGGTTATAAGATGCCAGGGAATGATTGCATGGGTACAATGATCACCTGCAAAGGGTGACTTGGGGACCATGGGAAATTTCCCATTCTCCACAGTTTAGGGTCCTGGTTCTACCCCTTGCTATGTGATCATGGACAAATCATGACAGAGAAGAGGCATCCATGGTATAGTAGAAAGTGCTTAGGATTCAGAACCAAAAGCTCTGGGTCTGAGTTCTGGCTGTATGCTACCTGTGTGGCCCCTTTGGGCTGTAGTTTCCTAATCTATAAAGTGAGGAGGTCAGACCACATGGTTTCTGATGTGCTTTCCAACTCTGAATCCTATGAACCACTATGAAATGGCAGTTGTTTTATGAATTGAATTTCTCTGTCCTTTAGTTTCCTCATCTGAAAAATGGGAATTTTCATGATACTTGCACTGCCTGCCTCACGGGGTTGTCATGGGGGAAAATGCTTTGTAAATCCAAAAGCACATTATAAATGTAAGATATTGTTGTTAACATCCATAAATTGATGGGATTGAACTCAATGATACCTATCTATTCCAGCCCAGAAGAAGTACGATGGACATTCTAGGCCCTGACCATAGTACCAAACATTACAGAAGTCTTAGCCTTATGTTTCCAGCTGGGGTCACTTGCCCTCTTTAGGCAGCCTGGTTGCTCTCTGCTCCTGAGGGCTCACCATAAGGTGCCAAACTTGGTGTGGACACCCAATTGGCTTTAGCCTTCCTGGAGCTCAGAACTCCTGAACTCAAATGATCCACCAGTCTCAGCCGCCCCAGCGGCAGGGATCACAGGTTTGCACCCCTATGCCTGGCAAGCATAATGACTCAATTATGGAAGCATAGAGCCAACATTGTGAAGGACCACAGAGGTGGAAAAGCATGCTGGTAGGGCAGAATGAGCGCTAGACCAGCAATATGGATTTGAGCTAGAGTTCTATGACCTATGCTTCACAAAATTAGAGTTCCAGATTTAACCCCAGAGCTTAGCACAGTGCCTGGCACACTGTAGGGGTTTAATAGATGCTGATAGCCTTGACTTTTGGGTACTGGTGTGGCAATATGATTCTCCATCCTTTCACCTTTCACTCTTGTAAAATGATAGGCCCAACTCCTCTTCTGATGATATATTTCTTGGATGATATCTCTTATGCTACTCCTTAAACTGAATGAACCCAAAAAACCATTTATTAAGAATTTAACTATGTGCCCAGCACTGTGCCAAATACTGGGAATACAAACACAAAAGCAGTCTCTGCCTTCAAGGAATTTACATTCTACTTTTGTGTTGTTTAGTATTTTTTCAGGCGAATCTGACTCTTTGTACCCTCGATTGTGGTTTTCTTGTCAAAGATACTGGAGTGGCTTACCATTTTCTTCTCCAGGTAATTTTACAGGTAAGGAAACTGAGGCAAACAAGGTTAAGTGATTCGCCCAGGTTCATATAGCTAGTCTGTGTCTGAGGCTGGATTTGAACTCAGGCCTGGCTCTCTATCCACTCTTTCTGACTCCAGGCTCTGCGCTCTATCTACTGCACCACCTAGCCGTCCCTTACATTCTCCTAGGGAGAGACAATACTTGTAGGTGAGTGGTAGTCTGGGAGGATTATTTGGGTTTAGAAATTTGTAGGAATGATGAATGAAGTCTTAGGGCAGTGGCATCAAAAAAATAGAAATGGGGCCACTAAACAATACACAAGGTTCCCTGAAGGCTGTACATAGACTTAGAAAACCACATATTAACATCATCTGTATTCTGTTGAATTTTTACTTATTTTGTTAACTGTTTTAATTTGTTTTGTTAACTATTTTCCAATTACATTTTAATCTAGTTCCTGTGGCACTCAGGAGTGTTACATCTGCCTTAGGAGAATAGATCAACAGACCCTTTCCAGGAATAATGACAGAATTGATCTGATGATGGTTCAAGAACTAGAAAGGGGGATAGAGGAAACAAGGTGAAGTGAAGAGTGGTTAGAGCTGGGTTAGATGTAGTGGGCAACTGAGGTAACCGCCAGTTAGTTATCTATCATTCCCTAGGGCAGGAGTTCTAGCCATCAAAGGGCTAATTCTTCCAGGACTTAATTTCTTCTCTGGGGAGATGGCTGTTGAGATGACTGAGGAGTGAGATGAAGCATGACTGTGTCCAGTTGTAGACATCTTGGGTGACTCAGGCAAGCATCATTCACTCATTTCCTAAGTGCTTTTCAGACATGCAAATTCCTCAATACCTACAAAATACAGAGGGTAGAGGCTAGGCAGTATCAAAAGGTAAGGCAGAAATTATATGATTTATTAGCGGATTGGATTTGTGGGATGACAGAGTGAGGAGTCCAGAATGACACTGAGCTTTTGAGCCTTGGTCGCTGGAATGAAGGAGATGATCTCTCCAGTAGTAATGCAGAAGTATGAAAGAAGGAAGAATTGGAGAAGAGATAGTAAGTTCTGTTTTGGACATTTTGAGTTGGAAATGCCTATGAGACATCCAATTCAAAATGCCCAAAAGGCAGTTGGTGATGTGAGATGAACACTGAGAAAAGGCCTTTCAATTTGCCAATGAAGAGATCGGTGTTAATTTTGGAAAGTGCTTTTTTCAGTTGGAGTGCTTAGTAGGTATTTAATGAGTGTTGATTTATTGCAGTGATTGGAATATTTCTGCCACCTTCCTAGTAACCAAAGAATCTAGAGCTGGAAGGGTCCTTGGAGTTCTTCTAGTCCTTGAAGGGTTGTTGTGAGGCAAGTGATTTGTAAGCCTTAAAGTCCCATATAAATGTAAGCTATTATTATTAGATGGCTTGCTTAAGACCTTACAGTAAGTCAGCGGCAGAGCTCAGACACGATCCACGGTTGAGTCTTGATCCCGTCCCAGAGCTCTTTCCACTAGACCACCCTGTCCTTGACAGGCATGCTTGCCTCAAGTGGCCAGGCATGAGCTTCAAGGCTGTCTTTTATACTTCGATGTAGTATCGATCATCTTGGTTTTAATAGTATTTCATGCCTGTGGTACACTTGTTTCTTGTGATTGAAGCAGACTAGATGAGGACAGACGCTCAATATAACAACCACGGTCCATTTCTCACCCTTAATCTGCACATGTATGAACTTTTGGCCTGGCTAAGTGGCCTGGAATACAGCCCCCAAAGAGTGGGCAGGGAAAATGACCAGGGCAAATGATCTTCCAACCCTTGCTCTCCAACCTTTCATAAGCATGGCCTGCGGTCCATCTGGCCTCAGCTTCTCTCTGACCCTATTCTATCTCTGATGGAAGCAAGAAATGGGGAAGGAGAGGAATGGAAGAAAGCATCCCCCAAATCCTGAACTTCCCCTTAAAAGGAAAACAAGCACACGGGAATCTGTCTACATCAATTCATCTCCTTCAAGGCCTGTACTAATAAATCCACCACCACCACCCCCTTTTTTTTCTTTCCTAGGGACTGGGATGGTTAAAGGAGGGAGAAGGAGGTTTCTACTTGTGTCATTTATCCATCTCTCTCCCTTCAGTTTCTCCCATTTTTCTGCCAGAAGAACACTGGTGGATTTCATGACACCTCCACCACTGGCATCTGCCTGTCCCTGAGTAGGGCTGGCTGGCTGGTGCCTGATCCGCCAGAGAAGACTGGGTTTTGGGAGACACGTTGGAAGCAGCGCCATCATTCCAAGGAGAGCAGCCGGGAGGAGAAGCTCCCAGGGCCAGGATCCCACATGCCAGAGATAGATAAAACAAACACACAGAACAACCAACAAACAAGCCCTCCCGCAGAAACCTCAGGAGGGCTCTAGCTTTTGATGTCTTTTGGTGTGTTTGTGTGCGGGTTGGGGTGGGGGTGGGGGTTCTTATCAGATTTCTGGGATTGAGCCTATGTGTGCAGTAGGCTGTGATGGTGCCACCACGGCTGGGGTTTGCGTGTCAGTGTGTGTGTGTGTGTGTGTGTGTGTGTGTGTGTGAGTGAGCGCGCGTGTATGTTTTCTCCAGAGTGACTTGTTTGTGCTGTCATCAGCCGTTGTTTTGGTAAATGGCGAGTTAAACAGATATATCCAAGCGTAAAATCTAAAAAATGTTCCCTCTGGGCGCCCGGGGGGTGTTGTTTGAAATCAACTACATATCAATTGAGCGGCGGCGAGCGGATCCGATGATAAATTCCAGTCCACAGACGCCTTATAAATTACATTTTTTTGTTCGCGATCTTGCCTCATCTCAGCTCCCCAGAGGCCCTTAGACTGAGAACTATGATTGTGTTGGAGAAACGTTTGCTCAGCTTGAGCGATGCCATTAGCATCGCGTGTGCCAGGCCTTTCCCTCAGCTCCCCCGCGCCCCCCCACATCAGTCGCCCCCCCCCAGCCGAGGCCCCCGGCCCCCTCGCTCCTGCCTTCCCCTCCCCTCCTCCCTCCCCCACTGCCTCCAGCCTCCCCTCCCCCTCCCCGCTAACAAAATACAATATGTGCCTGGTAATTTTTCTGTTCATTATCTCATTGTTTTCTGTAAGTACAAGGTTAGATTGAATTACTGCGGGCTCCGTCGTCTATTTGTAATTCTCCTTCCATGCCGCGCTGCTAATGAATGGGCAATTTAGTCAATTCTTTGTAACGGCTTCTTCTGTGCGTCAGCCACTTAATTACTCTGAGTCTTTCTCACCGCTGCTTTATTGCACGGAAAGCCGGGCTGCTTCGAGGGCTTGGCTGGGGGATCTCTAACCTCCCCTAAAAATAAATAAATAAAAGAAAGAAAGAAAGAAAAGAGGGGGGTGGGGTGGAGGGAAGACAGGCCGCCCGGATCCAGGATCCTACATGTTCCCTGCAGCATCAGCAGCCGCAGCAGCCGCGCTGGTGACGGCGCCAATAGTGGCGTCCACAGGCCTCCCTCTCCTGCTCCGCGCTCGTTTGGGTTTTTGTTTTTTGGTTTTTGTTTTGTTTTGTTGAGGGAGGGGCGGTTATTTCCATCCTTCCCTTTCCTCTCTAACAATTTTCACTAAACCTGATAATGACAGAAAACTGTCAGCCAGGGCAAGATCTGAGGACATCTTGATGTTTTGGGGGAAAAATGATTATTAGTTTTGCTGTTATTAACTCCTGGGGTGGTGGAGAGAGCACTGGGCAGGGAGCCAAGAGGCCTGGGTTATGGTCTCGGCTCTGGCCTTGACTTGCTATGTGAATTCAGACGTCTTTTCTTATCAATGACTTTAGCCTGTTGGCTCTGGAGGCAGAGAAGGATTCATCCTACCAGTCTTCGGACCTCAGGCAAGGCATTTAGGCATTCTGGTCTTCAGTTTCTTCATTGGCATAATGAGAAGGTTGGATTAGATGTTATCTAAGGCCTCTCCCAGCTCGAAATCTGTTACTCTATCTTCATCTACAAAATGGAGTCGAAGGTGGACTTTTAATGTTTAATTTAAATGTCATTTAATTAAATTTAAACATTTAATGCTTTAAATACTTAACAGCTCTCTGGGAAAAAATTTGTTCACAGGACACACTTTTAAGTTTAGCCTCCATTAATAACATTGCCCCCATAGCTTTCTTAAGTCTAGGTGGTCAAAAAAAAAAAAACAATTAATCAAGCCCCAGTTTGTAATGCTTGCTGATTTCTGAGGTACAAATGCTTATATTGAAAATTTAACAATCAGCTCATGGTCCCAGATTAAGCTGGCTCCAGATTTTACGATCCTTCATGACCTTCAGGCCTACCATTTTTTTAAGTCTATGTATAATAATGAATGAATGAAGCAATTATTAAACATTTACTATGTGCTCAGTAATTTCTGCTAAGCAGATGCAAAAAAAAAAAAAAAAGACAGCACCTGATTCAAGGAGCTTACCTTTTAGTAGGGGAAGACAACATTTATAAGGGAGTGGTGGCCAGCCGGAAAAGGGTGTTTTTCATCCAGAAAGTTACAGATGGTGAGTGGAACAACAGGGCAGAACAGGATGGTGTGTTAGTGAAACCCAGGCAGAAAATGGCCTGGTTGAGAACAAGGATGGTCTCAGGGAGTACAGAGCTCAGTGCCTCGGTTTCTCCTGGATGTGCTACTCTGTTTGGAAGAGTGGAGCAGCAGTGGTGATAGCAACAAGATGACAAGGAAGATTAGGATTATTAGAATAAGTGTCATGTAGCAAAATACACTGACAACCCAGGTGTCGCACTACAAAATGAACCAATAAGACCCTGTATTTATGTAAGGTTTATTTGTATGTTTTTTTTTTTGAGGCAATCAGGGTTAAGTGTCTTGCCCAGGGTCACACAAGTAGTAAATGTCTGAGGTCCCATTTGAACTCAGGATCTCTTAATTTCGGGGCTGGTGCTCTATCTACTGCTCTACCTTATTGCCTGCACGTAAGGTTTTTGTACTTTTCAAAGTACCTTCACACAGGCTATTCATCTCCAAGTCCAGTGGTCCCACCCATTTGTAGACCCTTGAGGGGCATATAGGCATAGCAGATATATCTTTTTGCCTGGAGTCAGAAAGAACTGAGTTCAAATCTGGCCTCAGGCACTTAATTAGCTGTGTGACCCTAGGCAAGTCATTTAACCTCTGTTTGCCTCTGTTTCCTTATCTGCAAAGTGGGAATAATAACAGCAGTTACCGCTCAGAATTGTTGTGATGCTCAAATGAGATAACAATTGTAAAGTGCTTAGCACAGTGCCTGGCACATAATAAGTTTATGTTCATACACACACACACACACACACATATATATATATACATATACATATATGCTATTATTATTAACTTGTTAGCTATTGTTAATTATTATCCCCAGTCTATACCTGTATCTACACATATATATCTTTAATAATAATAACTAGAATTTGTGTGGCACTTTAAGGATTATAAAGCGCTTTACAAATGTTATCTTATTTGATCCTCACAACCACCCCCAGAAGGTAAGCGCTGTTATTATTACCCCCATTTTACAGATGAGGAAAATGAAGGAGACAGAGGTTAACTTGCCTAGGATCACACAACTAGGAAGTGTCTGAGACCAGATTTGAACTCAGGTTTTTCTAACTTCAGATCTAGCCCTCTATCCACTGCGCCACTAGTTGTCTATATCCTCTGACTTCCCACATCATGAGAGGTTCGATGGCACTTGAGTGGAAGTTGGTGCCGCAGGCTTTCAAAGACTGTCATAGAGACTGCTTCCGGGATTGGAGTCCATGCCTACCTCAACTGTGGTGTATGTTCCCCAAGGACATCAAAGGGTCCCACTCATGCATTCAGTAACTTGAAAATCTTTTTTTACTTCTCTTTATTAGTATGAAAGTATGATAAGCTTAGAATTCTCTGGAGCTTTGGAACGCACGGACGAAAGCCAGAGGCCTCTATGGTCACCTTAAGATTGCTGAACACTGAAAGCACTTCTGAAGTGGATAAATTCCCCATGCAACCCTGTCCCATGAGTCAGGGACATCTGAAATTTAATGCCCTGGGTGCCCCAGCCAAACAAGAGGCACAATTAAGGGCAAAATAATTTAAGGAAATGGAAGAAGCGGTAGCTTAGTAGGTTATCATCAACTCTGCTAAGGTGACTGAGAAAGTACTGAGTCCTTGTTATCCATTATAAAGAAAGAGTAAGTTTTGATTAAAGGGGCCATCCCTTGACTCACTTCTTAAAAAGGCCTATTCACTGAATGGACATTACCTCACTCAAAGTGAGTACATGAAAAGGCCTAAGCCTAAAAGGGCCAGGGTCTCCCATTGCATCCTGGGCCATCTGCAGTCATCCTGGTGAATATCTGGTCACTGGACCCAGATGGCTCTGAAGGAGAAAGTGAGGCAGGCGACCTTGCACAGCCCTCCCTCACTCAAATCAAAGTCAACTGCAAGTCACGTCGTTTCCCTGATGTCATAGTCTTCTTTGAGAATGAAGGACAAATACAACAAAATTGTCTGTATACCCACAACACATAAGGTAGCATATATACAGCGTTTTGCAAACAGTAAACCGCTATGTAAGTGGTAGCTATTGTTATTATATATATTAACAATCTATATGTATATATGCACATAAATATAGGCATGCAGAGTCTTTTCCCACGGTGATATTTTTCTGCCTTTTTTAACCTGTTACAAAACAGGGAACACATGTCCCTGAGCACCACTTTTCTCCTTAGCTATGTAGCTCTGCCTGGAGTCAGGAAGACCTGAGTTCCAACTCTGTCCCAGACCCTTCCTAGCTGTGTGACTCTGGACAAGTCACTTAACTCTGCCTCTTAATCCCTCTCCCCACCCCATTTAGACTTGCCTCCCACACTACACTGTTTGGGAATCCCCGGTGGTAAGGACCTCATCTTGTACTTTCCTTGCAGTTTTCCACCAGCACCCAGGAAAGGCAGTGTGTCCAACAAATAGATGGATTGGTTGATTGACTGGGAATGGTAAATGGCAATGGTGACTAGGGGGGAAGTAAGGGTAGACCTGTAGAGGGAATGCAGACCCATGCATTCTTCCTGGATTGGTTCTCCTGGAATGAAGAGCAGGG
>CM053622.1:308339067-308417089 GCA_028646595.1 Phalanger gymnotis | reverse complement strand
ATTCTAGAGACCATCTAATTCAACCCCCTCATCCTACAGATGAGGAAACTGGAGTTTGGGAAGGTTGTCAACAAGCATTTATTAAGCACCTACTATGCACCAACCACTGTGTGACTCACTCAAGATCACACAGGTAGCATCAGAAAATATTAAACTCAGGCCCTTTGACCCCAAAGGTGGTGTTTTACTGTCTGGGTCTATTCTGGGGGCTGTTGTGTAAGGTGGAAGCCAGCTTCTTAGTTAGAGTTCTTTGTGCAACTTCAATTGGAGTAAGATGGTAGGGTGGGATTTAATGAATGGAAAGAATGCTTTGAGTAAGTAAACATTTGTACACCAATGTAAGAGGTAATTGTTATTTTTAGTGTCCCTCGCTAATTTCAGTGTGTATCTATTAGTCACAGTTGTCAGACTTGTCAGTGATCACAAAACTAGTAAGTGCCAGAGGCCGGAGTCAAACCTTGCTCTTCTCACTTTCCCCACTATGTTTCTCATGGGAGAATGGGTTCTATAAAAGGTACAACATCTGGAATCTTAGAATCTAAGAACTGGAAGGCAAACTAGAGGTTATGTAATCAAAGGAGACTCTATGGCTAGTGACACAAGTTTAAAGGAAAGAGCTTTGAACACTGTAGGGATTCTTTACCATTTTTATTCTCATTATCATAAAATAGAATTCCACTTCTGTGTGATGCTACGATGGGTATCCTATCAACTGGGTGAGGAAGATATGGCTCCTTCCTTCAAGAAGTTTACAATCAAAGAGACACTGCAGATGTGGAAAATTTAAAGAAGGAAGTGAGGGAGGGAGAAAGGAAGGAAGAGAGACTAAGAACAGATCGAAGGAAGAGATAAAAGAAGGAAGTAAAAAGGAGGGAAAAAAGAAAAATGATAGAAGGGGCAAAGGGAGGGAGGAAGGAAGGAAAGAAGAAGAGAAAGAATGAAGAAAGAGATAAAAGAAGGAAGTAAGAAAGGAGGGGAAAAGGGAGGAAGGAAGAAAAGAAGGAAAGATGAAGGGAAAGAAGCAAGTAGGAAAGGAGGGGCAAAGCGAGGGAAGAAGGAAGGAAAGAAGAGAGAGAAAGGATAGAAGGAAGGAAGAGACAAAAGAAGGAAGTAAGAAAGGAGGGGTAAAGGGAGGGAGGAAGAAAGGAAGGAAAGATGAAGGGAAAGAAGGAAGTAAGAGACAAAAGAAGGAAGTAAGAAGGGAGGGGCAAAGGGAGGGAGGAAGGAAGGAAAGAAAGAAGCACACAAAGCTAACCAACTGATCAGCATTCTTTACTGAGTACCCACTGTGTCCATCCCTGAGCCAGGGACCATGATGAGGGCCAAAGGAGGAGACAGCTAACAGTTTGGTTGGAGGATCAAAAATAACGCAGAACAACTAATTCCATATCCCTGCAAGTATGGAATCAAGAGCTAGAGACTGTGGGATGGGCGGTTTGTGAGCACTCTAGGAGTTCAGAGAAAGGAAAGAGCATTTGGGGCTGGAAAGGTCAGAGGAGGATTTATGGAGGGAAGAATTGAACTGGGCCTTGAAAGATCAATAGGCAAGGGGGATTGAGAAAGGCTCTCCATGAGCTAAGGACTGAAATAGGAGATGAAAAATTTTACATGGAATCTAAACCAAGTAAAGTGTGTGGCCATGAAGAAGCAGTCACCAGGATTCCAAATTGTCAGGGTCGGTTAGGTGACCCTCTCTTTTCCGACTAATTAGGGAAGACTAATTTGTTAAACTTCTAGGAATCCCTCCAAAAGAGTCACTGCCTATAGGAATCTCATCTGAGCAGGGCTAAGGTCCCTTTAAATGCTCCCTACTCTGGAAAACTAATTGATCCCTCGGAGGATCTCATGATCATGGATTTGGAACTAAAAGGGGTCTTAGAGATAATTGAATCTAATTTCATTAGAATATGTTGTTGTTGAGTCATTTCCATTGTGGTCAGACTCTTCATGACCCTCATTTGGAGTCTTCTTGGCAAAGATACTGGAGTGGTTTGCCATTTCCTTTTTCAGTTCCTTTTACAGATGAGGAAACTGAGGCAAACAGGGTTAAGTAACCTGCCCACAGTCACACAGCTAGGAAGTATCTGGGGCCAGATTTGAACTCGGTTCTTCCTAACTCCAGGTCTGGCGCTCTATCCATTGTGCCACCTAGCTGCCTACGTTAGAATATAGGTGAGTCTAAATTTATCAAACCAGGTACCTAAAGACAAAAATCAATTGGAGGGGGATGAGGAGGAAGGCTGTGCATATTCTCCATATAAAAGGTTTTGCAGCAGCAATCACCTTCCTTTACCAGTTCCCCAAGGCAAGTATACCAGGCTCAAATACACAAACATTTGGTTGATGCACAGTGTTTCTGGACCGTGTCTAGGGCTTAAAGTAAGGTCCTGATTGTGGCCAGAGTGGAAACAGATTTGTGAAGATCCCAGCCCCAACTCAGATAGGCTAGCCTCCCCCAATTCTTAGGACTGGATGGTGCTCAATGCCCGAAGGCCTCTGCATTTGCAAAGGCTACTGCAGGCTGAATGAATTTCCACCCGGGTGCTGGCGGTGATCTATGGTTAGGCTTACGGCAGGAAGGTGATATATTACATGGTTCATGCTATACAAAGCCAGGTCTTGTACATTCCCAACAGGAGAAGAAAATGCCACTGTGATGCCTGCTCTGGTCAGCCTTGCACATAAATAACTTCGTGCTTCTTTCTATCCCTGTCTGGCAATTCTGCTGCATGCCTGTCAAAGGCCCCTCTGTTTAGAAACTGAACCCCTTGGCCTTGACTCAGCGCCACAGCCCATTCTGTACAGGCTGATCATGGACTAGAAAGGAAGCATGCTGTCAGGAAGGAGGCTACTGCCATGGCATGGTCAATTTGCGGTGACCAGAACTTCACAATTAGTGTTGGCATGCAAAAACCCTCTTTTAAACTACTTCTTCTTGCTTGATTTTGAACCAATCTTTTATCAAGAAGATTCATAATTGATGGCCCACCTCCTCTTTTCCAGAGTGTCTACAAAAACTTGCCCCTCTTTGCCCCTAGAGCTCTATCCATGAATCCATTGTTCTGCTTCAGATTCTACCATTTCTTTGGGTTAAGACATTTCCCCTTTAGGTAATCTCTTCTAAAAGGCAAATAACCACTGGGTGGCACATGCCTATGACCCTTGCTATAAGGAGACTTGAAGCTGGTGAATCTCTTGAGTTCTGAGCTATAATAGAGCAAAAGTCTACACTAAATCTGCCATAAGCATGTGAGCCTGGGAGCAAGGGGCCACTGGCCTGCCTAAGGAGGGTGGAACCAACCCATGTGGGGTACCCACTCAAAGCTTTCATGCCAGTCAGACTCGTGAGATTGTATGGGATCAGACCCATGAATAGTCACTGCTCTTCTGAACCAGGAAAAATAAAATAATCCCTTGGAAATATAACACAGGAATATATGAAGTCAGTTTAGGTCATTAATGCCTTTAGTGAATTAGTTCATTGGAAGATTTGCTTCCCTATAGCTGCCTGAAATCAGGGCATTGAGGAAATGAGAATTTTTATTCAGAGGCAGGGGTCAGTAATAACTTCTGAATAAGGACAAAGCCATAGCTAAGGATTTTGTAACAAAAATATCTAACATTTAAATAACACAATAAGGTTTGCAAAGTGCTATATTCAGGGGTGGGGAACCTTTGGCCTTGAGGCAGATGTGTTCCTCTAGGTCCTCAAGTATGGCCTTTTGACTGACTAGGGGCCACACTTGAGGATCTAGAGGGCTGCATGTGGCCTGGAGGCCACAGGTTCACCACCCCTGTATTAGTTCATTCAGTCCACATGACAACCTTGTGATATAGCTTCTCCCATCCCCATTTTGTAGATGAGGAAACTGTGAAGCTCAGAGGTTAGATGATCCCTCTGGGGTCAGCTAGCTTGTAAGTAACTGAAGTGGGATTTGAACTCAGGTCATCCTGACTCCCCAAGTTTAGCACATCTAACAACTCTAGTGCCTTTCTCCCTTCTTTTCTTCTGTTTTCTCATTTGACAAATGCTTTCATAGTTCTCCCCTGTGAATTAGTGAAGTGATACATACCATTGCCTCTCTCCTTGAGAAAAGATGTGACTGAGAGTCTAGTAAGTAGTCTTAACTTAGACCTTAAATCATTGTGTGACCCTGGACAATCTTTGTCTCTGAATTTCTTCATCTGTGCATGAGGATGCCCTTTCCAATAATGAACCCAGGAAAACTGGCCGCTCCTATGCTGAGAGAAAACTCAACCAGTGGGTAGCCCAAGGCTTATCTCTTGTTCCTCTCTCTCACCCCTAGATTATTCAATATAAAAACAAGATGTCAAGCTTTAGTCTGAGGAGGATATTCCCTCCACCTAAGGTGAGAAACATGGGACAGCACTGGGTGGGGCAGAGTCCATAGAAAGCAAGTGAGGGGACTTTTTGATGTGACTCAGGCATTTCCAAAGGTAATTATCACCCCTCCCAACTACTCCAGTGTGATTATAGCCATGAACACAAGGAAATTCTTGGGCAGGTTTTGGTAGGGCATCTCAGGGGGCAATATTGGGCATACCTAGTACCTAAGGGTAGGGGTGGGGTCTCATAGCTAGAGGGAACAGGCTAAGAAGGCAGCATCAAAAACACATTTTTATCTACCGGGTTCCCTAGTCGAAATATCTCTGGACTTAGGAGAATAAGTTCAAGTACTATCTCCACTGGGGCAACTAGGTGGCAAAGTAGATAGAGTGCCAGGCCTGGAGTTGGAAAGACTTGGGTTCAAATTTGGCCTCAGACACTTCCTAGCCATGTGACCCTGGGCAAGCCACTTAACCCTGCTTGTCTCAGTTTCCTCATCTGTAAAATGAGCTGGAGAAGGAAATGGCAAACCACTCTGGGATCTTTGCCAAGAAAACCCCAAATGGGGTCACAGAAAGTTGGAAACAACTGAAAAACAACTCAACAACAACAATAATAATACAATTTCTGCCATCTCCTATGTGATTGTGGGTGTGTCACTCTGAACTTCAGTTTCTTCACTTGCAAAATTGAAAGAATGGATTTTGCTTAGATCTTGAGAGGAACTCTGAGGTCATCTAGTCCAACCTCCTTATTTTATAGATCAGGAAACCAAGGTGTATAAATGCCTTGCCCAAAGTTACACAGATAGTGTCTGAGATGGGATTTGAACTCAGCTCTTCTCTTTGCATTTTTAACACAAACATCCTGCAATTCCACTTAGCAATTCCGTCAGATTCTTCACACACCTATAAGATAAGTTCTTCCATAATTCAGCTTGAGCCTACAGCTATTTTATATGTAGAAATATTTGAAGACAATCTTGAAAAAGAGCTGAACCGTATATTTGGTTTCCTCTTTATGAAAAACTTGTTCAAAATTAAGCACGTACAGCTAGCACAGCAGTAGAAATGCCTGGGAGCAAGGGGCTACTTGTACTGGGAGCAGGGGTCTTCGATTCTGCCACTGTGTAACCTTGGGCAAGTTGCTTTGTTTCTCCATGCCTCAGTTTCCTTATCTGCAAAACAAAGGGATTGGACAACATGAGCTCTAGCTTTAAGTTCCTTCTAGCTCTTAAAATTCTTTGATTCTATATTCATTTGGGGTAGCTGGCTGGGACTTGGAAAGATTTGAAGAAAATCCTTTCCAAATGAGTTTCCTTTCTCTGCATGGGGATGGTGTTCCCTTCCAGTCTGTGGTTGCATTTCTTGCTGTAGGCTCTAAGGTCTTCTGGTCCCTGAGCAGGGGCCTCCGTGTTTGTAAAGTCACCTTGAACAAGCAAAGGATAGATTCCTGCAACCACAGTGGGATCACACATTTCTGGGGTCCTGAACCCTGAGGGATTCGGAGACCTTGAAAATTATGTTTAATGTGAAGATTGATAAGGGGATCCCTGATAAATTGATTTCCCCACAGTTCTGCTGGCAAAATCATGGAAGATTTTAGCAAAAAGACAATGAAATGTTAGACTCTCAAAACAAAATGCAAAGATATGTCTATACTATGTTATCCCTTTACAAAGAGTAAAGAAATTGCCCAATCAAAATTGATGGAACTAGAGGGAAGCTAGCCACTGGCTGGCGAGGGATCAACCAAGTCTTAGCTGACCTTTAAAAATAAGGCCACGGTCTCTAAGATTTCAGTTGTGCAACTGAGAGTGAAGGCAAGAGAAGGCTCTGAGGAGTATGACTTCTTTGACTTGAGAAAACAGCCAGCCCTAGAGTTGAGTTGCAACAAGGAACTGGCCCGAAGAATCCGACTACCCATGTACCCCCACAGAGACACTCTACACCAGCATGATGACAGCATGAGAAGGGAAAGATCATTGGGGACCTGCAGGGCCTGAGGAATGAGTTGCCTTAGCCATGTGTGTTTCTGAAGTGTATACCCACTTTAAATCTGTACTCACTTTTCCCGTTGATACTGTGTACGTTTGTGGGAGATTACACCCAGGTTTGTGGGCAAAGGCTTTGTGGCTACTGCTGTTAAAATACCATTTCAGTAAATGCGTTTGCTTTGAGCTAATTGTGTCTACTGGCTAACTTAAAAGCGAACACACTGGTAGGGTCTTGTGAGCTCAGAATTTTTTGAAATTTGGACCTGCATACTTAAGCTTGCAAGGGGAAGGGGACCACCGGCAGAGCACTATCTATTCCATGTGAGTGGTTGTCTGTCCATGAATAAAGCTGATCCTGCATGGGGATGGGTAGGGGCTTAAGAAGAGAAATAATGCAAATGTTTGCTGTTGTTGCCATGCTGTCTAACTTTTCATGATTGTATTTGGGATTTTCTTGGTAAAGATACCAGTGATTTGCCATTTTCTTCTTCAGCTCATTTTACAGATGACAAAACTGAGGCAACCAGGGTTAAGTGACTTGCCCAGGGTCACACAGCTGGGAAGTATCTGAGGCCAGATTTGAACTCAAGGAAATGAATCTTCCTGACTTCTTGACCCTTCCCCTTCCAAGCTTCCTGACTTCCTGACTCCAAAGCTCTATCCACTGCACCACCCAGCTGCAAATGTTTATATGGTATAATTAGAATTCCTGCTCCTTAGGGCCATAAAACCCCTTCTTGATGTCAAAGAACCAACAACTCTAGAACACCCCCTTCTTTTTTTCTGTCTTCTCATCTGACCAACATTCACAGTTCTTCCTCGGGAATCAGAGAAGTCATATTTATCATTCTTCCTCTTCCTGCCCCTTGAGAGATATGGCTTAGAGTCTAGTCTTAATCTAGGTTTGAAATCCCTATGTGACCATGGACAATCTTTTTTCCCTTTGGGCCTAAGTCTCTTCATCTGCACAAGGGCAGATCTGATTTGAAAATGATCTCTAAGGTTTCTTCTCACATCAGTGTTCCTAGAGCTACATACAGGATGACTGGGGAGGTGGAGGAGACACCAGAGGAAGCTATTCAAGTAATTCAAGTATAAGATTACAGGGATCTAGACTGGGGAGATGACTTAGAGAGTAGAGAAGGGATGGTGTGAGAGACAACGTGAAGGATTCTCAGATCTTCCTAGAGCACTTTAAACTTCCCTTTTGCCCTTATTATAATATTTTTTTTGCACTGTATTTATGTGTATACATTTTATCTGCCAATAGAATACAAACCCCTGGAGGGCAGTTACCATGTTGATAGCTCCAACACCCAGAAGAGTCTTGCCTGAAGGAAGAGGGCAGGGGCAGAGGAGATGAGAGGAGCTGGACCAGTGATTTCACTGATAAAAGAAGCTCTGTTTAGAAACCCCTTCCACCGATGTTGATAGGCAGTACATCTGTAACTTTGAGATGTGAATTCCTGACTTCAAGGATGGCTCCCGCTCTCCACTCTTACCTGTTGCATCTCAGTTAATAAATGTGTGTTGAGTTCAACTGAATCTCATTGGCAACTGGGCGACTCATTCTTAGATTTCGAGCCTGGTGACTGAGACTGGATTCTAACTCCTATTCTGGTAATAACCGTGACATATTAGACAAGTCACCTTTCCTCTGTTCTTCAGCTTTCTGATCTATAAAATGAGAAATTTGGAACAACAATAATAATCGTAATCAATCAGTAAGTATTTATTAAGTACCTACTATTTATTAAGCACTAGGGAGCCATGAGAGTTTACTGAGTAGGGTAGTGGCATGGTCAGATCTACACTTCAGGGCAATCTCTTTGGGGCTCAATAGAGGATGGATTGGAGTGAGGAGAGATGAGGCAGGTGGGTACATGAGCAAGCTATCTCAGTAATCTAGGCATGAGGGCTTGCACAGAATAATAATAATATCCAGTATTTATATAGTGCTTTCAGATTTGATAAGGGCTTTACAAATACTAATTTTGTTCTCACAACAGCCATGGGAGGTAGATGCTATTATTATCCAAACTTTACAGACGAGGCAATTGAGGTACAGAGGAGGTTAAATGACTTACCCAAGGTCACACAGCTAGTAAGGTGCTGGGGCTGAATTTGTGCTCAGGTCTGTTTTGTGCCAGGTCTAGTGGTTTATAAACTGGATAATCTCCAAGGACCTGTCTAGCCCCAAAGTTTTATGCACAGTGATTTAAAGAGCGCCTTCTCCTTCCCAAATCTTTCTCCTATTTATGTAGGTCCTAAGGCATGAAATTCTATCATTTATTCTTTGGGGTAAGGTTTAGTTCCCTGAATCTCCCTTTAAAATGAAAACATATTGAACCATTGTCCTCTGATTATTAGTGAGATTTCTCTCTCAAAGAAGTGAAGATAGTCTAGGGGTCCTGGAGGTTGGGGTTGGGACTAGGACTCTTAAGGGGCAGAGGGGAATAGAAGTGCAAATGGGAAAGAGTATTCATAAAAGGGAAGACAGGAGCTCTGAAGACACACTCTGTTCTCTTCTCATGGGTATATTATAGACCTTTGTAGGATCACAGGGCTGGAGAGGACCTTAGAGATCAACTCTTCTAACCATCTCCTCTTGGAGAGAGTAGTTAGGTGGCACACTGGCCCTGGAGACAGGAGGACCTGAATTCAAATTTGGTTTCAGACACTTACTAGCTGTGTGACCTTGGGCAAGTCACTTAACCTTGCCTCAGCTTCCTCATCTGGAAAATGATCTGGAGATCTACCACTCTAGGGTCTTTGCCCAGAAAACCCCATCATAAAGTGTTGGACATGACTGAAAAAACTCAACAACCACAAGAACCAGGTCCTGGGCTTCCTGTCCTTAGGCTAGTCCTCTTGTCCCCCAAACTCTGCCATAGGCTGTCCCTGTTCTCGGGAACAACTCACTTTCTGAACAGGATCAGGCAGGCAATAGAGCCTGAATCCCTCCAACAGAACATCCCCGAGGTAAGGAAGAACACAATATTTAATACTCACCAATGTCAGTGTTGGCCAGGGCCAGTGTGACATCCCACTTAAGCACTAGTCCTGGATACAGGAAGACCTGGATTCAAACCCCATCTCAGATTACTCCTAGCTAGGTGACCCTAGGCAGATCATTTAGTTTTTCTGAGACTCACTTTCCTCTTACAGAAAATGGGTGGCTAAGAATAGCTCTTATATCTCCGGGTTGTTGTGGGGAGCAATTGAGATAGTGTATGTAAAGGGCTTTGCAAACCTTAGTGCTATGTAAATGGGAGGTATCATTGCAACACTAGAGACTGCTAAAGCATGTATGTGCATGCCCCCATCACAGTCCCATGCATCTGATGGGAAAGTAGAGCAAACCTAGCTCTCTGCAGTCCCAGATATGCTTTTCTCCTGCTTGGTTATAATCTTTCATTGGAACTGACACATTGATAGCCCCGGTTTTTCTAGAGAGTGACCTTCATGCTGACTATTGATTTCCAGTGGCTATCAGCTGCCTGCCACTGGAGTGACAGACCGGGTCAGAGGTCAGCCCTTAAATAAAGCTTCTAGATTACCCAAGCTCCAGTGAAAATGGAAATTGGCAGCACTTGCTTTTATTTGTCATGTTACTGCTGATGGCATTTCTCCTGGTTACTCCCACTCCGCCTCTCTGATGCACCTTGTGAGCTGACTATAGGTCAGCCTGGAGTTTTCTGTCTCTCAGTCTCTATGTGGGGAGGGGGGAACAGGGCTGAGAGCAAAGGTATTAGTGGGGGCTGCTTTGGGTAAGAAATCTGGGAAAAGCAGGGAAGTCAGATATCAGACTCCCACATATTTGAATTCTCAGATATCTGGAAAGGTGGTGGTAGGGAAAAATTTTGGTTAATCTTCTTTTTCTGGTTGGTAGAGAGCTGGCATTTATCCTAGTGGGGCTCAGGGCATAAGGAGACATAACTTAGGGCAAGTCACTCAGCATCATTGACCTCTCTTTCCCCATCTGCCAAATTTTGATAATAGCTACACTCTTAGCCACACTATATAAGGTGATAGTGAGAATGAATGTGCTCAATAGGAAAGTACTTCAAACCATATAAAATGTTCCACCAATATGAAGGGTGGCTATCCCAAATATCCCAAACTGTTAAATGCATTGGTCCCACTTATGTCCCTTTCTCTCTGCTCATACAGCAACTGCCATAGTTCAGGTCCTCATTGCTTGGACCATTTTAGTAATTTAGTCTTTAGTCTTCCTGCCTCAAGTCTGTCCCTCCTCCAATACATCCTTCTTTCAGATACCAAAGTGATTTTCCTAAAGCAAAGTTACTTTCAGTATGGTACATCTCCTCCTTGCCTCCCAACTACTGAATAAACTCCAATGGCTCCCTGTTAGCTGTGGTATCAGATATAAACTTCCTTGTTTGGTGTGTAAAGCTCTTTACATACTGGGCCTCTTTCTATGTTTAAAAAAATTTAAAACATTAAGATTCCTCCTCCCCCATTGTAGACTATGGTCCAGTCACAATGACCTCCTTGCTCTTTTTCGTACATGACACTCCTTTTCCACCTCTGAGGCTGTCCTCCATGCCTTGAATGCTCCCTCTCCCTACTTCCTGTTTGTAGGATTTCTGCTTTCCTTTAAGACTAAGCTCACGTGGCACCTTCTCTAGAGACCCTTTTATCAACCCCATGGCTTCCTGTATCTTCCCTTCTAGGGCAAAATTGCATCTTGATCGTCATTGTTGAGTCATTTTTCACTCACATCTGATTCTTTGTGACTCCATCTGGGGTTTTCTTGGCAAAGATACTGCAGCAGCTTGCCATTTCTTTCTTCAATTCATTTTATAGATGAGGAAACTGAGGCATAGAAGGTTAAGTGACTTGCCCAGGGTCACCCAGCTAGTAAGCATCTGAAGCTAGATTTGAACTCATGAAAATGAGTCTTCCTGACTCCAGGCCTGGTGCTCCATCCACTGTGCTACCTAGTGTCCTTAAAATGTAATTGTATCTATACTCTATCTTGAGTGCACTCACTTATATATGTTGTCTTCTCTGTTAAAATGTAAGATTCTTGAGGGCAAGGACTGTTTTTACTTTTTTTTTGTGCTCCCACCCTTAGCTTAGCATGATATCTGGCATCTAGAAAATGTTTAACAAATCTTTGTTGATTTATTGGTTGGTCTTGTGGTATGGAGGTAACTAAGTTTCAGAGGATCACTACGTCTAACTGGTATCAATCCAAGATTGTGGATCTGCTGTCTGACGGCATGGTGCACTGTTTGGTGTGGTGTGGTGTAGTGAGGATTTCTCCTTGTATGTGCTTTGGACTACATGGCCCAGTTTTCCAATAACCCTTAACATGCTGAGATTCTATTACTTGGTGACGAATAAAAAATCCAGATATGATGGAGTACTCTACAGGACCATTAGATGGTGAGCACCTCAAGGTTAGGGGCTGTTTCTGCATTTCTTTATATCTTCAGTGCTTGGCGCATAGTAGGTGCTTAATAAATGTTCATTGACTGACTGAGATGATCTACCTGGAAAAAAAGGCAGACTAGTGTAGTAGAAAGAAAGGACCCTTGGTTGGGAATCAGGAGATCTGGTTACTGGCTTCATTTGTCTCTTAATCAGTGGCTTCAGATGAGTCACCTCACCTGTACGAGCCTCAGTTTCTCTACCTATAAAATAAACAGGCTGCACTAGATAATCTCCAATGCAATTTTTATCCCTTGTATTCTATGTTTTGAGCCATGTGGTATAGTGAAAATCCATACCATATGTGCAGCACGATATTAGGTGCATTTATTATATATATTTTATATATATATATATATATAAATATATTTATATTGTTACTAAGTGCTATCAAAGAAATAAGAGAAGTAGAGGTCCCAGTTCCTGTCCTGAAAGAGTTTATACTTTAATAGGGTTGGGGTCAGGGACAGAAACAACAGATCAACAGATATTTTTGAGAGCCCAATGTGTGTTTGTGGACAGCTAGGTGGCCCCTTCTCTGGAGAGAGTGTAGGCCCTGGACTCAGGTAGACCTGAGTACAAATCTGGCCTCAGGCAGTAACTAGTTGTGTGACCCTAAACAAATCGCTTAACTCTGTTGGCCTCAGTTCCTCATCTGTAAAATGAGCTGGAGAAGGAAATGACAAACCACTCCAGCGTCTTTGCCGAGAAAACTCCAAACGGGGTCACAGAGTCTGAAACTACTGAAAAATGACCAAACAACGATGTATCTAGCAGGTTTGTTTTCTGAGATAGGTTCAGCATGGGTTCATTTTGAAATCATTTTGCATTCCAATTTCATGTGGAAATTAGATGCTTCAAAACTGAAGTAGCTGATGGAAGGAAGCCAGCTCCCAGCTCCGTCACTGAGCAGCTGTGTCACCTCTAGCAGATTTCCGGACCTCTCTGTGCTTCAGTTTCTTCCTTTATTTATGAGCAAATATCCAGTGGCTTCTTGAGCTGAATTCTAGCTCTAGCAATCAATGAATCTATGAAGAGATGAATACGTTATAAATAGTTCAATTTGGTTTGTAAAACATTTGTTGAGAACCTGCTATGTACAAAGTGGTAGACACACAAAAATGAAAAACAACAGTCTCTGTCCTTAAGGACCTGATATTTTAAGGAAACATCTTCCAAACTCATCCTTTCCAGAGCTCAGGACAGTGTTTGGCTCATAGCAGATGTGCAATAAATTGAGGTCAATCAGCCTCAAGATCTGATCTGAGTGGCAGAATGATTTGGTCAATACGAAGTCGTGGATTCAAATCCTGACTTAGATGCTTACTAGCTGTTCAAACCGAGACAAGTAACTTGCTTTTTCTGTGCCTCAGTTTCCCCATCTATAAAATGAAGGAGTTGGAGTTAATGACTGCTGAGGTCCCTTCACATTCTGGATCTATGATCCCACAATATCCCTTTAGCAGGGGGATTTTTTCTTTCTGGGGAAAAAATACCCTAGAGATTTTTTCTCACTGAAAAAAAATATGGGTTTTGCATTATTACCAATGGTTGTGGATTTACTATTAAAATCCTACTGCTTGATTAAAATTTCACATATCGTTTTAAATATCAAGGTCTATAACTTCCAGAAGTTTGAACCTGCTCCCTACCTCAACGGACACGATGTGAAGGACATTGAGGAGTCCCTTTAGTTTAAAAATATCTCCCGATCCCACCTGTCACAGCAAATGAATTCTCACCATTAGCTCTCATTCCTCTGGGTTTCTCTCCTTGGAAGTTTCATTTGAAATGCAAATGCCCCTGGGAGGAATAACCTATTAAGTCACCAATGCCGTAGGATGAATGAGGGTTACCAGGAGTCTGTGTGGTATAAAGGCAAGCCAGGGCAGGAGATAGGAGCTTTGGTACCACTCTGCTATGGTTAGCTGTGTGACCTTGGGGGGATGGCTGCTCCATTCTGGACCAGGGTTTTCTTTATCTGTAAAATAAAGGCACTGGAGGGTTTGAACTCTAAGATCCCTTCCAGCCCCAGCATTCCTGTGGAATGAGTTCAAAAAGATTTGCCACACTGCTGGAAGACAAGATCTAGGGCACACCAATGTGCCACCCAGGACACATTTTGGATTCTGCTTTGGTGATTTACCTGCATTCCTTCTCCAGAGTGACTCTCTTCCCTCTATCTGTGACCGGTTTTCCTAGATTATTCCACCAACTCTTAGAGGCTTAAAGATTCTGATCCTAAAGCACACTGAAATACGTCTTTGCAACATCCTGGCTGGCTCTGGGGTTAGGTAAGAAGCTTCAGCTGCCTTTCACCCCCGGGCCACTGGGGCAGATGGAGCTTGGGTCAGCAGCAACCAAACATCTAATGATGTGTGACGGCTGCTGGCCGGGCAGCAGAGACTGCACTGTCCCCTCTCAGGCCCCCACTCATCGGGGGAGAAGGGGTTCATAAATAACAGCCCAGTGACAGCTGGAGAGAATTCTACTCAGCCTGAGAGGCAGAAGCAATCCCCTAGGGGTGAGGCCCCTGCGGGACGGGGCTCTGGCACTCTGGCCCTGCGTGGGGGAAGGAGGCTCATGGGGCACATGGCTCCCTGGGTTGTAAATGGTTCTGGTGATGAATGAAGGACTTCCATCCCCGGGCCTGTCAGTCACCCTCTCCTGAAGGTGAAAGTCATTTGCTTTGCTGTGTATATGGATGACTTGATTCTCAAAATGGAGAATCTTTTTCTAATATCAGAACCATTGCAGTTTAGGACTTCGAAGGGCTTGCCCCTCAGAGAAAAGTATTTTGGTGTAGTTGACCTAGCACTGGTTTGGGAGTCGGGAGGCATAGTTTGAATGCCAGTTCCCATACTTTCTGGACAAATCACTTCACCTTTCTGGGCCTCACTTTCTTCATCTGTACAATGGGGCTAATAATACATTGCCTGGGAGACTTATCCAATGTCATTTGGCCTGCATACTCCAGAGCTAGGGCTGGAACCCAGGTCTTTCAGACTTCAAGGTGGACTTCTCTCTGCCATGCCAGTGCTTTCTTCAATAAAGCCACGTGGGAAAAATGTGACAACAAATGTGAGAGTAAAAGCATTTAAGTTATCATTTTTATTGTTATTGTTAAGAGCAGCATATATTTTGGATTTGGAGTAATTGCTTTAGAGCTGGAATAAACCTCAGAGACCACTGAGTCCAAATTCCTTATTTTACCAGTGAGTAAACTGAGGCCCAGGATGTTAGATGACTTGTCTACAATCATACAAGTAAGAGGCAGAGTAGGCATTTGAACCCAGGTCTGATGAATACAAATCCAGAGCTCTTTCTGGTGTCTCTCCCTCTCATATACTGAATTTACCTATTTTTAAATATTCGTTTTGACTAATGACTTTAAAGAATCAAAACTAAATTTTATTCACACATAAATCATTTCCCCCACAATTATGTCCCTTAAATAAATTACTCTTTAGATTTGTGCATTGCTTTGAACTTTACATTTTAAAAATATATTTTATTTATTTTTCTTTTTTAATAGTTTTTATTCCCCTAACTATATCATGACAATTTTTAGCATTCATTTTTATAAGATTTTGAATTCCAAAATTTCTTCCCTCCCTCCCTCCCCTCCCTTCTTCCTAAAATGGTAGGAAATTTGATATAGGTTGTATATGTGCAATTATGTAAAACATATTTCATATTAGTCACTGTTGTGAAAGAAGCAGATCAAAAGGGGAAAAAACAAGCAAAAAATAAAGTGGAAAAAATGTGCTTCCATCTGCATTCACAGTCCATCAATTCTTTATCTGGAGGTGGATAGCATTTTCCTTTGTGAGTCCTTTATACTTGTCTTGGATCATTGTGCTGCTGAGAAAAGCTGAGTCATTCATAGTTGATCATCACACAATGCTGCTAATACTGTGTACATTCTTTTCCTGGTTCTGCTCATTTCACTTTTCATCAGTTTGTACAAGTCTTTTCAGGTTTTTCTGACATCCTCCTGCTAATCATTTCTTTTTGCACAGTAGTATTCCATTACATTCATATACCACAACTTGTTCTGCCATTCCCCAATTGATGGGGCATCCTCTCAATTCCAATATTTTGCAACCACAAAAAGTGCTGCTATAAACATTTTTGTAGGTGGGTCCTTTTCCATTTTTTTGTGATCTCTTTGGAATATAGACCCTAGTAGTGGTATTGCTAGATCACAGGGTATACACTTGGTTTCCTTTGGGCATATACACTTTATTTAACATTCACTTTTTAAAAGTTTGAGTTCCCAATTCTCTCCTTCTTACCAACCCCTTCCTCATCCCTTGAGGAAGCAAGTCAAGACTCTTTAACAACTACTTTCTCATTGACCTCAGGACCCTTTCAGTTAGGCTGGATCCACAGGTAATCTCAGCTCTGTTTGGCAAATGAGTACAAAAAGGCCAGTTCAATAATCCATTCATCAGTTCATTTAGCAAAGATCAAGCTGAAATCTTCCTCTTTCTAACTTCTACTCTTTGTTCCTGATTCAGCCTGCTTGAGCCAATCGAACTAAGTCTAACCTCTCTCCCAGTGGACAGCCTTTCAGATTCTTGAAGACAGCTTTTATGTCTCCCTAGTTCTTTCTACCAACTCTGATGTGGCATACATGGTCTCTAATCCTCTTACTATCCTAGTGAACCTCCTATGAAAAAGATCCAGAGAGAGGTACCACCTCACATCTATCAGATCGGCTAATATGACAAAAAAGAAAAATGATAAATGTTGGAGGGGATGTGGGAAAACTGGGCACCAATGCACTGTTGGTGGAGTTGTGAACTGATTCAACCATTGTGGAGAACAATTTGAAGCCATGCCCACAGGGCTACAAACCTGTGCATAGTCTTTGATCTAGCAATACCACTGCTAGGTCTGTATCCCAAAGAGATTTTTAAAAAGGGGAAAGGACCTGTTGTACAAAAATATTTATAGCAGCTCTTTCTGTGGTAGCTAAGAATTGGAAATTGAAGGGATATGCATCAATTGGGGAATGGCTGAACAAGTTGTGGGATATGATTGTCATGGAATACTATTATGCTGTAAGAAATAATGAGCAGGATGCTCTCAGAAAAACCTGGGAAGAAACATGAAGTGATACAAAGTAAAGTGAGTAGAACCAGGAAAACATGTAATAACAGCAATATTGTACTATGAAGAACTGTGAATGACTTAACTATTCTTAGCAACACAATGATCCAAGACAATCCTGTAGGATTCATAATGAAAAATGCTATTTGCCTCCAGAGAAAGAACTTCTGGTGTCTAAATACAGACTGAAGCATACTATCTCTGTCTCTGTCTCTCTCTGTCTTCTTGCACAAAATGATTAATATGGAAATGTTTTACATGTTTGCACATGTATAACCTATATCAGATTGCTTACCATCTTAGGGAAGGGAGAGGGAAAGGAAGGAAGAACAGAATTTGGAATTCAAAACTTTTAAAAATGCTAAAAAAAGAAAAATGTTTTATGTAATTGGGGGAAAAATATTAGTTTTGAAAAAAAAAGGTTGAGGTAGAGTTGACCCTAGGAACAAAAGTTTTCATGAAGTAGGCCAAGAAAAAGGATTCTAGGAGGTTGGGAGGTGTTTTCAGGGGCTTTGGCCCCTATTTCTCCTTCTAGGACACATGCCTCATCATCTCCTGAGGCAATTCCACCCTGATTCTCATTGAGTTGTGCTTAGTGATCAAAGGGTATGCGATAAGGTGGATTCTGGAAGCCTGCTTAGAGAGCTCCAGGTAAAGTCCTCAGCCCAACCCAGGAGACTTTGGTTCCCAAACAAGCTACCCATCCATGCACTATTGAATAACTGTCCTAGAAAGATGAAGAAAAGAAGAACTGAAGGGAAGGAAGAGAAGCCCCAAAATTGCCGTGGTACTGAAATACTTTCTCTGGGGCTCTAAAATTCTTCATAAGTGGTGCCTATGTTACGGTTAAAATTGTGTCATTGGTTTCATTAGAAATCTAGTTTTGGTTTGTAATCATGGCTGTAAAAATGTGCTCCCTGGCTGAAAGTTGGCATTCAAAGTCTCAGGCCAAGAGAATCATCTCAAACAAATTCTATATCAATATATACTATTATAAAAATATAAGAAAACACATATGATTATAAAGGCATATCCCAAATCAGCAGACACAAATTCTGCCTTGTCATTTTGTTATATATTCAGTTCAAATCACTTCTGTTCAACTGAGTTCAATTAACTTATCTAGTGCTTCCCTGGGCAGGCAGGTGAGACAGTGGATAGAGTGCTGGGCCTGGAGTCAGGAAGACTCATCCTCCTGAGTTCAAATCCCATCTCAAACATTTACTAGCTGTGTGACCCTGGGCAAGTCGCTTAACCCTGTTTGCCTCAGTTCCTCATCTGCCAAATGAGCTGGAGAAAGAAATGGCAAACCAATACAGTATCTTTGTAAAGAAAACACCAAATTGGGTCACGAAGAGTTAGACACAACTGAAAATGACTGAACAACAAGTGCCTTCCTGGTGCTAGCCACTAAGGATACAAAGACAAAAAGAAGACAAGTTACTGCCCTCAATGAGTTTCCACAGATAAATGAATATGAAGTGTAGAGAAAATAAATACAAAATATTTTGTGTGGAGGTGAGTAGAACACCAATAAGAGGGTCAGTGTGGGATGGGGAAAGGTTTCATAGAGGAGGCTATAACTGAGCAGAACCTTGATGGAATCCAAAGTCAAAGGAGAGAGGAGGGAGAGAAAATCCTAAGTATAGAGGACAACCTATGCAAAGGTTTGGAAGCAGGAAATATGTCAAATCAGGGCAACAGTAAATGGGCTAATTTGCCTAGAGGATATGACAGGGACTAATGCAAATATGCACACATATGCACACACACACACACACATGCACACAATGCAGTTAAGTTGTTATGGAAGGTATCTCACAATAACTGTAATGTTAAGTAATCTTGATTAAATTTTTTTGTTTTTCAGTCATATCTGACTCTTTATAACCCCATTTGGGGTTTTCTTGGCAAATATACTGGATGGAGTGGTCTGCCATATTTTTTTTTCTCCAGCTCATTTAACAGAAGAGGAAACAGAGGCAAACAGGGTCAAGTGACTTGCTCAGGATCACATAGCTAGTAAGTGTCTGGAGGTAGATTCGAACTCATGAAAAGAAGTCTTCCTGACTTCAGATATGGCACTCTATGCACTACTAAATTTTGGTTAGATTCAGTTAACTGTAGCTAACTAAATATCACATATTCTTTGTGTACAAAACAATATAATGGGGTGAAAGAATGGCAGAGGGAGACAGGGGTGGGGAACCTGTGGTCTTGAGGCCCCTGCACTCTGGCAACACCATGATTTCAGCTCTGGAACTAGGGAATAATTTTTCATTTAAGAAAATTTTCATGTAATTTGGAAATCTGGGGAAATCATTTGGATTTCAAAAGGGACTTAGAGGAATCAGTCCCCTCGTTTATCCAATTCAACTATATAAAGTCAATCAATCAATCTATCACTCTATCACTCTATTTGTCTATCATCTATCATCTATTTATCTGTCATCTATCTATCATCTATTTATCTATCATCTATCTGTCATCTATCTATCTGTCTATCTATCTATCTATCAGCTATCTATCATCCATCTATTATCTATCTATCTATCTATCATTGATTATCTATCTATCATCCATCTATTATCTATCATCTATCTATCATCCATGTATCTATATCTATTATCTATCATCTATTTATCTATCATCCATCTATCTATTATCTATCATCTATCATCCATCTATCTATTATCTATCTATCTGTCTATCTATCTATATCATCTATCTATCTATCTATCTATCTATCTATCTATCTATCTACCTATCTATCTATCTGTCATCTATCTATCTGTCATCTATCTATCTATCTGTCTATCTATCTATCTATCACCTATCTATCATCCATCTATTATCTATCTATCTATCTATCATTGATTATCTATCTATCATCCATCTATTATCTATCATCTATCTATCATCCATGTATCTATATCTATCTATTATCTATCATCTATTTATCTATCATCCATCTATCTATTATCTATCATCTATCATCCATCTATCTATCTATCTGTCTATCTATCTATCTATCTATCTATCTATATCATCTATCTATCTATCTATCTGTCATCTATCTATCTGTCATCTATCTATCTATCTATCTATCTATCTATCTATCTAGCAAAGGCCTTTCTGCAATAGCCAGACAAACGACGCTCTTACTCTAATTTACATACCATAATGACTGATCTTGGTCCACGAGGACAGGTGATGAAACATAGTACGTATCTCTTCACTGGTATGCAATGGTGCTTACATTGTTAAACAAGTCCGTTGGTTTTTCTTACCATTTTTTCTGTGTAACAAGGGAGAATTCAATGGGAATCCAAAAGACATCAGAAAATGGCCATGGGATGAAAACCAAAGGCATCAATACAACATTAAAAAATAAAATAAAAACATTATTTTATTGGTTGGCTCAGCCACTGGGTACGACTTAAATGGTACTGGTAAGTTCATGCCTGTGGGAGGTATTTTGTATCATTCAGGATACTTCCCAGCTTCATCTTACTTGTTCAAGGATTCAGAGCTGGGACCTTGGAAGTCACTTGTTCTAACCCTCCTCATTTGATAGAAAAGATAACTGAAGCCCCAGGGATAGAAGTCACTTGTCAAAGATAACACAAGGAGTAATGGGAATTGGCAAATCTGACTCTAGATCCAACATTCTTTCCTCTCCACAACATTGCCTCACATCAGCCCTTTGAGGTTGGTGCAGGACAGTGCTTTTGAGGCGTACTGTGTTCAGGTCTGGTCGCCATGTTTTAAAGGACATCAACCATCTAAGACATTCTTTTACAGCAAGGTGGCTTAGTGATAAAGTCAGAAAGACTGAGTTCAAATCCTGCCTTAGGTACTTTCTAGCTGCATGACAAGATGAAATCACTTAACCTCCATTTGCCTCAGTTTCTTCATCTGTAAAACGGAGATGATAATACTAGCACCTATCTCCCAGGTTTGTTGTTAGGATCAAATTAGATAAAAATTGTGAAGCATTTAGAATAGTACCTAGCACATAGTAAACACTCTCTAAATGTTAGCTATTACTATTAGAGGGGGATAGGCAAGTTAGTTAAAAGCCTGGGGACCATGCTGTACAGAGGACAAGTTGAAGAATGTGGGACTGTCTCTCCTGAAGGATCCTGACTAGGGACATGACAGCAGGCAGACCTTCAGGTATTTGAAGGTCTATAATGTGGAAAAGAGATCACAGTAGTCTGCCCAGCCCCAAATAAAGACTGTGTAGAGAGGCAGATTTATGCTTGAAGTAAAGAAAATCTTTTTACAATTACAGCTGTCCAGAAGTGAAATGGGCAGCCTCGGGGCTCCATGTGCTCTACTTTGGATGACTTCGAGCAAAGGTTGGACGGTCACTTGTAAGGCATCTTGCATGTTCCAGTACAGCTTAATCTAGCCATTCTCCAAGGCCCTTTCCAGCTCCAAGATGCTCTGATTCTATGATTTCTATCTTACAGATTAAGAGTCTATAAGAAAAGAAAGGAGAGATAACATGACTTAGAGTAACAATAATAATTCACATTTATGTAGGGGTCTGAGGTTTCAAAATTGTTTCCTTATAACAATCCTTTGAGACTGGTAATGACCTGAACTTGTGTAATTTACATTTTCATTCAGACACTAACTGTGTGACCCTGGACAAGTCACTTAACCCTGTTTGCCTTGGTTTCCTCATCTGTAAAGTGAGCTGGAATGGGAAATGGCAAACCGCTCCAGCATCTGCCAAGAAAACCCCAGATGGGGTCCATGAAGAGTTGGATGTGACTGAAATGACTGAACAACAAATATTCATTCACTCATCTATCCATTTGCTTTTTTTTTCTTAAGGTGGGGTCTCCTTATCATGCCCAAGCTGGACATCTGGGGGTTGTTCATGGGCCAGATCCCACTACTAATCAACATGGAAGCTTTGACCAGCTCCATTTCCCACCTGGGCCAGATCTTTAGGTAACCCAGTGACCCCCTGCTCCCAGAAGCTCACTACATCAGTGCCGAACATGGACACCTGATCTGCTCAGCCATGGAAGTGCAGAACTCCAAAGCTCAAGAGATCTTGAGCAACAGGGATTACCAATGTGTGCCACCATACTCGGCTCTAATGATGTTTTAAAATCTACTATACAGCCCATTGATGAGTCACCCAATATTTCAGGGCTAGATACATTCCTAAATCTGCCATTTGTAAAGTAATTGCTATGAATCAGATTTTGAAAGAAAGGCCAGATGGGAACGGGAAGGAAAGGGAACAAACATTTATGAAGCACCTAATATGTGCCAGGCACTGTACTTCATAGTAACACTTTACAGAAAACTCATTTGACCCTCACAACAACCCTGAGATGTAGGTGCTATTTTGATTCCAATTTTACAGATGGAGAAACTAAGGCAGACAGAGATTAAATGACTTACTCAGGGTCACGTAGCTTATAAGTGTCTAAGGCTGCATGTGCACTCAGATCTTCCTGACTCTAGACCCAGGACTCCATCTATTGCACCACCTCAGTCCTTAATGATCTTCCCATCCTCTGAATTCCTGTGACCCTCATTTTACACATGGGGCAGCTAGGTGGTGCAGTGGATAGAGTGCCTGGTTGGGAGACAAGAAGATCTGAGTTCAAATCCAGCCTCAGATACTTATTAGTTGTGTGACCCTGGGCAAGTCACCTGACCCTATTTGTCTCAGCTTCCTCATCTGTAAAATGAGTTTGAGAAGGAAATGGCAAATACTTCAGTATCTTTGCCAAGAAAACTCCAGATGGGGTCACAAAGAGTTGGACACAACTGAAATAACTCAACAACATTTTATACCACATACAATGCTTTGTGCTGCAATTTTCCCCCTGAGTCTAAGTCTTATCTTCTTGACTATATGACTAAGTGGCTAGTTCTTGGAATGAAGGGGCCATGTTTTCTATACTTCCATGTATCCTGCACAGTTTCTTGCACATTGTAAATGTTCAATCAAGATTTGTCATTGCTGCTGCTGATCCAGTTGTATTAATCACTGAAATAATTCGTGGATTCAATAAACATTCATAAAGTACCTTCTCCTATGTGCAGGGCAGTATGCTAGGTACTAGGAGAGATGAAAGATTGGATAAAACGTGATCCCTGCCTTCATGGAGTTTACTCTCTAGGAGGAAGATAAACACTAACACTATTACATATTAAGTGAATTTGAGAGTTACCAAACTAAGTACATTATGAGGTCTGAGGATCAGTCTATCAGTCAATTAGCCAACGTTAAATGCCTACCATGAGCCAGGTACTGAGGATATAAATACAAAAATGGAACAGCCTCAGTTTTCAAGGAACTTATATTCTCGGAGATAAAATGAAAAGTAGTTACTGACAGGATGAGTCAGGGAAGATGTTCTAAATAAGGTGATATTCAGGTTGGACTTTAAAGGGTGAATAGGAATTCCATATGAAGAAGAGTAGGGAGAGATTGAAGGTATAGGGAATAGTGAGAACCAACACATGGAGTTGGAAATGCATGAGGTGTTTTCTTGGAGAAGGAAAAGGCAAACCTCTCCATTATCTTTGCTGAGAAAACCCCAGATGGGGTCTGACATGACTGAAAATGACTGAACAACAATAACAGGGTGTTCTGGGTCCATTATGGCTAGAGGATTCATAGAAGATGATAAAAAGGTGAGAAGGGTGCCAGTACTTGTAGACCGTCTTGAGTATCTGGCAAAGAACTCCCACCTTTATTCAGGAGGTAATAGGTTGCTACTGAAGACTTGAGTGGAGGAGAAACATGACCAAATCTATGCTAGAAAGATTATTTAGAGGATTTGAACATATCTGGCAACTAAAAGAACTGATGTAACCCTAGGGTGAATTAATTTTTAAAAACATAATATTCAAGATCAAAGGAAGTCATAGTAACATTGTATTCTGCACTGGTCAGACATCTGGAGCACTGTGTCCAGTTCTGAATACATATTTTAAGAGAAACACTTATCCACATCCAGAGAGCAAACTTTGGAGTCTGAATGCAGATACAAGCATACTATTTGCTCTCTTTTTTTCTGGTTGTTTTATTTTGTTTCTTTCTTGTGGTTCCTGCCATTGGTTCTAATTCTTCTTTACAACATGACTAATGTGAAAATATGTTTACTATGAATGTATATGTAGAGCCTATGTCTTGGGAAGGGGGGAAGGGTAGAAGAGGGAGGGGGAGAAAATTTAGAACTCAGAATCTTATGGAAGTGAATGTTGAAAACTAAAAATAAAAATTAATTTAAAAAAACATTGGAATCACACAAAAAAGAGGCATTAAAAAAACGGCTGGTATGGCTCTGGAGAAGGATGAATAAGACACTAAAGGGTCTAGAAACCATTTCTCAAGAGGATCAGTTGAAGGAAATGAAAATGTTTGGTCTATAAAAGAAAAGATTTAAGAAGAATTTGATAGCCATCTTCAAATATTTGAAGTGATGACACATTCAAGAGTGGATAGACTTGTTCTATAAGGTAACCAAGATTAGTGGGCAAAAGTTATTCAGAGGCAGATTTGGGCTCAGCATGAGAATGACTTTTAGTCATTAAAGCTGACTAAGAATATAACAAGCTTCTTTGAAAGTTATGAGTCTCTTGTCACTGTAAACCTCAAGCAGAAATGGGTAAGCACTAGGGTTGTTGGTGAAGTAATTTATTAATTGGTCAGGAGCTTGTCTAGATTTTCTCTTTTAAAGTCACTTTACAATTCTGAGATAATATAAGTGTTAGGTAGAAGAAACAGACTCTACTCCCAAGGAGCTTAGATTCTCTAATATTTGAGAAGCAGGACCTCCATGTGTGAAACAGCTGGGGAACAGAACTAGGTAGGGACAATTCTATCCAGTGAATCATTTCCTACCTCAATTCTTAGCTCACAAGACCCAATTTTCACTTAATCTCAACATAAAACAAAGTATATTTACTCAACAAGGAATTTAATCAAGAAGAAAGCACTCTGGTCACTATTTCCTAAGGATGATGCCTCCCTTACCTGTAGAAAATGGAATCCATCAATCAGTCCACTCTTGGTCCACTTCTCACTTCTTCAACACAATAAAAGGTACCCCCAGAGGGGAGCTCATCCTGGGTTAGCATTCACAAAGGGCACTGCTCAATTTCTTTTGTTCAATCACTGAGTGCCTCCCCCAACTAATGCCTGCCACAGGAATGCCTTCTCCCTCTTTTCCTTTCCAAATCTCTAGATTGCTCCCACGTTTTGAGGCCAAATCCAGAAAGCCTTCCAGGAAACTCTACAGTGATCTTGCCTGTCTCCTTATAACACTTACTGTGGTGCCCATTTGGGCATTTATATGGGGAGGGAGAGCAAGAATGCCATGTTCTTTTTTGGAATCACATCTCCCAAAAGCTTGTGAGCTCAATCACTTCCTTGTCTTTCCTCATCTCCAGTAACCAAATTGGGTTCTGCAGGATAGAGAATGGAAAGGGTATTAGAGATTTGCCAACAATCTGGTGGTAAAGCCTCAGCATCAAGAAGTAAAGAAGAATTTATGTGCCAAGTGCTTTACAAATATTATCTCATTTAATCCTCACAACCCTGGGAGGTAGGTATTATTTTTACCCTCCATTTTATAGATGAGGAAACTAAGGCAAACAGAAGTTAAATTTCTTGCTCAGCATCACATAGTAAGTGTCCAAGGCAGGTTTTCACCTCAAGTCTTTGTGGCTCCAGGTCCAGGGCTCTATCCACAGTGCTACCTAACTGCCTTGGAATAGGACTGTGAGTCTTCCAAGAACCTCATCTCTTCCTCACATTAGCAGGGATGGGAAAAACCTTTTTCTGTCATTCCTCCTAGGGAACTCAAGCACCAACATAGTCTAGATACAGCTCTTTCTTCTCCTCTTCCTCTGGCTCTCTTGCCTTAGTCTTCAGACTATTTCAATTCTCATGACATCTTTGTTGAACACATGTTGAAATCAAGAGTGCTTCAAGTGCAAACAGACAGTTTGAGGTTGTGCTGGCAGAGCATAGTTACATGCTGAGCTCACACACATAGCTTTTGGGAGATGTGATTCCCCAAAAGAACATGGCATCCCCAAAAGAACATGGTTCCCCCCTCATATAAATGCCTAGTGTTATAAGAGGACAGGAAAGATCACTGTACAGTTTCCCGGAAGGTTTTCTGGAGATGGCCTCAAAAGATGGGAGCAATTTGGGGATTTGGAAAGTAGCAGAGGAAGAAGGCATTCCAGGGGTCAGCATGGTGGGGGACACCCAGTGATAGGAAGTAGTAGTAAGGAGCATTTGGGTAGGAGTGTTTGACTTTAGAATGGTGTGTCCCAATTCCACCTCCTTATCCCCAATAAACGCACACACATGCTCGCGTGCACGCACACACACATACACACACACACTCAGATATACACATGTATATGCACACATACACTGTACTGGGTATCACCAGGAAACTTCAGAGATGCATTATGCACATATATAAACAGAGATAGAACCAAGGCCCTTCATCTCCTTTTTCCATTTTTAGTTTGCATCTTATTTTACTAAGAATTTTTTTTTTACCCCTTTGGTGCTCTGGCTTTTGTTGGTGTAACCTCAATTTCGAACTGATTTCCCAAGCAGAGAGGAAAAAAATTTGGAAGGGAATGCCAGCTTTTTAGCTGCCTTGGTTGTCTTTCCAAATCAGTCCCTGTCGGACTCAGGACAGCCAGGGAGAGCCAGCAGGAGTATTTGCAGTCAAAGTGGGTGAGACAATTCGGAGAGGAAAACAACAGGCTCGGATGAAGGTCCCTGAGGTAATTTGCAAATCTGCTGAAATCCCGAACAAGCTTTGATTTAACCCAAGCTTGAAATGGCTTTTATTTACTGTCTATTGTGGAATAAATGACATCTCATAAACAGGCTTTATCCATTACCCCAGAATGGAGATCACGGTGTTAGGGACATTTTATCCTCTTGATATCAAAGAAGATATGCTGGGGTGTGTTATTACAAATAGAAAAATCAATGCCGAGACACACATCTGAAATTTCATTTTCATCCAACCGCATTTTTTTTAAATGCATTTGCTAATAAAAATGTCTACAGAACCAAGGGGATTTACCAAGCCCAGAGCAACAGGGAGCAACCACAGACAATGGATAAAGGAAGCTCCATTCAGAGGCCTCTGGCCTCATTCCTCCCAATTTGCTCTCCCACCCATAAGGAACCCCAAAGTTGGGATGTGTGCCAGGAAAGCTAGTTTACCTTACTTTGAAGTCTGATGGGTCCTTTAAGGCATCCCAGTATTTTTCCTCTTCTTTCTGCCCCATGACAGGACAATTCTATGAATATACCATTCTGAACTCCCCTTTTCCCCTTGGTATGGGCTTTATAGGTTTCCAGGTTGCACAAACAATCTTTTTTTTTTTGGAGGTGGGAAGACAAGGCAATTGGAGTTAAGTGACTTGCCGTAGGTCACACAGGTCTAAGTGTCAAGTGTCTGAGGGTGGATTTGAACTCAGGACCTTCTGACTCCAGGGCTGGTGCTCTACTCACTGCACCACCTAGCTGCCACCTAGCTGCCCCCTTGCATAAACAATCTTGCACAGTGATATGGTTCTATTGACACCTTCTCCCCTCTCCCCCAAACCTCCATCTGTGGCTCCCTGTCACACCCACTGACTTGAAATGTCCAGTCCAACCAACAAGTATGTATTGAAATGCTTAATCACCAAGCCCTGACTATGTGCTAGGCCCTATGCTAGTTACTAGGGATTTGTTGTTGAGTCATCTCAGTCATGTCCAACTCTTCATGACCTCATTCAGGGTTTTCTTGGCAAAGATACTGGACTGGTTGGCCATTCCCTTTTCCAGAGTTACTAAGGATACAAGGACAGAAAGAAAACAGCCCTGCCCTCAATGAACTTACGTTCTATTAGGGGAAGCTGCCTATAGATACATGGTTGTTGTCCTTAGTTCTCAAAGAGGACATGAATGACATGACTATGTTGGAATCAAGATATGGCATGTCTGACTGTGGCTGAGCAGACCAATATTAGCTTGGAAGGTTCTACCGCAGGTCAGGGACACATAGTCTATACGGACACTTGGGGCAAAGATGTCCCTAAATTTGTGCCTCTCACACTTCTTTTGAGCTATCACAATTCTGCTTCGCTCATAGAGCATAGTGCCTTCTTTGATGCTGGCAAGCCATGCTGGGTGGTCCTTTCCCAGTGTCTCTCACGTCATTTAATAGATTCCAAAGTTCTTCAGAGAGACGTTGAGAGTGTCCTCATATCACTTCTTCTGATCTCCATGTGAGCACCTTCCTTGTGTGAGTTCTCCATAAAATAGTCATTGGTGACTATACACTTGGCATTTGAACAATGTGACCAGCCCAATGGAGTTGCGTTCTATCCAGTAGGGTCTAAATTCTGGGCGGTTCAGCCTAAGAAAGGATCTTCAGAATCTTCCTAAAACAATTCAGATGGAAGAGATTCAGCTTCCTGGCACAGCACTTGTAGACTATCCAGGTTGCTTATATACGTATAAGTAAATCATATATACACACGCACGTGTGTATATATGTATACATGCATATATATTATATACACATGAGTGTGTATGTATATGTATATATGTGTGTATGTGCATGCATAAATACACATATATGTGTGTATGCATATATATATGTGTATGTATATTATGTGTGTTTATGTGTATATACAGAAATATAAATGTATGTGTGTGTGTATAAATAAACAAATGGAAAGTAATTGGGGAGGGCACTAGAAGAAGCATGGGAGAATCAGGAAAAGCCTTCTACAGAAGGTAGGCAGTCTTGAGTTGAGCTTTGAAGGGAGCCAGTTATCCTAAAAGGAAGGAATCCATCTCAGCCATAGGGGATGTACATCCCGTGCAAAGAATAGAGAAAGAAGAAAATACTATTACGGGGGACAGGAATCATCAGCCATTTCCAGGAGGGAGCAGTGTGGTATAGTAGAACAGGCCCTGAACTAACTGGAAGTCAAGGTAACTGGGTTTTTAGTCTAGTTCTGTCTCACTCACCAGCTGTATGACTTTGGGCAAGTCACTTCAATCTCTTTGTGCCTTGTTTTTCTAGTTTGAAAAATACGAAGGTTGGATTAAATGATTCCTCAGCCACGCTCATTAACTTGATGGCCAGCCATGTCTCTTCTTTGGACCAGAATTGCCCAAGAGCCTTGGTGCTACAATGAATGAGTTTGCTTTCTTGAGCTGGTAAAGCACAAGTCTACAGACACTGTGCTGGACAGCACCTTGGAAATCTTCTGCTACAGCCTCCTCATTTTGCTAATTAGAAATCAGAGGCCTGGAAAGATAAAGTCACCTGCCTGAGGACGCATAGGTAGGAAGTAAAAGAAAAGATTTGAACTCATGTCTTCTGCCTTTCCTGCAAAGAGAGTCGAATCACTGATTTCCTTCAAAGTATGTCTCAGGTGCTGCCTCCTACAAAAGGAGGCTTTTACTGATCTTAACGGTTGTTGGTACTCTTTCTTAAACTCCCTGCCTAGAATTTAGGGGTAGTATGAGAGACTACTGGTACAGGGAAATCTCAGGTGAGCAAATTTCCTCCAGCTCTACAGGTTGGCATCTTCTCCATAACTCAGAGGCTAGTCTCCATCAGAGGTGTCAAACACAGGAATACTCCTGAGTGCTGAACTGAATCAGATTACAACGTAATTGGGAAATATTAAACAAATTAAGTAAAAATATGACGGAATGTCAACAATGTTAATATGTCAGTTTCTAAGCCAATAGGCTGCTGGCAGGTATCTGTATGGATGCTTTAGGGTCCCCCCTGTTTTCTGTTTGTTGGACATCACTAGCCATTGAGAAGTTAAATGTTTTGCCTAGAGTTGGTTTCACAGCCAATGTTTGCCACATGTGGGACTCAAACCCAGATCTTCCTAGTTTCTAGGCCAACTCTAACCAATTAGACATGCCACCTCTCAAATAATTCGTGGATTGAATTGTAAGTGCTTAGTAAATATTTATTAAATTGAACCAAATCATAGAATGTTAGCCCGGGAATGGGGCCCTACAGATCATCTAGCCCAGGGGTTCTTAACCTGGGGTCCATGAATCCTCAAAGTGTCCAAGAAGAGATTTTAGGGCATCCGTGAACTTGGATAGAAAAAAAAATGCCACATTTATTTTCCTCTAACTGAAATTTAATATTCCCTTCAATTACTTAAAAACAGAATACTGAGAAGGGGTCTATAGGCTTCATTCATATTGCCAAAAAGTTCCATGACACATACAAAAATGTTAGGAAGGGAATAAGCATTTATTGGGCACCCATTACATATTAGGCACTGGCTAAGCACTTTACAAATATTATCTCATTTGGTCCTCATTCCAACTCTGTGAGGTTGGTACTCGTATTAGTCCCATTTTACAGTTGAGGAAACTGAGGCAAACAGAAGTTAAGCGACTTGCCCAAAGTCACACAGATAAGAAACGCTTGCCCAGTCAGTCAATACCTGAAGTCTATCCGGGTTGGTAGAAGCTGGTGGCATGGCCCACAGCCCTATCACCTTAACCATAGCCAAATTTGCCTGACCATGGAAGCTTAGCAGGGTTGGCCCGGGTTAGTACTCGGATAGGAGACTGTGTGAGAATCCAAGGTGCTAGTGTTTTCCTTTGAAGGCAGTGTGGAAAACAGTGAGCTAGTAATCGTCTGAGTCGGAATTCAACAGAAGTTAAGTGATTTGCCCAAGGTCACACAGCTAATGAATATCTGAGGTCAAATTTGAACTCACATCTTCCTGACTCTAGTCTGAGAGTTCTATCCACTGCACGACTTAGATACCTTGCATAGCCCCCTTCCCTCATTTGGTTGATGGAAGCCATCGAGGTCAAGTCAGGCCACTCAGCAAGTCAGCGGGGCCAAAGACTCACCGATCTTCTCATATATGGCTTTTTAAATGGCCGAACCTTTTAGAGAGACAATAAAAGGGATTTGAAAACCGTTAAGTGAAATGCCAGCAATGGGTGTTATTATTTGCATAGTTCTATTCCCAGATAAATCTCTGTGAGACCTAAATGAAATGGATGCCTTCTTTGATTCAAGGCAGTGCATCAGAATTGGGAACGGCTTTTTGTTTGCTGATGCCTGAAGCATTTCTGGAAGAGAATTCCTTATGAGAAGCAGCCTTCCTCTTCCGCAGAGACACAGGCAGCCTATTTCCCACCCCCCCACCTCCCCCTGTGCTCTATAAAGTTCTGAGAAAATAGACTAAGCTCGCCAATCCGCCAGTGATTCCGGCCTGAAATAGGCGGCAGTATTTAAATAAGGTTTCAATAGGAAAGGAAAGTCTCTTTGGACTTTATCTCTGATGTAGTTATCAGGAGCAGAAATTTGCTGGGCCCCATTACCTGCTACCTCTTCCCCCAGGAAATCCCGTTTGTGGAGCGTGGATCTCTCTGGCATTCTCTCTCCAAATTGTCCTGAGTAAACACCTGCCTCACGCTGTGTGTTTATAAGAAGAGGCATTTGTGCCTTTGATTGTTTGGGGGTTTCTGCCGAGCGGTTACCCTCTTCTCTCCCTCCCACTCCACTAGACAGACTTCTGTTTCTTTCAGTTGCTCCCACAACATTCTGATGCATTGTTCCACCAAAGATAGGAAAGATAAGCGATCAATATCTTTCAACTTCCTGCTGAAGAGCTTTAAAAAAAAGAAACTATAATAGCAATGACAACAACAGGCTTGATGACTGGGATGACAAATTACTGGGATGGGGAATGTCTAAGTCATATTGGAATGCAAATTTCTGGAGAGTGGGCATTTTTTCATTCTTTGGATTCGCAGAACTTAACCATGCCTGGCATCCAGCAGGTGTTTAATAAATATTTATTGATTTGATATTTACTATTTTCACCTACAAAATTCAAAAGGTTTTATTTTATCCCTATATCCCTCTATCCTGATTATTGCAATTCAGTCTTGTTACAACTTAGTCTTCATAATACGACCATTAAAAAGGTTTGAGAGACATAGTTTCTGGGTAGTTTAACCATTACATTAATAAGGCCAGCATGTTATTGATCAAAGGATGGTCATTTGGCTGGCTCTCTTAAGACCAAAGACAATCCTGGCAGTGGGCTCACAGTTTATATATTTTTTGAAGAGTAGGTGTTCAATGAGGGGCTGAGAGTGACATCATGTCATCCTTGGACAGAGTGACTTATCTCTGTACGCAGACTACCCCTAGCTTTGGGCAATCTATTCAAAGAATATATGCCCCATCCAAGCAGAGCAGAATCCAATGGCTACTCCACTTGGGGTCTGAACAAGAAAAGTAGTCCAATCTCATTATCAGCAATGTCCTTCAAGGGATTGAACTTTTAAATCAGGACTTTGGAAAAGATGTGTGTGTGTGTGTGTGTGTGTGTGTGTGTGAACTCTGGATCTCCCCAAATCATTGGTTATTCATAATCATTTCTCTCAGTAAATGGTTGTGGCATATTATTATTATTATTATTATTATTATTATAGCATCATCATTGTTATTATTACAGCAACAATAACTTGGTGGCCAACCTTCCAGACATGAGCTTTCTGAACCTAATGAGGCTGGTCTCCAGAGAAGAAATTCTTACCCAGCCAGTACTGGAAGTCTGTCCAGCTTGGTAGAAGCCTGTAGCGTGGCCCACAGCCATACTGCCTTGAACATAGCCAAATCTGCATGATCATGGAAGCTTAGCAGGGTTGGCCCTGGTTAGTGCTTGGATAGAAGACTGTGTGGAAACGAGAAGGTGCTGTAATCGTCTCCTTTGGAGACAGTGTGTACAATGGAAAACAGGCTGGTTTTAGAGTCTCAGAAACTGAACTCAAAGGCTGACTCTTCTACTCACTACCAGTGTTACCTTGGGCAAGTCATTTAATGCCTCCAGGCCTCAGTTTCCTCATCTATGAAATGAAGGATCAGACTGGATAGCCTCTACAATCCCTCAAGGCTCTGCATCTATTGGTACATGTCAGAACATGTATTACACTGGGTCGGCATTTGAGGAGTGAAGGTCACTTTCATAATACGATGACACATTAGAGGAGAACTTTAGTGGGGTAACTGTTTTTATTTAATTATTATTTTAATTAACAGGATCTATCGAGCACTTAAGAGACACTGTGGCACAGTGGATACAGGGCTGACCTCAGAGTCTTGACTCAAGGAATACCTAGGCTCAGGTCCTTCTCTAAAAAAATGCAGAAGGAAACTAATTGGAACACAGAACCTCTGAGTGACTCAAGGCAATTCTCTAACCCTATTAAATTTCAGACCATCTATAACACTAGAGGGGGGTTCCTTATTGAGATTCCTTGAACCAAGGAAATTACAGGTCCAATCTTAAAAGAAAAAAAAGACAGAAAAGAAAGGAATGAAAGAAGAAAAAGAAAGGAGGAAAAAAAGAAGGGAAAGAGATAGGAAGGAAGGAAGGAAGGAAGGAAGGAAGGAAGGAAGGAAGGAAGGAAGGAAGGAAGGAAGGAAAAGAAGGGAAGGAAGAGAAAGAAAGGAAGGAAGGAAGGAAAGAAGAAAGAAAGGAAGAAGGAAGGAAGGAAGGAAAGATCTACTAAGTGGGTACACAATTCAGCACTGGTGCTTTTGGGGAGACAAGAATAAAAGACATATTACCTGTCTCACATTCTTGTGGAAGATTCGATATTCTTGTGTGATCACGGGCATGCTATTGATCCCCTCTGAGTCCCTCATCTGTGAAATGGGAGTGGCTACCATACAAATTTGTTTGGAACGGCAGACACAGGGTTGGATTTGGACTCAGAGTTCTTACCTCCAGACTGTGGCTCTGCCAGTCCTTGTGTGACCTTAAACAAGTCACGACCTCTCTGGGCTCTGAGTGTCTCTGGCTGAATTTGAACTCAAGTCTTCCTGACACCAGGCCCAGTGCATGATTCAGTGTACCACCAAGGTGCCTTAAAATTTATGTAAGAGTTATTAACACATGAAATAGCACAATGATAATCACAATAGTAGCTGATAATGCTTTAAGGTTTGCAGAACTCTTTTGCCAGAACAAACCTGTGAAATAAAAGATAGAAAATAATAATATGTTAAAATGGGTTATAGACAGGTAGACAGCAATAGATTTCTGTACAGAAAAGGGAGGGAATAGCTTATTCTTAAAAGCATAGGACTCTGAGAACACAAGGGACCTTAGAAATTATCCGGTTTACTACCCTCATTTTATAGAAGGGAAAACTAAGATGCGCAGAGAGGAAAAAATGCACCCAAAGTGATGTCATGGCAGAGGCAGGTATCCTGTATCCTGATCCAATCGTCTTTTTATGACATCACTCTCCTCCATTGTTTTTAGAAGGGCTGAAAGTCACAGGATGATGATGATGATGATGATGATGATGACGATGATGATGATGTTGATAATAATGATGATGACGACTACCTGCTACCTACTGTGTGTCCCACTTCTGGCTCCTTAGGAAGTAACAAATGCATCCACCAAGACCAAAATGGAGAGAGACACCCAGTTGGCTGCTCTGTCCTGATGGTAAAAGGGACGGCCAAATTTTCCTTCTTTCTTGTGCCATTTTGGGTTTGTGCTATTTCAACTACTGATCCGCAGGCTGGAAAATCATACTTAGATGGCAGAGTGGATAGAGCACTGGGCTTGGAGTCAGGAAGACTCATCTTTGTGTGTTCAAATCTGGCCTCAGATATTTCCTGGCTATATGACTTGGTCAAGTCACTTAACTCTGTCTGCCTTAGTTCCTCATCTGTAAGATGGAGAAAGAAATGGCCAACTACTTCAGTGTCTTTGCCAAGAAAACCCCAAATGGGGTCAGAAAGAGTTGGACATGATTGAAATGACCGAACAACAACAACAAAAATGGTTTCAGTGTAATATCCAGGTGACAATGAATAGCTCTGGCTACTTCCTAAAACTTACCTGGGTGTCCTGCTTCCTAGAAGGAATAACTGATCCCTATGCATGCAGGGCACCAGAGGAAACTGCGAGGTCAGTGGCTCTCAGGTTATCTGTACTGACTGAGACCGTGGAATAAAAACCATTCTCTAGTTGGCGGGTCAGATTGCTTAAAGTTTTGTTTTGTTTTGTTTTTTGTTTTGTTTGCTTGTTTTTATCAAATAGTCAACCCAATATGAGACAATCTGCAAAACTGTCTCAATGACCCCAGCATTCTGGATATTTGCAAATATCAGTCAAAAGGGGAACAGAAATGTAAGTAACACGTGGGGCATTCAGTGCAAGATTCCTATTAGGGTCCACACTGAATACTAAAACAGAGGTGTGTTTTGGGTCACTAAAGGAAAGGGAAAAAGAACAGACAGTTGCTGAGGTAAGATAGATGCCTAAGGGTGAGCCAAAGTTCACTTAGATTAAGCTAGTTTCTACAGTTGGTTAACACCTTCCTAGGCATCGGAAAGTAGAAAATGTTATGGTAACTACAAAAAAGTGGAGCAACCCGTTGTTTTAGTGGCAGAGGAGAGAAGCTAGAGCATATGCTCCCTTGCTTGATGCTTAATGGAGGAGAATTTTCCAAAATGGAAGTACTTAAGCTAAGTTGGCTTCTACCCAGAGTACATGATGATGTGTGTCACTGGGCTGGGTTTGCAGGGAAAGAGAACAGGGAAATGTCAGGCAGATTGTGACTGTAAAGTGGAACCCAAGGCACTTAGGAACTGGCTGAGATAGGACTCTGGCTGAGAGAGGGTGGGGAGGAATCCCAGCGTTTGGTCTGGTCATTCTCTCTTGTTGCCACCCCTACCCTCTGCTAGAGGATTAAATGCGGAATGAAAAACCTTCTCCTGTGCAAAGGCTATTGTTGCCTTCAGAATAGTTTAGGGAGGAATGTCAAAGAATACATCTCCCCTTTTAGGGTTCTTCTGTCGCTTCTTGGCAGTCCCTTCAGTGCCCTCATCCTCTCTCTGTACTCCCCAATATAAAAGCCTACTCTTAGGAAAGGCTCTGATAATCCTCATTTACACCAGAGAGTAAATGTAAGTCATCCAATTCCTTCGGCTGGAAAGATATGTATTTTAGGCTTGATCTCTCAGTGTGGAACAGGAATACTGTGTCCCCTGGTAGAGAGATTTCAGGTGTCAGCCTACAAGTGGAGTGAGGGGTTTTTTTCAAGAAGAAATAGGATCCGTTCCTGTGTCCCTGCAATCATACCACATGAGCATACGTTGTCAAGTTTTTCCAGTGTTTGTTTTAATTCCTAACATGAACTCTTCTGTTTGGCATTTAAAGCCCTTCACTACCTGGCTCCAATCTACCCTCACAGTCCAATTCTAAATCAGTCCCTTTCACACACTCCATGGTCCAGCCAAGATGATTTTGTGGATGTATCCTCATACACAACGCTTCCTCTCAGTGCCTTAGCACAGACTGGCCTGTTAACGCGTTCCTTTCTCACTTCTTAGAATTCCAAGTTTCCTTCAAAGCTCAGGTAAAATACTTCTTTTCTATTTACACCTAAGGTCAACATTGTTTGTGACCCCAACTTTGCAGTTTTCTGTGAACATAAATAGATCTCTCTTTCCCCTATAGGCTTCAGAGTCAATCTTTCAGAATGTCCATTCTAAGCCTCCATATAAAGTTAGAATTTTCATAAATGTACAAGAGAAAAAGAGGATTGTTCACAAAACTGTGAATCTCCATGATATACAACTTGTTTTTATTTGAAATGTGTATGTTACAAATATGTGTGTACATACATATGGAATAACTTCAACACATAACTGTCAAAACCATCCTGCTTGTTTGCGATTGTTTTTAGCCTTCCTTCTGTTCTCTTCCATAAATTTTAAAAAATATGGTTCGATAACCTTTTCTCTCTTTTAATGTTTTTCTTTTTGTTGACTACCTTATGCCTAGCTCCCCTCTTCCTCCCAACTACCCCTATTGATAAAATAAAAACCTTGTAATAAATATGCATATTTAAGCAAAACAAATCCCAAACAAATCCCCCTCATTGACTATGTCCACATATATATGTATGTTATGGATACATATGTATGTATGTTATAGATATGTATGTATGTTTGTATCCTTCTAGACCTTGAGTCCATCATCTCTCTGTCAGCAGGTGAGTAGCACGTTTCATCATTAGTCTTCTGAAATTGGTCATTGCATTGAACAGAGTTCTTATGTATTTCAAAGTTGTTTTCTTCACAATGTAATTGTATAAATTATTCTCCTGCTTGTGTTCACTTGACTCTCTGTCTGTTTCTACGAGTCTTGCCAAGTTTTCTGAAACCATCTCTTTTACCTCTTTTTTGTAGCGCAACAGCATTCCACTACTATATCATTACCAATCATTATTATCATCACCAATTATTATTATCAATAATATTTCATTACCATACCATTTAATATACCATAGTTTCTTAAGCCACTGCCTAGTCAATAATCACCCCAGTAGCTTCTGCAGCCAAAAAACAGATTTTTTTCTCTATATGGGAGCTTTTCCTCTTTCTTTGATCTCATTGGGGCTTAGTCCTTGTAGTGGCATCACTGGGTCAAAGGGTATCCACAGTTTAGTGACTTTGGGGAAAATTGTTTTCTGGAATGGCTAGAACAATTCACAGCTCCAGCAGTGGTGCATTAATATGCCTGTTTTTTCTCAGCTCCTCTAACAATTGTCATCGGCTTTTTTTTGGAGAATCAATTTTTACAATCTGATGAGTATGTAGTGTAACCTCAGTTACTTTAATTATTAGTGATTTGGAGCATTTTTAAAATATGATTGTCTCTTGCTTCAGTTTCTTTCTTTAAAACTGCCTGTTCCAGTTTTCAGAGGAAGAAATTAAAGCTCTCTTAGTCATATGAAAACATGTTCTACATCACTATTGATTAGAGAGATGCAAATCAAAACAAGTCTGAGGTACCCCACATCACACCTATCAGATTGGCTAATATGACAAAACAGGAAAATGATAAGTGTTGGAGAAGATGTGGGAAAGTTGGAACACTAATTCATTGTTGGTGGAACTGTGAGTTGAAACAACCATTCTGAGAGCAATTTGGAACTATGCCCAAAAGGCTATAAAAATGTGCATACCCTTTGACCCAACAATACTGCTTCTAGGGCTGTATCCCAATGGGAAAAGGACCCACGTGTACAAAAATATTTATAGCAGCTCTCTTTGTGGTGGCCAAGAACTGGAAATTGAGAGGATGCTCATCAGCTGGGAAAGGGCTAAACAAGTTGTAGTATATGAATATAATGCAATATTATATGAGAAAAACGTGGAAAGATTTACACGAACCCAGGCTGAGTGAAGTGAGCAGAACCAGGAGAGCATTGTACACAGTAACAGCCACAGTCCGCGATGACTGATTTTGATACACTTAGCTCTTCTCAGCAATGCAAGGCCCTAAAACAATTCCAAAGGACTCATGATGGAAAATGCCATCCACATCCAGAGAAAGAACTACGGAGTCCGAATGCAGAGCGAAGCAGACTACTTTCTCTTTTTGTTTTGTTTCGTTTTGTTTTCTTTCTCATGGTTTCTCCCATTCGTTATAATTCTTCTATACAATATGACTAATGTGAAAATATGTTTAATAGGAATATATGTGTAGAGTCCATATTAGATTTCAGGTCATCTTGGGGAGGGAATGGAGAGGGAGGAGAAAAAATTTAAAACTTATGGAAGTAAATGTTGAAAACTAAAAATAAATTAATTAACTTAAAAAAACCTGCCTGTTCATACCTTTTGACCCTATATCTTTTTGAGAAATTGCTTTTGTTTTTTATAAATTTGAGTCAGAGAAACTAGCTACAAAGATTTTCCTCCCAATTAACAATCTCTCTTTTTATTTTAACTGTTTCGGTTTCATTTGTGCAAAACATTCTGAATTGTTATGTAATCAACATGGTCCCTCCAGTCTTCTGTGATCCTCTCTACTATTTGTTATAATACATGCAATTTCCAGACATCCAAGGATCAAAATGAGAAGATAATATTAACAATAATATTAATAATTATATATAAATCGATAAATAAATAAATAACTGGTGTTTACATAGCACCTACCAGGTTCTTTACAAATATTACCCCATTTGATCCTCACAACAATCCGAGGAGGGAGGTGAGATTATTATCCCCATTTTACAGTTAAGGAAACTGAGGCAAACAGGTGTAATGACTTGCCCAAGGCCCCACAGCTAGTAAATGTCTGAAATCGGATTTGAAAATAGATCTTCTCGACACCTGGTTAGCAGCCCATGTCCCACCCTAGGCTCAACCCACCAACACCTTCAGAAAATCTTTCCTCATTCTCCTGGCCCTGAGTAGTAGGGGGCAGAACTTGGAGAATCACAAACGCCATCCATTCGGTCCTCTCCCCTCTGTGGCCATCTGCAGCCTGGCTGATTATACAAGGCTCCCTTAGGTTTTCCCTTATGGAGATCATGAATGTGAACTCTCACTCCCACAGGCTTCCTCCCTCCCGCCAACAGAAATGGACAATAAACCTCTTTCCACTAACGAACCCACAATGTGCTGGGCCCTTCTCAATTCCTGTTTCCTGGCAGCTCCAGGCTTTCAGGAGACACAAAAACAGTAGGCATTTAAGTGCCCCTTTGCTCAGTCCCCTGAGGAAGACTGATCCACTGAAATACTTCTGGAGATGGAAGGCAGTTTGCTTTCAAAAGAACAAGAAAGCAGAACACTTGGGTGAAAATTACAAGCAATAAGGAACAGTGTTTGTAGTATAAAATAGCCAGCTCTATAAAATACTGTCCTCTCCAGTTATAAGGCTCCCTCATAAAGCATTCGCTGACACATGATAGATGCCCTCTAAGAGCGCAGTTTGCTTCCTGTCTCCTGGTGGTTGGCTCCCGGGGGCACTGAATGGGAAGACGTCAGAAAGCATTTGGCTTTTGTCTGCTAGTGCTCCTTGGAAAGGAAAGGGGCTGAGGGGAGGATGCAAATATAAGGAAAAAGGCACTCCATTGTGGTCTTAGAAGAAGGCTTTCCTCCTTCTAAAGGACTGAATACAAACCCTTCCTCCCTAACTTGCTGCCCAACCCCACCAAAGGGAGAGCAGACTGATTAACTCCCATAAGGTGTCTGGCTATTCTGTTTCTCATAATCAGAAAAATAGCCCCCAAACGGCAGATGAAATGCCTATCTTGCCCTAGAAGGAGATGAGCCCACTTGGGTTCTTTGGCACAAAATGCCCCATCTTGAGGTTTCTAGTCCTTTCCACCTAGCCCCTGTCTCTCCTTTCAGCTATTTGAGATCTGAAAATGTTTAAGTAGGGTTCATATATCCCCAAGCCCCAAACAGCAAATAATAACCCAAGTCTCTCCCCCCACTTCCAAGCCACCTCTTCTCAAAATAGGAAATGGAAGTTGCTGGAGGCCAGGTTCTGCTGGCTGAGTAGTTGTGAGCACAGAGAATTCTTTTATTTCCAGGGGAAACTCCTCGAACAAAGGTCAGGCTACATTTGCAACGAGCTAAGTTTTAGAGTCCACACATGCATGAAGACCTGCTTGGGAGATAGTGGAAAAGATTCAATTTACCTTTGGGTAGCAATGCTCAAATTCCCATTTAAAAGTCTAAGCCCCCTGATTATTTATTGATGTCTCTCTCTTCATAGCTGTCTGACTCTTACTGGTTGGAAGAAGCTCCTGGGTGCCTAAAGGATTTTTTGAATTAAGTTCTTTTCAGTCATTTTCCCCTCAGGTGTTAACCAATGAGACTATACTTTGACAAAACTCTGTTTCTGTGTGTATGGGAGCATGTGCATACGTGCATGCATGTGTGCCGGGAAATAAAATTAACTGCCAGGAGAGTAGCCATCAAACACTGGTTATGACATGGTTATTTGGACTTTATTTTTTATTTACAGAAAAAAAGTGAGAATAATGAACGGAAACAAAACACATTTTACAGTGAATATGTCTTCACATCCCATCAGGCATCACACGCACAGACAATTTCACAAATAGAGCTCTTACTCCATACCTCTGCCCAACATTGTCACCACCCACCCGCAGAAGTAACACTGGAGTTTCACACTGTACTCACCTCACCCAAACCAGCGTCCACATAAAGTCAGTTCATAAGGAAGTCTCTAACAGGGCCCCCCAGGAATCTGATCTTGGCTCAGTGCCTACATTTTTATCAGTGAAGACACAGGTTACATAAAGCTAGCTATTGGAATGGGATGACAGAGCCAGGATCCAAGAAGATCTCCATAGGTTAGACCAGGGCTGTCCAAACTTAGGTTATCTTAGGGCCTCATTAAAATAAAATAATTATTCAAGGGCCCCACCAAAATAAAAAATACAGTACACTAATAGAAAGTGGGAGAACAGGCATCATCAATACAACAGGAAAAGACATGAAGTGCAAGAGCAAACACAAAACAACAAATCGACACCACAACAGTAGGTGCATACTGACTAGTCTGCATTGTACAAATGGAATGTATCCCACAGACTGATTGAAAATTCCATGTGATATGTTCCGTTTGTAATAGTACTTAAAAACACCAAAGAAAATTAACATCAACAAGATTATTTATTAGTGATGAAATTAAAAAATATAATATGTATTCCATGCAATTTTTTTTGAAAATCAAAACCCACAGGCGGGCCACATAAAATCACACTGCAGGCCACACACGGCACATGGACCGTATTTTGGACAGCCCTGGGTTACAGCAATGATGGGGCTGAATCCATCACACTTCATCAGGATAAAATTTAAGAGGGATCAGTGTAAACTCTTACACTAGGTGACAAAAAATTAATTGCACATGACCAAGCTTGGTTGAAAAGAGTACATTGCCTTCTTCCTGGGATAGAGACAGGTGACTACACGTGTGTGATGTTGCAGATGCTATCAGAAGACATAATTTTATTTGTTGGTTTTACTTAACCTGGGCAGCTAAGTGGTGCAGAAGACAGACCTTAGGGCCCGGAGTCAGGAAGACTCCTCAACCCTGTTTGCCTCAGTTTCCTCATCTGTAAAATGAGCTGGGAAAGGAAAGGGCAAACTACTCCAGTATCTTTGCTAAGAAGACCCCAGATGGTGTCACAAAGAGTTAGATACACCTGAAAAATGGCTGAACAACTTTACCTAGCCTATTTTCTTATTACAAGGAAGGATTCTATGAGGGCGAGGGTATATATTGGGAAATGATTTTGGTGTCACAAATCAGAAGGCAAAAATAAAACTTTTTAAAAAATCAACACTGCAAGAATAGGATGGTGTAAGTGTGGGGAAAGGGAGAAAGAAACAAGCATTCATATAGTACCTATTAGGTGCCAGGAATTATACTAAGTGATTTACGAATCTTGTTTGGATAACAGTACATGGAATAAATATCTGGGTGTTTTAGTGGACCACAAGCCCATATGTTAATAGCATGGTATAACAACTCCTCCCCTCCAAAAAAAAGTTTTAAAGCATAACAAAGGAACCTGGTGAGAATATATCGGAGGCACAATACTGTATTGTAGGTGCCACATTTTGGGAAAATGTCGACCAGGTAAAATATATCCAAAAGAAGGAGCCTTGAATGATAAGATCAGAAACTTTGCTACAAAAAGATTAGGTGGAAAAAGTTGGCCTATTTAGCCTAAAGAAGAAAAGTCAGAGTGGATATCACAACTACCTATGAATATTTGAAAGTCTATCTTGAGGAAGAGATATTAGTCTTATTCTGTTGGGCCCCAGCAGGCAGGACTAGGAAAAGTAGGTGGAAGTTACAAAGAGAAATTTACTCACTGGATATAAGGCTTACAGAATAGTGGAATCTATGAGTTGGAAGGCATTATAGGGTTGTGACTTAGAACAGGAAAGGACCATAGAGGCTGTCAAATCTACTCGCCCATTTTCCAGATGTGGAAACTGGAGCAAAGAAAAGCTAAATGACTTGCCCAAGGTCATACAGATACTGTCTGAGTTCAAATTCAAACTCAGGTCTTCCTGACTACATTCAACACTATGCAATAGCCAATTAGAGGCCATTTAGTCCAACCTATACCTGACCAAGCATATTCTCTATGATAGCCCTGACAAGTGATAATCCAGCTACTACCTGAAGACCTCCAGCAAAGGAGAACCTAACCACTCCCCGAAGGATCCGATCCCACTTTTAGACAGCTGTAATTATTAGGAAGGTTTTCCTTATGTCAAGCTAAAATCTGTTTCTTTGCAATTTCAACTTAATATTAGAAGTTCTCCAGAGAAAAGCAAGACCAGGCTAATTCCTCTTCCTCAGATGTTTGAAATGACTTCTATTATGTCCCTCTTTTCCCAAATCCCCAAGTCTTCTCTTCTCCAGATTAAACCATCCTAGTTCCTTCACCTGATCCCTGATAGGCCAAATGCTTTGTAGCTACCATGTCCAGTTTGAGTCCATTCTGTGAAGTGAACAGAGGTATGGGGAAGGGGGGAGACTGTGCTGCACCTCGAGGGGAGCACTCTCCTGTCTCTACCTCTGTACTTTGGTCCTTGCTCTATCTTCTCAGTAAAGGCTAAGTGATGTTAACTGGTTAAATTGATTGGAAGTACAAATCACTGATTAGAGAATATCAAGGCATTAATATCGGAGAAATATTAACTAGTGAGGATATTGGGTGGAATACACTGGATAGGGTTCATAAGTGGTAGTAGTAGTAGTAGCAGCAGCAGCAGCAGCAGCAGTAGTAGTAGTAGTAGTAAACTCCCAATCCCTTAGGGTAACCTCTAGAACCCTGGTCTCTAGGGTCTTGACCTGCCAGTGCAAATGAGAATTGGAATAACTACCAGAGTGTGTAAGTACTACATGAGGAAAAAATTCATAATAATTAGCACTGTCTAAAAATTTAATGAGCTGCTTCACTATTGCTTGAGGTCTTCGAGTAGGGCCAGGATGACCATTTCTTGGTGATAAGGGAGATTTCTGTTTGGATACAGCAACTGAATCACTGAACATTCTTTCTTTTTCTTTTTTTCTTTTTGGAGGCAACCATGGTTAAGTGATTTGCCTAGCATTACACAGCTAGTAAGTATCTGAGGCTGGATTTGAACTCAGGGCCTCCTGATTCTAGGGCTGGTGCTCTATCTACCATGCTGCCTAGCTGCTCCCTGAATGTTCTTTAAAAGGATGATCTAGGAGGCCTTGGACTAAGCAACCATACTTGGATGAAATTTAATATGGATAAATATAAAATCATACAGATGTGTTGGGGTGGGCCTGACACCTGCACTCTGTTAGATCAGGTTCAATATTGGAACAAAATGAGGCACTTGCAAGTCATTGAACACTTAACAAAAGGTTTACTTTACCCTTACACTGCAAAGATATGCAAAGACACAGTGACTCATGGCTTCTATAGATGTGCCTCCACACCCCTGTCCAGTGAGGTCAGCGAGGCAGGGCATCATGACTTTCATAGTCTTCAAACCTCCACCAAGCTGAAAGGGTCCTGACTCCACTATTCAGTAGGATTTTGTATGCCCTTAGGCAACCAGGGCATTGCATCAAGGGAGGCAAGACCCAATCAAGTCCCAAGGATGGCTTTGCTGCCTTTTAAGGAAATCTAATTTGTGTTGTGGGAAAATTGGAGGGTGGAGGTGTAGAGCCCTAGTCCTATCACAGCTGGGCTCAGAAAGTCAAGTTCACATCTAGAAGATGAGTAAAACATGGCTAGAAATCATTTACCCTGAGGATGACCTCTGGGACTTTAGGGAAGACACTTAACCTCTTAGGGTCTCATTCCTCATCTGTAAAATGATGGCATTGGACTAAATCATCATGGAAGCCTCTTCCAACTCTTTATCCATAATCCTATCATCCAGTCATCCTAGATGGCTGATGAAATCCCTTACAACTCTGAAATTCTGTGATTTCATGATTCTGAACCTGCCTTTTCAGCTTTCTTTTATGTGTTGTCTTCCCCCACCAGACTATAAGCTCCTTGAGGACAGGGTCCGCTTTCCTCTCTTATATTTGTATTCCCAATGCTTAGCATAGTGCCTAGTACACAATAGATGCTTAAAAAAGATTTACTGACCAACTGATAGACAGCAGGGATTTACCAGCCGCCCAACTAGAATCTCTGGAACCAAGGGATGCCTAATGACCCTCATGGAGATGAAACTGCTGACCTTGGACTCAGTAAAGCTGAGTCCAGCTCTCTGAATCAAAAGGTTATAGAGAATAGCATTAATGCCAGTGAACTACCAAGAATAGGATGACTTTCTAATGGAAAAACAGATGGAAGGGCTCTGCTGAAAACAGAATTAGCCCCATCAGGGGGGCACAGGATGAATATGTCTCAGATACTGGGTTTTTTAAACAATAAATATATTTTAAACAATAAATATTTGAATATTATGTGCTTTCATAGCTCTGTTCAATTTTCAAAGAATCACACTTCTAGGATTACATTCAAAAAATGTTTGTTGAATAAATACATGATATCTTCACAATAATCCTATGAGTAAGGAAAAAGAGAAATAAGAAAAACAGCACACGTCCGGGTAAATCTAATCTAACCTGTTCCTGAGCAAGGTCTCCTCTAGAGCATTCCTAACAGGTGATCATTTAGCCTTCCTCTGAAAGTTTCCAACTGCAGAGGGTTGGGGTGGAATCCTGGTATCTCCCAAGGCAATCCAGTGCACTTTGGGGTGACTTAATGGTTATGAAGATTTTCCTCCCCAATAGTTCATATTCCTACAGCACTTTGCCTACATTATATCATCTGACCTTCCCAACAAATGACATTTGGTATCATTAATGAGGCACTGTGGTATAATGGAAAGAACCCCAGCAGCAGAGTTAGAGGACCTGTGTACAGATTCTACCTATGACACGTGTGTTACGACTCCTGTGATCTTGGGCAAATTTCTGAGCCTTCTTTTATTTCCTCATCTACAAAATGGATAGATTGGACTAGATGGCCTCCAAGAAATCTTTCAAGCTGTAGATCTATGATTCAATTATCTTCCTCATTTTGCATATTAGAAAACTAAACTTGGGGCAGCTAGGTGACACAGTGAGTAGAGCACCAGCCCTGGAGTCAGGAGGTCCTGAGTTCAAATCCACCTCAGACACTTGACACACTTACTAGCTGTGTGACCTAGGTCAAGTCGCTTAATCTCAATTCCCTGCCTTCTCCCATCAAAAAAAGAAAAAAAAAACAAAAAAAACCCTAAACTCAAGAGGAGATGAATTGACTGAGGTCACACAGCTAGTAGGTACTAGAGCTAGGACGTTCTGTTAATTCCCTGGTCCATTCTCTACCATTTACATCATGCTGCCTTCTGTCTAGGTACAATTATCCCTTCCACATTGCAGGAGGCATGGAAATGTGGCACCATTGAGATCTGGAAAATACATGTAAAATTTTTTGGCCCTTACTTTGTACCAAAGAAGTCTGAATTTTTTTTCTTTTATGGAGTATTTACATTACCTTATTGTAAAATTTGGGTATTTGGTCATAGGCTATATTATACAATACTATACATATATTTTATGCATTTCTGAGTTTCTAAACTTTTTTTCTGTGTCATATGCTGGCCTCTGCATTGTTGCTTAAGCTTCCGCAAAACTCCTCCCAAATTCCCATTTAATTTCTTATGCAAACCCTCAATATATGGAAACTGCAATGGGAAAAATCATGATATGGAAGGGATAACTGTCATACTTTGCAAATGGTCTCATGTGATCCTCACTCCAGTGAGGCAGAAAGTACAATGATCGTTAATAGGTTTACCTTGTAAGCAGACAGGATGACCATAAGTCACTCAGCATTCTCCCCTTGATGGTCATGTCCTCGGTTCTTTGTCTACAAGTATCTGTATATTGTGACATGTCCCTCTTGCTTTCACAAGCTGGCCCCTCTCGTTCCTTCTGCTTTCAGAGTACTTTCAATCACTCAAGCCTCTGCAATTATAGTTAAATGTCAGTTTAATTCAATTAGCAAAATCACGATAAGAAAAATAAAACAAGAAATCACTAGATACTTTTATCAAAGACCTTCATGGAAACATAGGACCTTTGACTCAGTAAGGCGCCAATTCTTTAATAGATTGCAGGCTATTAAGAGAAGGATTAGGCAATGTCATTCTGTCTGGCCTTATCAGCCAGCAACCCATAATACAATGACTTTTGCCAAAGGAAAAAACACTTCCTGTAACATTCTAGATATTTCCTGGCTCCAAACCCCTAAAGTACACTCCGTCCCTATCATGTTAGGGTCTGTTTCCATTTTCCTTACTGTTCTGATCTGTGAGAACTGACCTAGAAGTTGACCTCCTATCTCCCTGTAAATCAGCAGAGGGAGAGGGGTGTTTAACCCAAAGCAAGATGTTTTCTTCAGGACACCTAGATGGTATAGTAAATTGAGAACTCGACCTGGAGTCAGGAAGACCTCAGTTCAAATCTAGCTTTAGACATTTGCTATCTGTATGACCCTGGACAAATCATTAACCTATGTTTACTTCTGTTTCTTCCTCTAAAATGAGACTAATAATAGCACCCACCTCCCAAAGTTGTTGGAAGACAAAATGAGAAAATATTTGTAAAGCACTCTGAAAACCTTGAAGAGTTATACAAATGCTGGTGATTATTATTAACTATTACTATTTTGGGGATTGGAGAATGTTATAAAAGCTTTTGGTGATGGCCATGGTCACAACTCAATGCAGGGCATTCTAGGTACTTTCTCCTGTGGTCTGGCTCTCGACACTGTCTGTCCTTGTAGCCCTAGTATCAAAAAGGGGCACTATTCAAATGTCCCAAAGGCCCATAGGATGTCCCTTGACTGTAACAAAGCTAATACAGACAACAGCTGAAGGGCATGCATAGTTGCATGTCAGTCCCACCACCATTTCTTTGTCTCTCTTTCTCTCCCTTGAATACACATATGCTACTTGTATAGAAGTACCATTCTTACAAGCTAACTAATCTGAGCTATGTTGGCAATTAAGACAGGATGGTTCAGTGGATAGAGTGTTTGACTCAAAGTCAAAGGCTCTGGATTCAAATCCTGGCTCTGTCACTTTTTACCTGTGTGACCCTGGGCAAGTCACAGGGAAATCAAGATATTTCAGCTTCAGTTTCCTCATCTGTAAAAATGAGGTGGTTGCACTAGAATACCAGTAAGGTCCCTACCAGCTTTAAATTTCTGATCTTGATTCAATTGGAGATTGTCCCAGCATCCCCACAGAAACACTGGCCCCAGTGGATACATTGCCTACATATCATTAACCCCATTTGACATTGTTTTGTGAAAGTCCTCTGCCATAAGGGAGTCCTCCTGGGAGGATGCGGGGCTCCAGTGTTGATCCTTGCTTTCTATGCCCAGGCTGAGAGCACCATGCTCCCCATCATAGAAGTGGTTATTAGCAGATTAAATCCTTGTCTAGGATCTGGTCAAAGGAGAGGCCCGTGGGCCAACCAGATACATTGGGGGAAACAGCCCCTTAATGAATGCTGAAAATAACATGGAAAACAGTGGGAATCAGTTCAATGCATAACTTTATTGGAAACAATGAGGAAGAGAAAGAAGGAGAGAAAAATGGATTTGATATGCAACTCAGGCATATACACTAGCATATAACTCATGTAAGGTAGTGCTGTGTTAGGAAGCACAAAGACACAGGTGTATTCACCAGGAAGGGCATGTTCCAAAGTGGTCTTCTGAGAGTCGGATTCTCATTCTCTGATTTGGGGAGGTCCCTCGGGATCTGGCTCTTTTGCATATGAGGGGCCAGGGCACACAGGTGACTTGAGGGATTTACACATCAGGGAGAAAAACAAACTGGTAGTTGACAAGGTATCATTTTGGGGCACATAGCTGTACTAACCCTAAAAAATATTATTGTCAGTATTTTTCCATGAATATATTCTATAAGTTTATAACTTCCCTTAAGGAGAGACCTTCATGATGGCCTCAATCTTCAGGCTTAATCTTATAACAGTGGTTTCCTTGTATAGATTCTATAAGTCAGTCTCCCTTAAGGGGAACTGTCCATGGTGGTCTCAAGACAACCAGGCCCAATCTTATATCAGACATAGGAGGAAATTGAAGCCGAGGCAAAAGTAAATCTCCCAAGACCGCACAGAAAATTAGTAGCACAATCAGAGCTACGATTCCCATCTCTGACTTCCTAGCCCAACACTCCTTCCATGTGCTTTTGCCGACTCCAACCATAAGGTTGAATTTGAGCCCATGCTTCAGTGTCCTAAAGCAAAAATGCCTGGATTCTCTTTCCTGAACCTCCATCTCCCCCTAATATCTGCCCAGCCAGAGATAAGCCTCCTGGTTCAAAGTTTACATGAGCAAATCAAGACATTTTTCATTGTTGGGATCCTTGCTTCATATTTTATGTCAGCTCTATCAGGAGATTTTGTCTTCAATTTCCTTTTTTCTCCTTTCTTTAGGCATTATCCCATTTTTAATGCTCCATTCCTCAGTGCCTCCCAGAGACTAGTGCCTTCCTGATACTCTGGTCTTCTCCTGGAAGGAGGAGTACCTTCCTTCCAATTATTAATTCCTATTATTAACAGGATTATGGAATTATAATCCCAATGATTAATTCCAATTATTATATATAATAATAAAACACATATAATATTAATATATATATTATTTTATCATACTAATATAAGATATTGCATATATAGAAATCAAATTAAAGTGTACTACTCTGCAAAAAGTCCAAAGAAATGAATCTCTAATGTTGAGAATTTTAAGCACATTAGTTTTTGGCAGTTGGGGGAGAACCTTTCCAGTGCCTCTCAATCTCTCCATGTAAGGGTGCCATCTATCTATTCCTCCAGACTGACCCAGGGCTCACTCTCAACCCCTCTGCACTAACAAATCTCACCATCACCCCTGCCCCATTCTGCAGCTTATTTGTTTGTCTCCAAGGCTTGAGCAATAAAGATATTGTCATTGAAGAAGCTCAAGTGAACAACAGCCCCCTTGTACTGGTGACAATATTAATAGTGACAGGTGGTGGGGCTGGCCCTGTACCTTGGGCATGGCTGTTTGCTTTCCCAGACACAAGGTTAATAGGGATATGCATTCCCAGCCTAACCCGGTTATTGACACACTTTCATTTCACTTGTCTTTAAGCACCGGAAGATTAAAACCCCCCACTGAAAGGCTAAGTGAAGTGTGACTAAATTTAAGAAAGGAACAAGGAATAATTGAATTGGTAGAGCCGCTGGAATATTATATAATAAGAATTATGATGACATTGCTCTGCTAATTGCATCACTGGACAAATGAGGAAATCATGGTAGGTGGGCGGGCTTCCAGGGATGGAGGGCAGCTGAGAAATTCCTGTTCCCATTAAAAATGAGGTTGGCTGCTTAGACTCACATGGTATTGGGCTTTGGGCCAGAATTTGGGACACCATTCTCCTCCTGGGTACAGTATCGTCACTCAAATTCTTGCTGGCTTACAGGATGATTTAACGCCAAGGAAACATTGGCATTATCTTTGACTCTTTTCTGTCCCTCACTTCTAATGATCAATTATGCCTGTGCCAGGCATAATACTGGGTGCTGGGGATACAAAGACAAAATTAAAACACTTCTTACCCTCAAGGAGCTTACCTGTTTTCAAGGGAGACAAAATGGGCGTAGCTAGATTTATACAAAAGATGGGTGAAATAATTACAAAGTAAATTTAGGAGGTGAGGCATTAGCACCTGGAGGTGATCAGAAAATAACTAATCAGTTGGGAAGTCCTGTCAATTACATCTCTTGCATTCATTCTTGCTTGATATTCCCACTATCACCACCCTAGTATAGGGTCCCTCTGCTATCTGCTTAGATCAGTAGTCTCCAAATTTAGCCACATATTCCTAGTGGGCTATGGCATGGTCCCAAAGAGCTATGGCTTGATCCTAAGAGGTAACTAATTGAAGTTTGGAAATATAGGCCTAATGGCAACTCCCCATGATAAGTCAGTTTTGGGGGTTGTATTCAACTCACCTCTAGCCCTCTCCTCCAGTTGGCTTCACATGACAAGCTCCAAACCTCTTCCCTTCTGCCAGAGTGTAGGATCCTTAGGGAAGACCACAATCTGGACAACTATGGAGGTACCAGTGGGAAGATCTCCTACTCCCCTACCAGAGCACTCACACCCTGGAGGGTATCAAATGCATGCCCCTCCCACCACCTCTCTTTTAATTATTTTGGTAGGACAGAGTTTAGCAAATAGGATGAGCAGAAATGAATAGGTTACAATTTACATCATTCTGCAAATTTCATTCGAATTAATTTGCAAATTTCATCACATGATCTTTCTCCCCCTAAAACCCAAAGTGCCTATTTCTGTCTAGGCCACTGCTATTCTTTCAGTCTCCCAGGTTCTTAATCTCCTCTTTGTCCTTGACTCTGCTGAACTGACATTGCTCTCTTCAAAATTACCAGTGATCTCTTAATTGTCAAATTTGCTACCCTTTGCTCAATCCTCGTCACTCTTGACCTCTTGGCAGCATTAACACTGTTGTGCACCTTCTCTTCCTGGGTACTTATTCTCTCTTCACTGGGTTGCTGAAAATGAGGAAGGTTCCACATCTAGAAAATCTCTCATATCTACCTACTTTAAGAAACAAAATAATGGAAACTGAATTTTCCAATCTTTTAAAAAAATTTCCAAAGAACTTCAGTGAACTTTGAATTTATTTGCTAAAAATATAAAATTATAACATTCTGAATTAATTTCTGATTAATTCTGATTAAGAACAATTGATTGACATGAAGAAAAATAGACATTTATTAGCTGATTTTTTTCTTTTTTAAATTTATTTTAAACTAAAATAGAAAATGAAAAAGAAAAAAAATTGCCATGTACACAGCAGAACTTAAGAGGATTCTATATAAAACAATAAATTTCCATTTCAAGAAAGCCTTTATAATAAATATTACACATTGTTTTCAAAGCTACCCAGCTTTTATTTGCTTCCTTATAGATTTTCTTTAGTTCTCTTCTGCACTTTTTAATTTTTCCCCTCCCTCCCTACTCCATCCCACCCCTACTTCCCTAAAGACAGCTACAATGAAGCATGGATACACACACACACACACACACACACACATACACATATACATAGATATCTATAAACATACACATATGTACACATAGACACTCATACACATATATGTGAGACCATACTATGCTTATTTCCTCCTATCATCTGTGTCTCTGAAGGTGGATAGCATCTTCCTTCATATGTCCAAGTCTTTCCTTGTTTTTCTAAATGAGCCAGCTCATCATTTGCTATACCACAACAATATTCCAACCCAACCACAGCCTGTCTGAGAGATAGCCTGTGAAAAATTTCCCCAGTTTCCTGAATTCTTTCTATTCTTGACTGCATAGGTTTTATTTATACAAGAAAAATTTAATTTAAAGTAATCGAAATTATCCATTTTAAATTGTAGCAATCTTCTCACCTTGTAATATAATTTAAGGTCTGATATTGCTGAATCTGCTTCCTTCACATCTTTTTTCTCCAGGTTTCTTTGAAATTCCTGACCTTTTGTTCTTCCAGTACTAGCTGGATTGCAGCAAAACCTTTTGCATAATTAGTGAATGGGATTGGAAACTGAGTATCATTATTTAGGAAGTGCAGCCAATAATGCATTTATCCCACCAGATCCACTTTCTTTATGAGGTCTTTTTTTCTTCTATGAGAACCATTGAAGCAACATTATTCTCAAAACATTATTCCAGTTTTATTTCTTCCTTTTAATTTTTATTTTTGTAAAAGTTTCATAATTTATATAATGATTAGTACAGTGGTGTATATACATACACACATGTGCGTGTATATATATAATTTGTAAGTAAATAAATATACACACATTAAGGGTGCATGCTGAAAATTACATCATAGATAGGGTGCGTTATCAAAAAAGTTTAGAGATCCTTGGCTTTGATCATTGAAACAATCATGTTACTCCTGCCCTTACTCCCTTGCCCACACTTGACCTGCCTTTCATATGACTGGTGACCAAATCTTCTTTCTCTATGTATCTGGTCTTGTCACATCTCTGCTCAAAATCTTTAATGGCCCCCCGAATCCCTCCAGATTACATTTCAAATACTTTTGCTTGGTATTCAAGGCCTTGTGATGGAAATTGACCCTACCTTTCCAGCCTTACATCCTGTTACTTCTTGCTACAATACTCTATGTTCCAACCAAAAGGGCCTAGTTTCTATCCCCTGAAAATTCATTGTACTTTCCAGCCTCCCCATCTTTGTTCCTGTTGATCCTTATCCTTACAATACCTTTCTTCCCGCTTTTTAATTCCTACCCATCCCTTAAAATCAAACTCAAATGCCACCTCCTTCATGAGACTTTTCCTGATCTCTATTGAGGATGAGTTTTTCTTTTTCTGCTCAGACATGAAGTAGCACTTTCTTTTGTACATATTACTAGATTGGATACTCCATCAGCCAAGGACCATATTTTAACTAAACTACGCACCTAGCATAGTGTTCTGCATACAGTAGGTGTACAACAGGTACTTAACTATATACAATTGATCCTCATCATTTACAGATTCCATATTTACAAACTTGTCTACCTGCTAAAATTTATTTGTAACCCCCAAATCATTACTCATACTTTCTTGGTTACTTGAGGACATGTGCAGAATGGGGAAAAATTGGAGTCATCTAATGTGGACATTCCCAGCTGAGGTCAAAAAAGATGGCGCTGTGCCATCTTGTTTCAGCTCTCGTTCTGGAAACCAGTGTACTTTTCATGATCTATTTACTGCCACATTTTTTTGCATTTTTGTGTTTTTCTTGGTGATTTTGCTTTTAAAATGACCCCCATGTGTAGTGCTGAAGAGCAGTCTGCTGTTCCTAAGACTGAGAAGGCTGAAATATGCCTTACAAAGAAAATACAGATCTTAGATAAGTTCCTTTCAGGCATGAGTTGAGTTGCCATTGGCCTTGAGTTCAGTGTTAATGAATCAACAATGTGATACGTTGAGGAAATTCATTGATCTATACACCAAGCCACCCTGGAAAGTGCTAAAGTAAAATCTGTGACTAGAGGCTTATGGGAACCTAACCGTGTATTTCCCCTAGGAGCAATGGTTAAATATTCTCAATTCTGTGACTTTATAGAACCCAACTATGGCAAATGATGAGAATCAACTCTAGTTTTATTCTGCAAACATTTATTAAGCACCTAGTGTATAGACCACTATGCTAGCTGTTGGGGATATAAAATAAAAAATTAAATTGGCCTTGCCCTCAAGGAGTTTGCTTTGTACTAAGGGGAAATAGCATTTATATAAGTAAAAAAATGCTATGTATGCATGTATGTATGTATATATGTATGTATGTGTATACATATGTATGTATGTGTATACAAAGTAGTTTCAAAAGAGAGCAGTGTTAATAATCGGGAAAATCGAGATCATGACTGAGAGAGAGAGAGAGAGAGAGAGGAGAGAAAGAGAGAGAGAGAGACTAACATTAGAGAGAGAATATGCAATGTGAAATACGCTTTGCAAATCTTAACATACTGTATAAACTTTTTGTTGTTCAGTCATTTTTTTTAGCTGCTCCCAGCTCTTCTTGATCCTATTTGGAGTTTTCTTGGTAGAGATAGTGGAGTGGTTTGCCATTTCCTTCTCTGACTCATTTTACATATGAGGAAACTGAGGCAAACAGGGTTAAGTGGTTTACCCAGGGTCACCCAGCTAGTAAGTGTCTGAGGCCAGATTTGAACTCGGGAAGAGGAGTCTTGCAACTCCAAGTGCTGTACTCTATGCAGCATGGCACCACTTAGCTACCCATATAAAATAGTTACAGCTATTATTTCCTCTACGATACAGTACAAACGCCTCACCTCAGCATGTAAAATTCTCCATACTCTGGCTGACACCTACCTATCTTTCCTGACTTACTACATATTACTCTTCACCATGTTTCAGCCAAATAAGCCTACTAATTTTACCTGAACTTAATATTTTCCTTTCTCCATGCCTTTGAACACTGCTCCCCACCCCCCATGCCTGGCATGCATTTTTCCCTCATCCGTGCCTCCAAAAATTCCTAACTTTCTTCTAGGCACTGCTCAGTAATAATCTCCTAATAATCTCACCCTCAGTAATAATCTCCATTTCCCAAACATCCTAGTTGTTTGTGCTCTCTTTATTCTCAAATTGTCTTGTATTTATCTGTGTACATGTTCTCCCACTCTCCACCCCCAATACAATGTAAACATTATGAATGCAGCAACTGGATAGTTTTTGTCACTGTTTCCCTGGAGTCTAATATAGTGCCTGGGATATAGTAGGCAATAAGTATTTGTAGAATTAAATTGAATAAATCAATGTTTGCTGTATTGCGTTGTTCTGCTGGAGTATGGAGGCAGTCCTCTGTTAGGCATGCCCACTCCAGTCAAAAGGGCAGTATCAGAGTAACAATGTTTCCAAGATCACACTATCAGGTAATACGAGCGGTCAATGAGTAAACAGTGCTGATATGACCAAGGGCCAGACTTGAATCCCAAGATTAACTACCATAGAACCATAACTGTTTCTCCATGCTGGAAAAGCTACCAGTGGAGGAAAAAAAAGGGAGGGAGTTAAAGTATGTAGAACCAAGAAAATAACACACACAATGACTACAACAGTGTAAATGAAAAGAACAAACCTCACAAAACAATCACAAATGAGCATGTGCAACTACAAAGAACAAGCTGGCTCCAAACCCCAACCAGTCATCTCAAAAATGGGTGATGCACTTAAGGGAAACCGGGGAGAGAATATGGATGGCTCATTGCAAGACCATCCCTGGAACATGACAAATAACTTAAGTGTTGTTAATAATAATAATGATAATGATTATTATTATTATAGCACATAACATTTTTATGGTACCTACTAAATGCCAGACACTGTGCCAAGTGCTTTACAAATATTGCACATTATTGGTGTATATACGAAAGACAGTACCTAGGAAATGCTTCGGTGATCCCAAAGAGTAAACTCGATTCTCTAAGCATTTATCTTGGTAGACATGTTTGGACATTGGCGAAAATCAGAGCTCCTGGGTATGATGTATATAGGAATGTAGGATTGAAAATACTATCAATGACCATGACTTCACAATGAGGCATCCATGCACAGGGGAAGGTGACTATCTATGCAATGTGATTTCAAGGGCTTTGAAAGACTGTCCCACATCAAAATATCTCTCCTTCCAATGCCCTCTAATTTCCCCATTAGGGTCATCATTCTGGATTAAGGCATGATACGTTCTGAAGGTGTTGATTGAAAGACCAGTCTCTTTGCTGTTCTGAAAATGTAATATGTTAGTGCTTCCTTGCCTTTGTCATCAACATCAAAAGATGAGAACAAGATGTATAATAATATTAATAGTTAACATTTGATTGCAAAACACTTCACATGCATTTTCTCATTCCAACCTCACCACAACCCTGTGAGATAGACACTATTATTATCCCCTTTATACAAATGAGGAAACTGAGGCTCAGAGATATTATTGAATTGTCCATGGTCACAGGGCTAGTGAGTCTTAAAAATGCAAGCCCATGTCCTCCCGACTCTGGGTTTAGTAGTCTTTTGCTCTACCCAATGCCCTCATTTTTCCTTCCGTCTATCCTAAATCCTCCAAGAGTGAGCTGAAGTCCCACATCCTTCAGGAAGCTCCCCTGATTCCTTTAACCTATACTGATCCTCCTCCTCCTTTCAACATCTACAGACATTGTAAGTGGCAAGAACACTAGCCCTCCAGTCAGGAGGATCTGTGTTCAAATCCAGCCTCAGACACTTACTAGCTGTGTGTCCCCAGGGAAGTCACTTAACCCCGATTGCCTCCCCCAAAGTTGTAGACTGCCTGCACTGTACAACTTAGTACAAAGATGTGCTGTACATTGAACAGTGGCTCATGTGAATTAGTCTTGTCTCCCCAAAATAAATCGTAAGTTCTGTGGGGACTGGAAAGGATTGGGTGAGCCTGGGCACAATAAATGCTTGTAGCACTCACCGAAACATTCACAGTCAGCTAGATTAGTTCTGGATGAGCCCAGTATGGCACAAGTGAGGAGATGCGATGGGTGTCCTGGTCCTCCAGGATGCAGCAAGGAGAGCATGAGGTGCCTGGATGGCAGTGAGCATCTGACGAGAAAGGGAGGAGGGCTCTGAAAAAAGGCAAAGAAGATCCCATAAACGAACGCCGGGGAACACTGTTAAGGAACTTGGCTTAGAAACATATACGATTGTATACCAGATAAGAGTAATAATAGTAATACCTAACATTTATATTTATAAACCTCTTTAAGGTTTGCAAAATGCTTCTTATATTATCTCATTTGACCCCCATGAGAACCTGTGATCACAGGTGCTATTATTATCCTTATCTTGCAGATGGGGAAATTGAGGCTAACAGCAGTAAAGTGACGTGACTGATGCACGATTCAAATTGAGGTCTTCCTTGCTCCAGCCCCCTCACTCCGCCCCTGTGCCACCTGACTGCTTTCATTCTAAATCTGCTGAATCAGATTGGGGTAGGAGCTCCAAGGCCACAGGTGGGAAGCCTGGGAGGTTTTGGTGCTACCCTGCCTGCATTTGGAGCCTTTGTGTTTCTGGGCTGAGCTTCTAGAGGGGCAGATCTGGAGGGAGACAGGGCCTCAAATGTCATCTAGCCCATTTTATGAATGAAGAAACTGAGGCCCAAGGAGGATCATTGATTTTCTCAAGGTCATACAATCGGTTAGCAGAGGTGGTAGGAGCTGAGCTCTCTTCTGCTCAAGCCACGTTCTTTTCACACAACCTCCCTGACACAATGGACCAGAATAAACAGCCACCGCTCTGCCTCACAGAATTGGGTTCACTGGGGTCTCCTGCCTGAGCAAGAGGAACCTCCTTCCACCCCTCTGGTGAATCAAATGCAATGAAGCTAATCATTTTGTGCTACTTAATCCTATCAGGCCCCTATATTCATGCAGAGCTTTAGTTTACAAGAAGATATTAATATTTCATTTCATGCCATCCTTTCCTGAAAACCTTCGGTTTTCCAAAGTTTGCTTTCCAAGTCGTTACCTTCATTTGTTCCTTATAACCTACACCTGAGGGTCAGGCAGGGCAAGATTATTATCCCCATTTTACAGATGGGGAAACTGAGGCCATATACAGTAACATTATTTGCTCAAGGGTACCCAACTCACACCAGGCTCCCAGTCCAGTATTCTTTCCACCAAATCATGCCAATGTGTCTCCCTCCATCTAATAAAGCTTATCTCTGGGTTTCCCCTAGAGGTCTGGGATAAAAGTAAGAGCATTAAATGTGTTTTATTAGTGCTTAATGGTGTCCTTTTAATAGGCTCAGATTAATATCCCAGGGAAGAGCTGAGTCATTGGTACCTAATTGCAGGGAGCCTAGGGAAGTTCCATAAAGGGAAAGCTGGGCCGTGTCATCATGCTTATTTATATTTTACCCACCTAAGTTCTATCGAAACCCACACTTCATTAATTATAATAAGCAGACTGAGTCATTCCAGAGTCCTCAATTTTTGCCAGCTCGTTTCTAGTCAGCTTTCACAAGTTAATCCGTGATCTGAGTTATTTCAGAATTGTCAAGGAGGATCAGGAAGCTGGATAACTAAACCAGAGACATAATCAGGAGTAGAATTCACAACTCTGGGGCCTTTCTCTAAATAGCCATTATCTCCTCCATGTTGTCGTTTCCTCCAGTGGTGCATTTCACAATAGATCCAGGCCTTCTCATCCTCTGTCGTTCTTGTTCATGTCCTCCCACAGATCCTCCATGGAGAATAGGCCAAGACTCTTGAGGCCTTCCTTTAGGCATTTTCATTTTATTAAATATTCTGTTATATTCCGTTCTGATCTATTCCATTTCAAGAAGGTCAGTCTAAGCTTGCTAGCTTCACTTCCTCACCATCCGCTGTTCTCCTTTAGTTTATCCTAATCTATTCTATCCTATTCTACACCAAGAAAGGGTACTACATACTTGCTATCTCTATTTCCTTATCCTTTTCTAGCCTAGTCTAATTGAGTCTATATATTACATTGGATTCATTGAATCTGTGATGTGTGGGTATTCCCTCCACCGATCTATGATTCTTTCTGATCTTTATTCTGTTCTGTTCTTTAGATTTAAAAATGCTTCAATGTTTCTCTTTTCTTTATTTTTGGCTGCCCTATCCCTACATGTCCTCTCCCACTCCTCTTCCCCAACCATCTGCAAAAAACAAAACCCCTTGTAACATCAAGCAAAACACATTCCCACAGTGGCTATGTCCAAAAACTATGCCTGACTTCATGCCTTAAGTGCATTGAGAGGCTGGTAGCATGCTTCATCATTATTCCTCTTAAGACACGTGGTTGGTCATTGCATTGAAAAGAGCTCTTCAGTCTTTCAAAATTGCTTTTCTTTACAATGTTGTTATCGTATAAATTGTTCTCCTGGTTCTGCTTGCTTCATTCTTCATCAGTGTATACAAGTCTTCCCAGGTTTCTCTGAAACATCCTCCCCTTTGCCCCCATTCATCGCTTCTTATGGCACAATACTATTCCATTGCATTTATATACCACAATTTGCTTGTTGTTGCTGTTCACATCTGTCTCTTCATGACCCCATTTGGGATTTTCTTGACAAAGATAATGGAGTGGTTTGCTATTTTCTTCTCCATTTTACAGATGAGGAAACTGAGGCAAACAGGGTGAAGCGACTTACCCAGGGTCACACAGCTAGTAAGTGTCTGAGGCCAGATTTGAACTCAGAAAGATGAGTCTGCCTGACTCCAGGACTGGTGCTCTATCCACTGTGCCACCTAGCTGCCCAATACTTTGTTTAGATATTCTCTAAATGAAGAGCATCCCCTTATCTTCCAGTTCTTTGCCACTACAAAAAGAGCTGCTATAGATATTTTTGTACACATGGGTCTTTTTCCTCTTTCTTTGACCTCTTCAGTATGCGGTCCTAACAATGGTAACTGAGCCAAAGAGTACATACAGCTCAGTGAGGGAATATTTAATTGAAGGGACAGGTCAGACTTGGATGGGTAGAGGGGAACAGAGAGAATGTGACAGACTGGAAGGACACAAAGAAAAGTCACTGACTTTGGTGCTCTGAATTTTAGACACTTCCATTCCACTACCAGGAAGAAACATCTGTACCTGACTCCCATGAGTGACCAGAGGTGGAAATGGGGCTAAGGTAGGCAACCACCCAGAATACAACACACTGTGAGGGATACGATGAAGGATATGTTTGCACATTCCTTTTAATAAATTCACATACTTTGATTGCCAGAGAATGCCACCCTCCATGGCATGCAGGTATTTATTTTGTGATAGATTAAAGGTATTACTCCACTGAGTCCCATTCCAAGGCATCATCCTAGTGTGGAGGTGAGCATGGGCTGGCCAAGACCACATCAGCAGAACATGAGATTTAGCAGGTCCTGCTAATTTAGAACGGCTTCAAATTCAGAGTAACAACCGATGCTTATCTGAGGACTGAGCCTGGCCAAGGTTAGGGAGGTTTGCCCCAAAATTCTTAGCCACTGGCGATTAACTTTTTTTGGCCACTGTAACTCTTGAAGGATGGAGTGGTGGTGATCTGCCCCACAAGAGGGAGGACCCAGAACAATTACGTCAAGTAGCCAAAGTGTATACACTTTTTCCATGCACTTCACTGGAGACTCAGAGGTTCTGTGCATAGAGAGATACCCTAGGGAGCAATCCTCAAACCCTGCCTGGATCTCATAGAGGCCTATTCTAGACTCTCAGATAATAAGCATATCCCAAAGTCTTTTGCTTCCTTTAGAGAGTACCTCTCTTGACCCAAGTCACTTTTGAGGAGCCTAGGATCCCTTTGGACTTTTAAAAGAGCTGACAGGTCAGGAAACAGGATTTCCTCCTAACTGCCTTCCTCTGCCTCTTTCCTTGAGGGCTGAGCAGAGATGCCCACAGCTGCCCTTCTGCCCCCCAAGGAAGTTTAAGGAAAGTTAGGTGTCTGCTTGTAATGCTCAGGGGAAGCAGGGGAAGGATACAGGAAGAAGGCCAGGTTGCATGGCAGACCTCAGAAAGCAAATCCTAATTCAGCAGTCCAGTCACTCTGTCAAACATTTAGTGTTTCAGGGGTGATTGTTCCTTGCTAGGTAGAGCTCTGGTCTATCTGCTAGGCCTTTTGTCATGTTAACTGCAGCCGATCAATGGATTGAGGTCAGGACTCCTGATGTAGGTGCAAGCTTAGAGGGAAAAAAGTCTCAAAGATTCATTTTTCCTCGTCTGGTAACACTCCGGTCACTTATTTTTTCTCAGTTAGCCTGTGCTGCTCTAAAGTGGATATTGATCAGGGCTCTAATGCAAACCTGTCAAATTAATTTTGCAGACCTGGGATATGACTGGCCTAAAATTGCTTCTGCATCTGTTCTCTGCAGCAAGCCTATGAATTTTAATCACGGCCAGAATGGGCTGGTGGCTTTTTTTGTTAGAAACTTGAATAGGAAAGGTTTAAACTGTAAATGCCGAGGAATGACGCTGTTTTGTTCTTTTCAGAAACTCGTGTGGTGGAGGTCAAAGAAATTATTATGTCGGGTGTATTCTTGGCAGATGCTCGCTGAGGGGGGGGCGGGGCGGGGAGGGGAAAAGGCTTTGCAGGATGCTTTTGGCAGAGCAGAGAGAAGGCATGAGCTGTTCCTCTTTAACCACCAGCAGGCCAATAGCACAGTCTTTCCAGGCTTGGGGATGGGCCTCCCTTAGATGCTCCCCCCACACTATTTTCTTGTTATTTCTGATAACTTTATCACAGGGGCAGGAAAGCCTCCTTGGGGCTTTAGCCTTTGTTCTTCAAAACCACATTTCATGGGGTTTGGAGGAGTTATTGAGAATAATCCCAGAGACACCTACTGGGGCATAAATCTTACCCCCAGGAATGGGACCTAATGAAGCAGACCTTTTATCTGACATCTTGAGGTGACTCTGGGCAGGAAAGTGGATTTAGACTCTAGTCCTTAGTTCTATTATTAAAAAAGCCGTGTGACATCTCTATCAGCCTCTCCATGACTCAATTTCCTCATATGCAAAATGGGGAAGATAACATTGGCTGTGCCAGCACTCTTGCAGAGAGCAAATGTGAGGATGTTTGTGAAGGTGCTTGGAAGAGCTCAAAGCATTAGCCACATGGTAGATCTTATTAAACCAATGCATAATTTGGAAGAGAAGAATTTACAGGCTGATGGGATGTTTAGAGCTGGATAAAATCAAAAAACGGCATCTAGTCCAATGCTCTCAATTTACCATAAGGAAACTGAGACCCCACGAGGCACAGTGATACTTCGATATTTTAGTGAGTCAGTGGAACTGTGTGATCTCATTGATGTAGGTACTTCCTAAAGAAGGAAACCCATCTAACATGCCCTTCCATATTCTCCCGAAGGTGCTCCTTAGAGGGTTCACTTAACATACTGAAGACTTTCTTTAGGTCTTTTCATATTTTATGGGCCCATGCTGCCCAGCCAATTCTAGACATGCTCCATGTCCGCTGGTATCCTTTTCCAACCATATCTTTGCTGAATGACCAGTGGTGTCGAACTAGAATAGAAACAGGGGCCAATTAGCCAAACATAAGGATCCCTGAAGGCTGCATATTGACTTAGAAAACCACTAATTAACATTACCTAAGGTTTTATTGAATTTTTATTTATTTTGTTAAATATTTCCCAACTAAATTTTAATCTTGTTCAGGTCGTATTCCGGAGCATTTGCTGGCCCTTTGCCTATTTGACACCTCTGTCTTAGAGCACTTTTTGGGGAATCATCACTGGAAAGAGCTGCACCTACCATGCCCCTCTCCTATGCCCTTTGAGCCACCCACAACTTTAATTTGACTTTTTCAATGGTACAGTTTATTGCCCATTGGTCATTGGAGAAAGATCTCACAGTTAAGTGAAGGTTTAGTGCGATTCTTAGCAGTGTCTGCTCCCTTTCATTCTACTTCACCATCACTGCAGAAGTGGAAGGTGCTACACAGAGCTAGGAATAACTAAAAAAAGAGAGAAAACTGTTTCTTTCATGGGTCACCAGGGCCAAAGAATCATCTGCTAGTGGACACCCCCTTGGAGATAAGTCTTGAGACATTCAGCCCAATGGCCTTCAAGTGATAGACACAATCTATGGATATGACAGTACTCATAGTCTTTCTAGCATGGTAGATCCCTCTAGACTCATCTTCCCGAGTTATCTGGCCTCAGATGGTTGCTGGCTGTATGACCCTGGACAAGTCACTTAACCTGGTTTGCCTCAGTTTCCTTATCTGTAAAATGAGTTGGAGAAGGACATGGCAAACCACTCCAGTATCTTTGCCAAGAAAACGCCAGATGGGGTCATGAAGCAGAAACATGACTGAACAAAGAACCTTCTAGAACGTATACTCCACTGACACAACTTTGGAGAACAGCAGGATGTTATGGGAGCACACAGATTAGTAAGTAAATAAAATGCATTCTCCAAGCTTTTAAAGCCATCAGTCTTTTTAGAAGAAGAAAAAATTAGTTCATGGGCAGGAGAATTATCGCATCCAAAACAGACTCCTTAGGACAGTAACAAACCCCTAAAGCTGAGTATACTGCTGAAAATAACCAGAGGGCTGCCTTCCAGAGTGTGCACCCCCACCCCAAAGCCTTACCCAGAGGCAGATCTTGGTACCTTGAGGCTGCCTGGGCTAAACTGGTGGTCCAATGACAGCATTCTCAGGTCCCACATGGGAGAACAGAGCTGGGTAAGAGTGACTTTATTTTTGGCACCTAGAACATAGATTCCTTGCATATAATAAGTGCATAATAAATGTTTCCTGGGTGAACGAACAAGAGAGAGCTCAGAGAGATGATTCTCCCGAGGGGCAGTAGACAAGAACTAGAACTCTTAGAGATATCTTGAGGACAAATAGGAGCCTGACTAGCTGGTTGTATTTGTCTTTTGTTCTCAAAGAGGTCCATGTCATCACGGAAATGATGACATGATTTGCAGTTGACTTTGCTTTGAGTGAGGTAGGGTTGTGCAAAGTCAGCAGCCTCACTTTCTTCCCCAGTCATCTGGGTTCAGTGACTGGAGATGGCCCAGGATGCAACGGGAAACCCTGGCCGTTTCAGGCTAAGGTCTTTGACCATCTCCAGTCATCCTGGTGACTATCAGGCCACTGGACCCAGATGGCTCAGGAGGAGAAAGTGAGGCTGGTGTCCATGCGCAGCCCTCCCTCGCTCAAATCAAAGCCTGACTATCTGAATGCAGAAAGGAATGAGGAAATCAAATCAAGTATTCAATTGCTAAGCCTCTTTGCAATTAGCACCCTCTCTCCTCTTCTTTCCTCCCTATTCAATTTAACACAGTAAGTAGCTCAGGGGGTAGAGTGCTGGGACTGGAGTCAAGAGGACCTGAGTTCGAATCTGGATTCAGATGTAAGTGTCTGTGTGACCCTGGGCAGGTCACCTAACCTTGTTTGCCTCGGTTTATTTATCTATAAAATGAGCTGGAGAAGGAAATGGCAAACCACTCTAACTAATATCTTTGCCAAGAAAACCCCAAAATAGGGTCACAAAGAGTTGTACACAACTGAAATGACCGAATGATAATTTATTAAGCACTTATTGTACGCACTTGTGTTCAGTGCTATGGATACAAAAAATGAAGGTAGAACTAATCTGTGCTCTGGACAAACTGACATTACAGGGATACAACCTACAGAGAAGTAGTGCGTGTGTTTTCTGGTTTTGTTTTCTTTTGTTTTGCTTCTAGGGAAGCTAGGAGAGACTTGCCATTGGAGGTGACCTCTGAGCTGAGCCTTGAAGGAAGCTATACATTGTAGGCATGAGGGACAGTGTGTACAAAGATAAGAAGGCGGCATGAGAGCTAGAAAGGACGTGGCAGGCCATCTAATTCGACCTCTTCATTTTATTGCGATAATAGCATTTCTAGATGTCCTTTCATTTTATTTTCATGGCAACCTTAGGAGGTTCTATCATTATTATCTCATTTTTACAGAGGGGAGAAAGTGAGGAACAAAGAGGTTAAGTGATTTGCCCAGGGTCACTCAGCTAGTAAATGTCTGAGGCTGGTGAACTTAGGTCTTAGTCCTTCAGGGCAGCTAGGTGGCATCATAGTACACAGAGTGGCCTGGAGTCAGGAAGACCCAAATTCAAATTAGACCTCAGACACTTACTGGCTGTGTGGCCCTAGGCAAGTCACTCAACCTTGTTTGTCTCGGTTTCCTCATCTGTAAAATGAGCTGGAGAAGGAAATGGCAAACCACTGCAATATCTCTTCCAAGAAAACTCCAAATGGGTCCAACTCATGAAGAGTTGGACAAGACTGAAAATGACTGAACGACTTATTCGCTGTATGTCTAGCACTCTGTCTACGATGCCTTTTCATTGCCTTTTATAGTTGAGAGAACTAGAGCCCAAGGAGATTATGTTCTGCCCAAATGCCCTTTGGCACTAGATGTCAGAGACGATATTAGAACTCAGGTCCTTAGTTACCAAATCCAGCACTCTTTCTGTGACACCATGGTCATGTCATATATTTCTTGGTGATTATGCAGGGGAAAATTCCTGCACTGGATTCCACTGGGGTGATTGAGTTGGCTGTCCCCCTGAGATCACTCCCAACACTAAAATTCTATGGTTCTAATGGAGTGTAGATGCCTAGCATGGTACGTGGCACAGAATAAATGTTTGTTAAACTGAATTCTTGGATCTCTCACATCATCTAGCGCCAAGCTAAAAACATCAGAGGCATTCAATAAATTAATAAGTGAATAATGTTCAGTCTGCAGCAACAGCAACATTGCTCAACATAATACATTAAATGCAAGTGCTACGCTAGGCGTTCTGAGAGTGATAAAAAAAAAAACCAGAATCATGGGATTTTAGAGCTGTGAAGTACCTTGGAAGGAAATCTGATAGTGATGTGAACACTGGACTGAGAGGAGAAGATCTAGATTCAAGTTTTAGCTCTGCCTCTCATTCATTGTATGACCTTGTGGAAGTCATTTCCACTCGATGGACAACAATTTTCTCCTCCAGAAAATGAAAGGATTTGATTATATCGTCTCTAAGAAGGTATTTGCCAGTGCAGATATTGCACAAATCTGTAAGAAAGTCCAATTCTTTCATTTCACAGAGAAGGAAACTAAGACAGAAAGGTCAAGTCACATGTCAAAGGTTACATCACAAATTGGTAGCCCAGCTAGGACTAGAACCTGAGACTCTTTGGTATGGGCTCAGGATTCTTTCTACTATAGCATGGGTTCCCAACTTGTGGGCTGGGTACGTGCTTCTCACATCATAAGGACTAGGAAGCATTATCCCCTTCATGATACAATATTTCTTTCTTTCTTTTTTTAAGGTTAATTGGGGTTAAGTGACTTGTGTAGGGTCACACAACTAGTAAGTATCTAAGCCCAGATTTGAACCTGGGTCCTCCTTACTCCAGGGTGGGTGCTCTATCCATTGCACTACCTAACCACCCCTTCACAATATTTCTTGAGCTCCTGTTTATTGAACTTAAAATAGAAATGTTTCAGACATTGTCCTTCTAGAAGAAGTTGTAGTTTCTTATTCGAGTATTAGTAAGGCATTGGTCTCTGTAGATATATTAACTATCTCTCTTAGCTTTATTTTTATGATAACTTCATAGATTTATACCTGGAAGTGTGATCTAGTCCAATTTCCTTATTTTAACGAAAAAGGAATCCAGAATCAGAGGGGTTAGGGGATTTGACTATGGTAATGCAGCTAAGAACCAGGTAGGTTGCCCATTGGGCAGATTCAGAAAGACTTGTGTTTGAATTTATTTCTGTCAGCCTCAGTCTCCTCACCTGTAAAATGGAGATGGTAATAATAGCACCTCCCTTATAAGGTTGTTCTGAGAGTCAAATGAGATAACGTATGTAAATTGATCTGTCAGATTTAAACCACCACATAAATGCTTTATAATGGATGGCTCAGAGCCTATTTTCATAAGACTCTTCCTTGGTAAAGGCTGATTATTCAGTGTTACTCACCTGCATGAGGGGCAGAGTTGGTGAGATTTGGAATGAAGAGAGAACCTGGTCTTCTGGCTTCCAGCTTTAAGAGAGAAGACATGTGGTTCTAGACTCTCTTCAAGTCCCTGAAGGGAGGGACAGGCCCTGGAAAGAAGCTACCATGGTAACAGTGCCGCTTCCTCTCTTTGCTGCATTGAGCAATCCCTACCGATGAGGAGAGTCTTATGAAATGAACTTTGAGCCACAAGTGACACTGCAGTTGTTACTGTTTGTTTTTGTTATTGGTGCATGTCAGAGGTGGCATTTGACCGCAGCTTCTCCTGACTTTAGATCCAGAATTCTTTGCTGTGATTTGCCTGGCTTGTATCCCATGATTCTTTGTACTTGAAGACACTGAGCAGAGGGAAGAGGGGAGATGTAGGAAGTGGGACAATATGGGGACTTTTAAAGGTGAAAGAGAAGGGACATGATAGCCTCTGGCTGGGTCACAGCAGTTCCTTTGCTGCTGTGCTTGGATGCCAGACAGTGCCAGGTTGGCACACTGGCCCCCGAGAGTGCACACTGAACCTCAGACCTGTCCTCAGACATTTTCCAGCTTCCTCAACAGCACACTGTTGCACTCGTCATAGAAACTGGGGTACTCTATAGTCACTGAGAACATACTATAAGCATGTTGGCAGACCATTTAATAGAAATTCCAGTGGATTCATCTTTGTCTCTTGAAGGGATGGGCTGGAAAGACTAAGATCTGATATTTATATAGGGACAGGAAGGATAAAAATGGGTGATTGAATAGTGCTTTAAGGTTTGCAAAGTCATACATGCATTAGGTTATCTGTCCCTCACCACAACCCTGGGAGTCATGTAGGAGAGGTATAATCTTTCTCGTTTTATACATGAAGAAACTGAAGCCCAGAGAGGTTAAGTCATTGGCCCATAATCACACAACCACTGTGTGTCAGCGATGGGATTCAGAGCTAGCTCTTCTGGACTCTAAGCCAGGGCCATTTTGAAGGCTACTTAGCTCAGATTCACAGACTTCCTCCTGCATTTACTTTTGGCTTGACAAAGCCCTTGAAATAGGAATGTCTTCACAGATAGGCAGAATACACAGTCACACGTGTAGTATGTTTTCAGGGGCTGCTCCAGATAATTCTTCCACCTGCTTTTGGAAACCTAAGATTCCTATCCTCCAGCAACCAGGCCTTTCTTTCCATAATGTGGGATGGGGAGAGGAATGGTAATAAGCATTTATGTAGTGCCTACTGAATGCCAAGTCCCTCACAAATATTATCTCATTTGATCCTCACTACAATCCTGCTGCTATTATTCCCTATAGCCTAGAGTCTCCAGTGGAGACATCATTTCCTCCCTCAACCTGGGCCTCATTTTTCTTATCTATAAAATAAAGGGGTATCCCAAGTTAACAGTTCTCAAACTTTCTAGTTTGAGAAACTAGTCTCTGGGACACTTTGCCACTCTTAAAAATTATTGAGGACTCCCTACCCCAAAGAGCTTTTGTTTACGTGGGTTATATTTATCATTATTTACTAGATTGAAAATTAAAATGTCATAATATTATGATAAAAATATTCTTAACTTTGTGAGCCTTCTGGAAGGGTCTTGGGGACTCTTGCGGTTCTTTGGAACACACTCCTCTTAAGTTCCATGATTTTCCTATGAATGCTCCTAATGGCTATTGGTCTTCCTCTCTTATATCCCCCTCTTCACTGAGCCCAGGGCTGTGAAGGGAGAGACACACTCTGTAGATACTTGCTGAATGAATGACCAGCTGAATGAATGCAAGGAAAGAAAAGCAATTTGATATACCAGTGCCCAGAGTACTCCAAACCACAGAACTTCCTCTGTTCAGTTCACTTGCTAAAAGCTTTGTACCCATAAAATGGGCTTGTGCTCTAGGATGTCTGGGGGAAGAGGGAGGGGAGAGTTGCTCTGGTTCTCCCATTAATTATCTGTGCAATCATTTGGCAAGTCATTTAACCTCTCTGTGTTTCAATTTCTCTATCTGCCAAAGCCAGACAGAACTACGGAAAGTAAATTCAAATCCTCCTCCCAACAGATTATTTGTGTGACTCCAGGCAAGTGCCTAACTTCTCTGGGCCTCGATTTCCACATCTGTAAAATGGGAAGGTTGTCTAGATGACTTCCAAGGTCCCTTCTACTTCTAGACCTAGGGTTCTCTAAAAATGGGTATAACAGCACCTGCCCTGTTTCCTTCGTGAGGTTATTTAAAAAGAAAAAGCTTTAAAACTTCCACACACAGATACTGCTACTGTTTTTCTGTGCCTCAGTCCATTCAACATTTATTTCATCCATACTATATGCACAGCATGATACTAGGAACATTTATTATTTATGTATATAAATATATTTATATATATTCATATTTATTTATTTATATTATGTATTACTAGGTGCTATCAGAGAAATAAGAGAAGTAGGGGTCCCAGTTCCTGTCCTTAAAGAGTTTATACTTAATAGGGTTGGGGTCGGGAACAGAAGCAATGGATCAACAGCTATTTTTTGAGAGCCCAGTGTGTGTTTGTGGACAGCTAGGTGGCCCCTTGGCTGGAAAGAGTGTAGGTCCTGGAGTTAGGTACACCTGAGTTCAAATCTGGCCTCCGACGCTAACTAGTTGTATGACCCTGAACAAATTGTTTAACTCTGTTGGTTTCAGTTCCTCATCTGTAAAAAGAGCTGGAGAAGGAAATGGCAAATCATTCCAGGATCTTTGCCAAGAAAATCCCAAATGGGGTGACAGAGAGTCAGACATGATAGAACAGACTCAACAGTAACAATGGTGTGTGTTTAGCTCCCTGCTAGGTGCCCCAGAGAATACAAAGAAAAAAAAAGGCCACAGTCCTTGCCTTAAAGGAGCTTACGGTCTAATTGGGAAGACAAAAACACATGTAAGAAACAACGTGAGATCTTTCTAATAAAGAGTATGGTACTGACTATGGGAAATCTGGGTGTGAGGGAAAGAAAGCACTGGGCACACCTTGAAGAGCTGCCCTGTGAGTTGTTACCATTGTTGACTTTTAAGTGCTCGGGGAGATCACTGAGGGCTGGAATACTGGAGGAGGCTTTATGGGAGAGATGACCTTGCAGGAGTAGGAGGATTTAAACAGAGGATAAGAGGATTGGCTTTTAAGGAAGGGGAACAGCATGAGCCAAGGCAGAGAGACTGTAATGAGCAAATCGTATAAGGGAGGAGAGTGTGAGCTGGCCTTTTTGGGAAGATGGAGTAGGAGATGGAATTCACTAGGCCAAGTGGACAGTCTTGACCACCAGGCTAAGGAATTTGGCCTTGGTGTGGTAGATGGTGGGAAGTGACCCAGCCCAAGGCAATGACTTGAGGATTCTTGACTAATTATCTTTAAACTGGTACAAATAAAATGATGGAACACTCTAGCTGACTAAGGAGACTGGAAGAATGGCTGTCAAATAGGGACATTTGAGCCATTGATAGCTTTACTTCCCCAACGGGGACATCATTTTTAGAGGTGTCTATCTCTGTTCCATTGATCCTGGCATGAGGGAGAGGTGGCTTTATCTACCTTTGATGGATTATAAAGGGTCTTCTGGGAAATTATGGCACAGAGGGTAAGAGATCTTCCAATCCTGGCCACAAAGGAAGAAAGGAAGGAAGGAAAGAAGGAAGGAAGGAAGGCGGGGGGTCTCTCACTTCCCCCTTCTCTCTCTCTGTGAACGACCTCTCTTAAATCAAACGATTCAATCCAGGTAGAAGAAGGTTGGCAGCAGGGGGAAGGTGGGGGTGAGGAGAGAGAGTCAGACAATAAAAAAGGAAGAAAATCAATAACGCTTCCCCATAAAATAAATTGAGATTTGTGGAATTCACTTCCACTTGACATCAGAGATGCCGATTTGGCGAATTCGTTTAAAGCCAAATTGAAAATGTATCACTTTAGTCCGGGCTCCTGGGCTGCCCTGAAGCTCGGTGAGAAGGGCCCTAGAGAGTGATTTTGGGGCAAGCTCTGGCAGGGCTTGGCTAGAAATAAACTCACCTTTCCTGCACTGCATGGAAGGTTAGATAAAGAGCTTTTAAAGTACTTCTAATTTTGACATTCTACAATGCTATAATGCTGGCATTGAGATGTGGCCTTTGGTCCTGTGAGTGCTGGTGGGTAAACTTTCTCCACGTGTTGCCAGGGCCCACCAGAGGCAGCCAGATTTCCCCAGGGGTCACCAGGTTGGTTACACCTGGCTACACCAAATTAAAACTCAAAGACTATGGAGCATGGAAGATCCACCACCAAAGTCTAAGCCAAACTCAGTCACTTGCTCCTAGTCCCCCTAGAATAAATTGAGCAGTCACCTTGCCTTTTTCTACAAGATTCAAAATTTCACAGGGCAACAGAAAGAGCATCTTTGGCTTGAGTCTTGTCCCTGCTGCTTACTGGCTTTGTGACACTGGACAAGTCACTTCACCTCTCTAGGCTCATCTTCTCATCTAGAAATGAGATTGTGCTAAGATGATGCCCAAGATTCCCTCCAACTGTGTCCCTTCCATCCTGGAAATCTGTGTTCTTCTGTGAACCATAATAACAGAGTCGGCAGCGTGATGACCAAGACCTCAGTTTGATATAAAAGGTACTGGTCTAGGAGGCAGAAGGCCTGGGTATTCTAATCTCAGCTTTATCATTAAATAGCTACCTGACCTTGGATTAGTTGCTTAGCCTTTCTGTACCTCAAGTTTATCATCTATATAACAAGAGAATTGGAAAATATTGGAGTGGAAATAATACCACGTTTTGTGGACCTGGGTTTGAACTCTGGTTCTGCTGTGCAACCTGTGTGACTTTGGGTAAGCCATTTAACCTCTTTTTTGGACTTAGTTTTTACCTGTAAAATGTCAGGGTTGGATTAGGGTGTCACCAAATTCTCTCCCAGGTCCAAAATTCTTGATGCTTAGGGTTCTGTAACTATCTCTGTGCTACTTCCTCAGCCCTAATATTCATTGTGTCTCTGATTTAAAATGTGTTCTGGATAAGAAACTGTTCAGAGAATCTATTCATGGGTTAATACCTATAGAGAATGAAACTGTAACTAGAGTGGTGAAGAGTACTTGTGAAAGGGTGCACATACAGAGGTCCTTCTTGTTCCTTACTTCTCTGCAAGTCCCAGGGGAAACACAATCACTCCCACTCGTTCACCTTGAACTGCCCCTCTGCTGCGTCCTGTCCCCCCAGGAGGATTAGAGAGTCAAGGACAATTGTTATTCCACAGGAATGTGGGCTGGGGTCTCTGGGGATAAGCCAGCACCCCTTCCCAGCATGACTGCATTAACTCATTCAACAAGCATTTTTACCTGGCCCGAGCTGTCTTCTGAATTGCTACCCCTCCAACACCCACCCTCTGCTCCAAGTGAATTTGTCTCAGCTGGTTATGGCTTTGATGGAGTTAACTGAATATCAGCTCTCCCCACTGTGGACTCCCCGGTGATCAGGTTGGTCCACAAACTTAGCCAATCAATAAAAGAAAACCCTTGAGGAACAACATTCCTTGGGTTCCTGTGACTTTAAGCAATTTACTTAACACCCCAAAGTCTAATAGAATTGGGAATCTCTAGAAACAGTCCATACATGATGACACTGAGTCTGACAAAGCTGAAGCTACCATATTTCTTCCCCAACCAGGTTAAAGAATCGCTCAGGAAAGCCCCTCTCACCAGAGGAGATCTGGGCTTCCAGGTCCCCAGGCCAAACTATGAGAAAAAAGAGTACCTGGAAAAAGCCCCAGGAAAGTCGGACTCAAAGGAGGCGCAGGAGGTGAGTCCTCCCCTAATAGCAAGGTAGCCACTTGGGCCCCAGACGCTGGAGAGCTCTCTTCTGGCTTCCCCATTTGTCTCACCCGCCAATGCTTGATCTGACCTCCTCAAATTGAATGTTCGCGTTAGCCTAGATTTGCAAAGCAATTTGTTAATGCTCCTGTGCAGGGGCTGTTTTCTCTAGGGTTTTAAAGAAAAAGCTCATTTCAATGTAAAATTCACAGCATCAAATTGAAATGTATTCTGAGTGGAGTGAGTGGAACAGATTCTCCCGCAGCAGCCCCATCGACAGCACATCACGTTGTAATTACACCTTTTGTGTGTGTGTGTCAGCTGCAGGCCAAGCAAGGAAAAGAGAAGATAACGCTGACCCTTTCAAGTAGAGAAAGGACTTTTCTGCTCATTCCTTTTCAGGCAGCTCTCGAACACCGAGACTGGAGAAAAAGATGCCCGAACCCATCTACCTGAGCGAGCAAGACTGGTCCCATAGCTTCGCGTAAGTCACTTCTCCTGGCTACTTTCCCAAGTTTAACTCTTCCTTCTACAGACACATTTGGAGAAAATAAATTGCCAGTTGACTGGCATATTTTGGCATTGATATTACCCAGATAGGATACCAAGACTCCATGCACATTCTTGCCCATGCAGACACGCACACACACCACAGAGCACACAAAAGCTTTTGTTTAGGGAGCACTAAGGCACATAGTTGTTTACAATCATTAAATACTATGGGCTTGGTCTAGAAAACAAAGACTACATGAAACAAAGCATTTTCAGCTCAAATGCTACCTCCTACATAAGGCCTTGGTCAAGATTGCTGCTAGGTGGCTCAGTGGATAGAAGAGTAGACCTTAAGATTCATTTTCTGAGTTCGAATCCAGCCTCAAACACTTACTAGCTGTGTGACCCTGGGCAAATCACTTAACCCTGTTTGGCTCAGTTTCCTCATCTGTAAAATGGAGAAGGAAATAGCAAGACACTTGGGTATCTTTGCTAAGAAAACTCCAAACGGGGTCGTGAAGAGTAGGACACGACTGAAAAATGGCAGAGAAACAACAATAATATCGAATGTCATCTCACAGGGATGTTTTAAAGGAGGACTGGATGAGATAACAGATGTAGAAGCAGTTCACAACTAAAGCTCATTCACTGTATGACTATAAGGAACAGTGATAAGAATAGCTCCCTTTTATATGGTGCTGCTGGGTTTTACCAAGGGCTTTGTATCCATTATCTCATTTGCTCCTCATAACCACTCTAGAAGGAGGCTGCTAATGTTATCCATATTTTGCAGATAAAGAAACTGAGGCTGTGAGAGATTTAAGTGATGCACTCAGGGTCATATAGCTAGCTAGCATCCAAAGGAGGTTTTGAGTTCTGGTCTCCAAGGTCTAACTCTATCCCCCATGCCACATAGCCTCTCCTTTTGAGAATTGCTTCCTATACCCCAGAAAGTCAGGAGTAATCCATTTCTCATCTCATTCTACCAAGACTCAGAAGTCTCCCTCATCTCAAAGTGGTCTCCTTTGCCATCCCGAACTTGTTCCGAGAACAGGTCAGGTTCTCAGCATATTGCTTTACTGGATTTAGACTCTGGGGTTCAGAAATCCCTTGCTAACAAAGAGGATATGTCTCAATGACATATTTCTTTGTTCTAAACTTCATTGCCAAAGATAGAAATAGTCTAGGAGGCATAAGGATAGATGAGTTGTAGGCTACTAGGAACCATGGTATTAGAAAAATCATCGAGAGTAATTTAAATAATATCAAATGTGCCAGAAGGCATAAAATACGGATTTGGGAGGAGCTAGGATAGGATTTTTTAAAGAATCTTTATTTTTTTAATTAATTTTTTTTCAACTGAGAATTGTGTCACAGGTCTATGATCCCTTTTATTGGGAAATGCTGAAGCTGGTATATCTCCTGAGCTAGGAAGTTATGAGCTGCAGTGGACTAAGCCCCTTGAGTGTCTGGCACCAATATGGTGAACCTCTGAAATCAGGGTGGCTACCAAGCTGCCTGAGGAAGGGAAAACTGACCTAGGTTTTAAATGGAGCAGATCAAAGCTGTCATGCTGATCAGTGGTGGGATCAGGACCATGAGTGGGCATTGTAATTCTAATCTGGATAAGACAGGGACACCTAGTCTGTATGTATATATGTCTATGAATGTGTATATTTATACACATGCATATGTACCGGAGAAGAAAATGGCAAGTCACTCCAGTATCTTTGCCAAGAAAACCCCATGAACAAAAATCCATGGGGTCACGTAGAGTTGGACATGACTGAATGACTGATCATCAGTAACAAGAATATGTATATGTGTGTTTATCTATGTATGTGCGTATATACACATGTGTGTGTGTGTAATGTACATATACATATATATATATATATAATTTTTGATTAGCAAAAATCCATTTTCTCTCCCTTTCGCTCTACTGCACCCCCAATACCCATTGGAAAAGAAAAACAAAACCCTTATAACACATGTGCATATGCAGGCAAAACAAATTCTTATATTGACCGTGTCACATATATAATATATGCATATATAAACATATATAATTCTTCTGTGGATTAAGGTTAGAATGGAGGATAGAGTTGGAGATCAAGAAGCAGGTCTACACTGGTGAGTAGCAAGGGACTTGCTACTTGTTATTTGCTTTTTGGTGGTAGCTCTGTTCCGGGAGGGTGTGGTCCAGGAGGAAGCTAATCTATACCTCTTCAACAAATGAGCCTTACATAGAAGAAGTTTACAGTTTCTTCGACAAGCCTGTTACTCATTCATTTTTTTTAAGTTGAAATATTTGTCTCATTTCCCCCCACCCCACCCCACCCCCAAAGCGTAGCAACTCTGCTCTGGTTCACGTTCCTAGAGCCAGGCTTGCTACATCAGGGTTTAGGGTACTCTGAGGGACTCATGGGGTGTTTCTTCTCTACTGCTATTGGCTTGAGTCCCCAGAAGCTGTGTTCTTCCCACTGTTAGAGGCCAGACACTAGTGCCCCAATTCTACTGAGTCACTTAATACCAACAAGCTTTTATAATTGTATGTTTACTTCAAAGTTATAGCAAGAACAAACATATGAACATCGCCTTCAGTATTTCAGGGTTTCTTCTTCCATACACCACTTCAGTCTTGGGGAAGAATAGGCTCCATTTAGCTCACTTCCTACATGGCATTAGTCCCAGCTCAGCATCACAGCTACATAAGTACTTTCTTGGATATCACTGGGCAGGATCACGAAGGTCACTCCCAAAGGTCTCTCCTTGCTTTTCAGAGCATTGATACCTCACTGGGTATAAACCCAAACGTTGAAACGCCAAGGTGTTCTCTGGACCCGTAAGGTCAGAGGCTCTACTCCCTTCACTGGCTGCTGTGAGCAAAGACAAGTTCCCTTAAAAGTGTAGAGCAAAAAGGCTCTGGCTGAGGCCAACAGACACTCTCCAATATCTTAGCAATAAAAAACTGCCCCTTTGTCAGGTGGTTAATTGACCACCAGCTTCAGTTAAAGAATGCCCCCGAATGCTTCAGTGTTTCTATAAGGTGCCTGCAATCAGGATCATCACCACTCTCAAAGAACGTGGAAAGATGCCATCAGGGCACTCTACACGTTCTCCAGACCTCCATTACAAAAAGAAAAAGACAGATTAAGAGTGGTGAAGGCCCCAAGAAACACCTAGTGCTCACTTCAGCAGCCTCATTCATTTAATTTTGCCCTGCCGCCAAAACAGGGGAAGGATAAACCAGGGAAGGGAGGAAGGAGTTAGCAGACTTGCCTTTTTGTCCCAACAACCTCCTTCCCTCACACTCCTCAGAAGTTCCATTCAGCTTGAAAACTATGATTCTATGACTTAATCAGGTTTACTTTCAGGGTCATCAAACAAGGTCTAGTAGTAGTTAGGTGGTGGAGTAGATAGATCACTGGCCTGCAGTATGGAAGACCTGAGCTCAAATACAATCTCAGATGCTTACTAGTTGTATGATCCTGGGCAAATCACTGAAGCACTGTCTGCCTCAGTTTCCTCAATTGTAAAATGAAGATGATAATAGCATCCACCTCCCAGAGTTGTTATGAGGATCAAATGAGATGATAGTTGTAAAATGCTTAGCACACTACCTGGCATGTTAATTAATAATTAATTGCAAATTAATGTTAATTATTAATTAATTAATTAATGCGTTCTTCCAATACACACGATCTAGTGGGATTTCCAGGTATATTAGAAAGTTCTCCAACCCATTTGCTGATAAAACTGAAAATTCTTTTCTACTTAAATTGATCCATAATCTTATTGATTTAGGTTTTTCTGTTCCTGGTTCAAGCCACAACTCAGCCATGCTTTCTTGCCCTGTGCAACTTTTGCTGCTGTGTTTCCATATCCCTGCCTCCTTTCCTCCCAAGGCTCTCCAACATTCTGGGGGCGCTCCTCTTTTTTTTTTAATATTCCATGGCTACCAGCACAGGCCATCTGTTATCCTTTGCTGTCATTATGTGAAAAGCCATATCCATTTCCTTGATAATGTTTTTTAAGCCATCTCTTGAATGCAAGTCATTGTTGGTAACACGCTGAAGTTGTGGCCATCACATGCCTCTGCATTGTCCTTTGGCTCACGTGTAATTTTGATTCCTCTTTGATCTGATCCACCATGATTCACAGCTATACAGCGTCATTGAGAATATTGATGCTCAAAGGACCTTATCCTCAGGCCCGGAATGCTCATCCTCCTCACCTTTGCCTCTTGGAATCTCTAACGTCCTTAAAGCCTCAACTCACATGCAACATCCTACACAAGTTTTTTTCTGATCTACGCTGTTGCTGGACTCTATCCCAATTACTTTGTATACACTCCATATTTACTTATCCATATTCATATTGTGTGTATCTCTCCTTTTCCCCCTGTAGAATGTAAAACTCAGGGACAAAGACTGTTTTTGTCCAGTGTTTCCCTGAGTACAGCGAATACAGTGTCTTGCACAAAGCAGGCACTTAAATTCCTGAATTGAGTTATGTTTTTTTGAAAAGGCAGTAACTAGCATAATATGATTAAAAACACCAGGCAATTCCCCATATTTGACCCAGTCTGATCTCCTCTTATTCAACTGTGTGCTAAATCAACTATATGTCAGTTCATTCTCCATCTCCATTCCCCAATGTGTGTACCGATGAACTAACTCAATGGACTGTCCACCCAGATGCAGAAAATAATTTGGTTGATGC
>CM053622.1:308316336-308338567 GCA_028646595.1 Phalanger gymnotis | reverse complement strand
TCTCTTCTGTATGTTATAACAATGTTTCATTAACTCTGTTACCTTCTATCCTTCCTTCCTTCTTTCCTTCCTTCCTTCCTTCCTTCCTTTCTTCCTTCTTTTCTTTCTTTCTTTCTTTCTTTCTTTCTTTCTTTCTTTCTTTCTTTCTTTCTTTCTTATCATTACCATTATTACCTGGGTTTGATTCACAACTCTGCTTCTATCTATGTGACCCTAAACAAATCACTTAACTTCTTTCTGCCTCAGTTTCCTCAACTATAAAATGAAAGGCTTGGACTGGATAGCCTTTGAGATGCCTTTTAGCTCTAGGTCTATGATTCTATGTAATGATAATAATGTAATAAGAATAGCTAGCATTTATATAGCACTTTAAGGTTTTCAATGTATTTTATAAATATTAACTCATTTTATCTTCCTAACAACTCTGGAAAGTAAGTGCTATATTCCTTATTTTGCAGATGAGAAAACAGAGGCAGGTAGAAGTTCAATGGCATGCCCAGTCACAGAGTTAATAAGTGTCTGAGGCTGACTTTGAACTCGGGCCTTCTTGATGCCAGATCCAGGGCTCTATCCACTGAGTCAGCTAGCTGCCAAAGAATGGCAATGAATTGCTCTGGACCTCAGTTTCCTCATCTGTAAAACATGGACATTGGACTGAATGACCTTCAAGGCTCCTTCCAGCTCTAAGTCTCTGATCCTGTTGGTCTCCTGACCATCTAGCACACAAGAGGCACTTAATAGATGCTGAATGATTAAAGAGCTGATGTTGTATAAAAGCATTTTGTTCCCTGGGGATTTGTTATTTGGGGTATCACTCTCAACTAGCCTTTCTTTGTAACACTGAGGGAGAGTGGAGGCTCTATTAGATCTAGCTTTATATGAGTACCAAAAATACCCAAAGGGTATATATTCAAAGGGTGGTTTCTCCTGTAGGGTAGCTTCACAGCACTATCTCCAAGGACAGGCATGCTCACGAGAGAGAGAGAGAGAGAGAGAGAGAGAGAGAGAGAGAGAGAGAGAGAGGGAGGGAGAGGGAGGGAGAGTGGGAGAGAGACAGAGAGAGAGACAGAGAAGGAGGGAGGGAGGGAGACAGAGACAGAGAGAGTCTGTGTGTGTGTGCATGTGTGTGTGTGTGTGTGTGTATGCATATGCCTAGAGTTCCATAGCTTTAAATGTATAACATTCACAAATAATCGACAAAATAATAGACTACACCTATGTCGCCACTTTGGCCTTGTGGCTTGTTTCTTTAACTTGCAAGTCTAGTCACCATATGAATTAATAGCAGGAGAAAATGGTAAGTTGAGTCTGATCCTTTGCTTTGTTTAATTGCTAAGGGTCTTTCAAAGTACCACTTTAATGTGCTTCATATGCACCACTGCTTCTGGGAGCCAGAAAATTAAGTAAGGAGGGTAGGGCGAGAACCAAAGGGTGAAAGCAGAGCCTAGACCTCCTGATTCATTGGCTAAATGGGCTCTTTCCCTACAAGAGGCTGAAGGTCAATTAGCAAGTACAGTCTACAGGGTTCCTTATACGTGAGAGACACTATTAGTGAAATGATTATCTTTTCTCAGCTTTTTAATTTATTTTACTTTTCTATTTCCTCACATTTCTAAAACTGTCTCAAGCTTAATAACAATAGTACTATTTACACAGTGCTTTGAGGAATACAAAGAGCTTTACTTATATCATCTTGTTTTGACTCCACATCAATCCTGTGGAGCAAGTACCAATGAAGAAACTGAGGCTGAGAGACATTGAGTGATTTAATCAGGGCCACACAGCTAACATCTGCAAAGTTAGGTCTTCCTGACCCTGAATCCAACAATCCACCTTCCACTGGGTCACATAGCTGTTCCTTGCTACTGCTAAGTCAAGTCAAGATGAATCAATCCCAGAATTGTCAACCAGCATGTGTTCAGTGCTTACTATGTGTCAGACACTATATTAAGTGCTGGGATTAAAGATTATCGTTGTTGTCCATCCTTCATTTTCAGAGGACCAATGACTTCACAATGTTGGGATCAGGGTAGAGTGTGTTCAGCTGTGACTGATCAGCCCAATATGAGTTTGGAAGGCTCTACCACAGGTCTGGCACAAATGGTCCATTAGAACATTGGGGATGGAGATATATGCACTGTTCATGTTTCATTTGTGCTACTGGGTTGCTTTTGATTCTGTGTTGCTCATGGAGGACAGAGACTTCTTTGATTCGGCCGCACTATGCTGGGCATTGCTGTGCCAGCATCTCCCATGTCTTACAATTGAGACTAAAGTTCTTCAAAGAGACCTTGAAAATGTCCTTGTACTGCTTCTTCTGACTACCTTGTGAGGGAGGCGCTAGTCCTCCCTGAATACTCTATATACTCCTGAGATTAAAACTACAAGTAAAATAAAATATACTTCCTGTCCTCAAGGTACTTACATTCTTTTTTTTTGAGGCAATTGGAGTTAGGTGACTTTCCCAGGGTCACACAGCTAGTAAGTGTCTGAGGCCAGATTCGAAGTCAGGTCCTCCTGACTCCAAGGCTGGTGTTCTATCCATTGCACCACCTAGCTGTCCCTAAGGTGCTTATAGTCTAATGGGGGAAGACAACACATGAAAGGAAGCTGAAAAGTGGAGGAGGAGTTGGGTGGGGGGAGAAGGAATCTGCAAGGGGGCATGATGGAGGAAGAAATCCAGAGAATCAGGAGTAGAACCCAGAGAAGAATGAAGGACTGAACATGGCTGGTCTAGGCACTTTCCTTAAAATGGACGTTCTAGAAGAAACTAACTAGTCAGAGGAAGCTGTGTACATACACAGCTCTTTCTTCATACCTCCTGAGGTGGCCAATGCAAGCATGATTATTGTCATTTTATAGATTGAGGCTTACATGGAGTCACTGGCTTGCTCAAGATGAGACAGTTCAATAAGTGACATAGCTGGGGGGAAAACATCCTGAGTCTCCTGACTCAGAGTCAGTGCTCTTTCCACGGTACCACACTCTCCCATGTGAGCCCATTCAAAGACATCGGCTATGATTTCCATTACCTGAAGCCCAAGCACAAGCAGAGAACACAGCTGTAAGCTTCTGGGCAACAAGTTGGTACGATGCATTTGGAGACCATGCTATCTATGCAATCTAAGAGACGAAGAAACAAGGCACTAGATGGCAATGGGATCTATGGAGCACCTGCCAAAGAGCTGTCTTTCTTCGATGGCAAAGAACCAGCTGTTCTCCCTGCTTCAAGTTCAGAGCTTCTTACCCATTTCTTGTTTTTGTTCTCAGAAATCTATAGACCCCTCCTCAGAATAAGGTTTTTACATGCGTACAATAAAATACATAGAATTACAGGGGAAACAATCCATATTGAAATATGTAGACTGCATATAAACTGACGCAAAGTGAAGTGAGTAGAAGCAGGAGAACATTGTACACAGTAAAGTAATGTTGTGAGATGATCAACTCTGACAGACTTAGCTCTTCTCAGCAATACAATGATCTAAGACAATTCCAAAAGACTCGAAATGTGATTCACCTCCAGAGAAAAAACTGATGGAGTCTGAATGCAGATTGAGAGCATACTATTTTCACTCTTTTCCTTTTTTTCTTTTTGGTATGTTTCTTCTTTTACAACGTGACTAACATGGAAGTATGTTTTACATGATTGCACATATGTAACTTATATCAAATTGCTTGCTTACCGTTTAAGGGAGAGGGGAGGGGAAAGAGGGAAGGAGAAAAATTTGGAACTCAAATTTTTTAAAAATTGAATTTTCAAAGTTGTCTTTATATGTGATTGGAAAAATAAAATGCTATTTAAAAAACATGTAGACTAAGCAAAATATTCAAAAACCAAATTCATGAACTCCAAGTTAAGACCTCCTGTCTATCCTCTGCCTTCCAATTCCCCCTTCTAGTCCACTTATCGAACCATTGCCTGATCAGTCTTCCCAAAGTACTGCTTTAGTCATGCCCCAAATTTTTCTTAACCTCCCATTACCTACAAGACAAATTACAAACTACTTAATCTTACATTCTAGGCCTCTCCACAATATGGCCCCAAATTATTTAACTCCCATGTGTCCCCAACGCTCTAGTAAGACTGGCCTGTTCACTGCCCCCTCCAATAATCTTCTCTAACTTCCACCTCAGAGCATTTACTCAAATTGTTTTCCCTTCTTGGACAGTCTGGCTGCTTCCTCTCTATGAATTCAAACTCCATTCCCCACCCTCTAATTCTTTAGGGCCAAGTTCACGTCCCACCTTGTCCTTGAAGCTTTCCTTGAACACCCTGGACCACAAACACCCCCTCCCACTCTGACCTACTGCAGTGCTCGCTATCTGTATCACTCTTCAGGCAAAGTTTTTATTTTCACATGTACAAGTCCTGTCTCAACTAAAACTATGCCCTTGATGCCTAGTGTGGTGCCAGGTACATAACAGTCTTCAACAAATAGACACAAAGAGTTAAGTGGCACAGTAGATGGAGCACAGGCCTGGGAGTCAGGTGGACCTGAATTCAAATCCAGCTTCAGTAGCTATGTGACTCTGGGCCAGTTGCTTAACCCCAACTGCTTCAACAACAACAACAAAACAAACCACAAAAAATAGTTGGATATGTATATTTTGCAATTATAATAAATGATAGTGATCCTACTTTACATTTTTAACTGTTTTATTCACATATGTCTCTTTTCTCTCTTCTCTCTCCAAATATATTGCAAACTCCTGAAGGACAAGGACCGTGTCTGGTATTTCTCTCATAGTCTACATCTCCTTTCCCACTGTGCCCAATGCAGTGATTTATACATATGTATTCAACCCTCTTTTCTTCCAGCCTTACTGTTACTTAGATGTTTCATATGTATTACTCTTATTTATACACAGAATAAGGGCTCTGGAAATGTCTTAATAAATTGGCAATGAGATGAGAGAATGAAAGGCAATGAATGAAAGCACAGCTGTCGGGTACACCTATACAAAGGGATAATAAAGCTGTCTTCAGATCAATCCAATCCAATCCAATAAACACTCACTAAGTGTGTCAGGTGCTGGGCTAAGTGTTGGGGATACAATCAATAAAAAGAAAGGCAGTCCTTGCCCTCAAGAAGTCTACAATCTAACGGGGGGGGGGGGAAGGGGGAAGAGACAACACACAAAAGGAGGCAGGAAAAGGGGAAAGGGAACAGAGACCAGGGAGAGGGAACATCTTGTTCTTGGAATTGAAATCAGGCTGAGCAGCAGATGCAGAGCAGAGCTAACCAAAAGTTCTGTTTCTGTCTTCAATAAAGGCAGGCAGTGGGAGGAGTCTGGTACTCCACCCTCCAGCTCTCCAATCAGAGTGGAGAGGTGGTGTCAGTCAAGGCTTGAGTTAGCAGCATGGTCGTGAGATTAGAGCTGGTGAGTTTAACCTAGGAGGGGTATCTTGTTCCCCAGAATTGAGACCAGGCAGAGCAAAGATGCAGAATAGCGATCAGTCTTTCTATATAAACAACAATTTTCCCAGGTGTCATTTACATCATCTATAAAATGGGCTGATGATACCTTGGCAGCCTGAAGGAATTGGTAGAATGACCTTTGGAAATCCCTTCTAACCTCAAGATCTTTAATTTTAGGACCCTACTCTCTTCAAGCAAAGGAGTGAGGTGAGGAGACACAAATCAAGAGACCTTGAATCTCAAAATCCTAATAAGTCAGCAGTATCTGAGAGAGGATATGAGAGAGAACCAACGGTTGATATAAGGCTACACATGGTAGATAAGATGGTAGAATTTAGAGCTAGAAGGGAATAGAGGTTATCTGGTCTAACCCCGTCCTCTTACAGATGGGGGAACAGAGGCTCAGGGAATATGTGATTCATCTGAGGAAACATAAGTGGTAAGAGGCAGACTCCCCAAAATACTCAAAGCCAGAACGAGCCTTCTCTGCAGGCAAAGTTCACCAGAATAGTATGAACCAAGGAGCACCAGGAAGGACAACTTCACCAATGTTTTAATTTTGCTGAGAGTCAACCCTGCTGATCAAGATAGCTCATTAAACTGCACAGACTAGTATTCGATTTGAATCAATTCAACATTTGTTAACACTTATTTTGTTCAAGGCACCACCTGGAAGTCAGTCTGCCATGTCAGTATGACCTTGAGTTAGTCACTTCAAATCCTTTGGGTTCAGTTTCCTCTTCTGAAAAAGGGAAGGGATGAACTTGTTGGTTTCTAAGGTCTCCTCCAGTGCTAGCGTGGTATTCGCACTCCAAAAGGACACTCTTTAAAGCTGACATTCTTCATCTCTTGATGCATGAGTCATGGTCCCATTTGGCAGTCTGGGAAGGCCAACTGACCTCTTCTCAGAATAATGTTCTGTTGACTACATTTGTAATGAAAGAAAATGCTTCAGTTAGAGGTCAGGGAAAATAAAAATGTAATTTTATTTTTCCTATTCAAGTTCATGGACCCCAGGTTAAGAAGCCCTGCTTTAAGGCATAAAAGTCTTATAAATCCAAGTAAGTCTCTACTGGTAGAATTTAAGACACCAGGACTAGAAACACTGGAGACAATATGGACAAGAGAGGGGCCTTCCCACTATCCCTTATATCATACTGTATAGATGGTGCCCCATTCCTTGAACTGGTGAACTTAGCCTTTGCTTTGAGCAATGCTCACCACCAAGTGGATTTTCCCCCTGACAGTGCAATATTGCATATAATAACAATTACCAATGACCTCCACTGGGTTGTCCAATCTCATTACTGCCAATGCATTTGGTACCTGCCACTGCCAATTTGCTTCAGCGGAGGTTTTATTCAGTGGGATATGATAGAGCTGTACAGCAATCTTTTTCCATTTAAATAGTTTAATTGAGGAAAGCTATCAGATGTTTCCAAATTTAATGTATACAACAATTTGCTTCTCCCTAACTCTTTTCAAAGCTGAGTTGGGAGAAAATGACATCTGATTCTTATAGAAGGAAAGCAATTACATTTCGGCATCTGCCTTCTCCGGATTGCATATGTTTTTAAGCATAAAAAGAAATTCTTAATATGTAATTGTCAGGTAATAAAAAGGGGGGAAAATATTTTGCTTTGCGTTTATGAAGTAATTTTTCAAAAGCATAAGGGAATTACATGTTAATGTGTTACGTTTATGACTGCGCTCTAATACTGCACTATTTCTTCAAGTTTGGGGTCTTCCCCCCTCCTCTCCCTCTCCAAGGATCTTAAGCTAAGCCAAGTCCTACGTCCTCCATGAAGCCTTCTCTGGCTAGGCCAGCCCATGCTATCTTCCCCTCCTCTGAAGTCCTAGGTCTGAGTCTCAGAATCCGGGGTAACCATTAGCTAAGCGCACGTTCTGGATGCCAGCAATCTTCTGACCAGGCATCATTTGGTCCTCTCCCCTTCCTGCCACCAAACTTAGAGTTAACCAAAAAGACTAGTATGGAATGTGAGTTTAATCAGACCCCAGTGAGCCAATTACCAGCCCTTATCCAAATACTTGACTCAATCTCCCTTGGCCTTGGTGCTTGAGAGGCAATAAACTGGTGCCATTTTCTATTATTACAGAGCCTCGGCGGGTGGGAGACCCAGACAACTAGAACTTCCTAGACCTATGGTTAACACACATCTACTTCCCCTTCTCCAAACCCTTATGATGACACCTACCTATTACCCAGAGTGGAGCCCTCCTTCCTTGGGATTACTCCATTCACTCTTTCATCTAGCTCTGCACTCCCTTCCCAAATTGTTGTGCTGCTCTGCCTTCTCCTTCAACTGTGCTTTCTGAAACTCCAGATCTATCCTTGACCTGCTCCCCTTCATCTTGGAACTCTTCCTCTCCTCTTTTCTTCTTCTTACACTTACAGAAATCTGGATCCTCCCAGAAGGCACTTCATCCCTGGCTACCCTCTCCAGACTGTGTGTGCTCTCTCTCATACTGAGATTCCCAGTCAGAAGGTGGAGCCAACATATCCTGTACCTCCCCCATTGCCATTTCTAGAATATCCCTCAACTGCCAGCCCTCAGAAACCTCTCTTCCCTTGAGGTTCACCCCATCTGCCAATATGACTCTATCTAGATCCTTGATGCCATCAGCATGCAAGTCATTATTGTTCTTTCTGAAGGAATTCCTTACCTAGCTCACAGTCTTCCTCTCCACCCCAATTCCTGCTGTGACATTTAAAAAGTTCGAGAGACATAACTTCTGAGTTATTTAATAATTTTATTAATAATGCCAATGATGAGGTACATAGAGTGTTCAAGGCAGATGGGACAGGCAGGATGCAGGATGTGAGATATGAGATAAGATGCAGGATATGACCAGCCATAGACTATGCATTGATGCCCCCCCACCATCACGGACTCATCTGTCTGTCACAAAGCACCCTTCAACTATGTGAAATTCTGGAGCTGTGCTCCCCCTCTCCTTTCCTGTTTTCCTTGCTTGTATGACAAAGACACCTCTGGACTACTCCAAGCATTCCAGAATCATGCTTGCTCCTCTTCCCCTTCTCCTGCTCCCCTTCCCCCTATCCCATCAAACTGTATATAGATCAGACACCTAACCTGGCTAGTTGCTCTGCCTTCCACGTGGAGCAGGGCCCCCTGGGACCATCACTCCAATAAACTTGGAGACTGTCCGAGTGAAATCTTTCAGGACACCGGAACCCACAGGTCTATTCTTTATCACCAGCATTTTAATAAAAAGAGGTCAGTGGCACTCTCAAATGCCAAAGACCCTCATAGCAGTGGGTTCATGGCTTATATGCCCTTAGAAAAGGCATGTTCCCGAGGGTGGCAGTCAACTATGATTGATTAACTTTTAATGAGATGTAGATTTTACAAAGAAAAGTGAGCTCACTCCAATGAGGGGCTGAGAGGGACATCATGTCACTCTTGGATAGAGAGACTATCCTATACCCAGACCACCCCCAGCGTTGGGTAACCTAGACAAAGGATCTATCTCCAACCGAACTTGATTGAGTGGAATTCACCTAAGATTATAGATTCCTTGTAAGGGTGGGTGGGGTCTGACCAAGAGTGAGGGGAGTTAATTTGATGCCCTTCAAGAGACTGAACTTTGAAATGAGGATTATGGAAAAAGGGGGAACTCTGGATCTCCCCAAATCATTGATTATTAATAATCATTTCTCTCAATGCCCTCATACTTGGAGACTTCAATATATACATTGATACCCCCTCAAAAAGACTGGTTTCCTACTTCATCGGCTTCCTCAGCTTCCATGACCTTCACCTTCATTCTACTTCGGCCACACACAGGGATGCCCACACCCTTGATCTCACCCATAACTCACCTATAACTGTTATCTCCATAACGCGGAACTTTGAAATTCCTTTCTCAGACCAGAGCCTTCTACCTGTCTACCTTTTCCTCCTTCCTGACTCCTCTTAAGCTGCTTTTAATCCTCTTATTCTCCATTCTTCCTTGCCCTGCTCTGGCTCCACTTTCTTTCCTTTGCAGATGACCTATAGTCTGCGGCTTCTTTAACTTTTTCCAATCTTGACCCCTTCAGTGCTTCTTAACCTATGGGTCTTGACCCCATATTAGTCAACCAGTTCAAGTCTACGCTATCCTCTACTCTTGCATCTCTTGCCTCCTTGTCCTATGCTTTCCCAAATCCTAACCCTAGATGTCCTCCACCATTTATCTTCCAGTCCTGCTGCTTGAATACAGCGGAAAAAGTCCCTCACTTGGGTTGCCTGGGTCCAACACTGATTTATGTCATCTGATCTCAGCTGGGCCCTTGGGGCTGCGTGGCAAACTTTTGTTTTTTTCTGATTGGCTCTGTGACCCACATGGCTCCAGGACCTGTCCACATACTGGGCTCATGCATACAGGAATCCAGGGCTGGGTAATGATCACAGCAGGTCTGTTTCTCTCTTTGGTTCATTGCCCCTCTCCTGTAGTTACACCAGGAAATCTGCAAAATAAAGCTCAGGTATAGCTCATCTCTAGGTTTCTTTTGAATATGGACAAAAGGAATTTCTCATTCCCATATAAGCAGTCAAAAGAGCAGGTGCAATCAGGTATGGGACAGTCTTTATTTTACCCCATAGGAAGGAAAGAAACATACATTTAGGGGACACCTAAAATATGCCAACCATTGCACTAACAGTTTAAAAATATTATCTCATTTGATTTTCAAAACCTTGAGAAGTAGGTGCTATTATGATCCCTACTTTATAGTTGAGGAAACTGAGGCAGACAGGTTAAATGACTCACCTAGGGTCCCAAGCTTTTGAGCATCCGAGGCTGGATTTGAACTCAAATCTTCCTGACTATGTTCTGGTACTCTCTCCACTCCATGACTCACCTCTTCTACGAAATTCAACTTTAGAAGCCACGTTCATCATCCTCTTCCTTCTCCAAAGAAATCACGTTGTGATCACTTTCCTCTAGAGGACAAAGTGCAAGCTAACATGTTCCCCATTGTCGGAGAAGCCAGGGAATACTGAATTGGTACATGGTGAGTTCTGGTATTGATCCTGGCATCAAGACAGGTTGTCTACAGGAAGGTAATGACCTCTTAGCTACCTTACTACAGGTGACCCTATCTGCTGTGGCCCTGTTGTTCCTGGTGCTGGTTGCTGGGCTCATTGCTACTGCTTTTGATTGGGAGACCACAGAGAATTGCAGAGATTTGACAACCTCAACAACCAATTCTTTAAAATCTGGGACTTAATCCTTCTCGAGGGGAGAGATGAAGCCTGGGAATTCTAGTCTTCATTTGCTTCCATATTCTGCCACTCCCTTGGGGTGGGGGTGGGGTGTTACGTTCCTCGTTGCCTTTTTGCTATCTTTCCATTTTTGCTTTTCTTTTCTCCTACAGTACTGCCTATGTCAGATTTCATATAGAGTTTGGGCCAGAGTTACCCAGTTACTGTCCTAAGACTAGGCATCTGAGGTGCAAATACTCACTCTGGAAATTTAGTATAAGATAGTATAGTATAAGTTATAAGATATAAGTATAAGTATATATTAGTATAAGATATAAGATGGCTCCAGTACATCCCTCTAAGGGCCCTTAAGTGGTGAAAGGTTTTCTATAAAACCTTTGGACCTTGCCACCAAACGATGGTATGTCATAAAAGCAATGTAGGCTAGGCTTCTTTTCTCTTAAAAGGCATTGAAACTATCCTCAGGGAGCAGAACCAGGAGATGATTAAACACGATTACAGACACGCGGTGTCTATAAGGACTAACTTTGTTAGACTTGGGTCCTCCCATCAATGCAAGGTTCAAAGACAGCTCCAAAAGTCTCATGATGGAAAAATCTATGCATATCCAGAGAAAGAATTATGGAGTCTGAATGCAGATTGAGGCAAACTTTTTGCTTTCTCTTTTCTTTCCTATTTTTTTATTTCATTTCTCCTTTCTCATGATTCATTCCATGGGTTATAATTCTTCTTTGCAACTGGACTACTTTGTAAATAAGTTCAACGTGAAGGTACATGTAGAACCTACATTGGATTCCATGCCATCTTGGAGGGGAGAGAGGAGGAGTGGGAGGAAGAGAAAATTTGGAACCCCAAAACTTGTGGAACTGTGTGTTGTAAAATAAAAATAAAAAATAAATTAAAAAAAAGAAGAAAAAAAAGAAACTGTCCTCAAGACTTAATTGGTCCAAGGAGGAGAAGACAAACCAGTGTTATGGCTTCTTGGGGTGTAATTACTGAACTACAGGGAGTCATTCAATTAACAAACATTTACCGAGCACTTTCTGTGTGCCAGACACTGTTCTAGGTGATAGCATCCAAACAGTCAAAAGACAGTCCCTTCTCTCAAGGAGCTAATAGTCTAATGGAATCGTGAGCTCTACCCACCAGTCTATGATCATGGCAAATTCAGAGGTAGGGAAACTGTGCCCAAATGAATCAATGATATAAACTTACGGGATATCCTTTCTATATTATGGGTAAGTAAACTTCCTTGTGTTAACTGCTAAGCAGTCCACAAGTATATCATTGCATTCCAGTCCTGAACTTGAACTTGACTGGCCTGAAACAACCATCTGAGTCCAGAACTTCATCACTTCTCACCTGGACTATTGTAATTATTGCCTCCCAGCTGGTCTCCCTGCTTTTAATTTCATCCCCTGTCCAATTCATCCTCCATACAACTTTCAAAATATCTTCCTAAGCAACAAGAGTCTGACAATCTACTAGGAAAATGCTTCAATTTTTACTTTAAAGAGCTGCACTTATTGAAATTTTTGGGGGGGAGGGCATGACTAAGCTAAAGAGGTAAAGGGAATCTGTTTTGATAGGAATTATAGTATGACTACACCACAGAAAGGCAAAAGTTACATTTAACTGGTTGCCAATATGTATTGATCTCTACTTTAGCCCAATATTCACAAAAGATGGGATAAGAAAAGGAAGACCAAACAAAAGAAGAAAAAGAAAAGAGAGACCATTTTTACTGTCACCTGTGATACTTTAGTCTCTCACTTAAAAAGAAAAAAAAAGATGGCATTCACTTTTTAATTAATTTATTTTTTATTTTTCAACATTCGCTTCCACAAGCTTTTGAGTTTTAAATTTTCTCCCCCTCCTTCCCTTGCCCCCTCCCCAAGATGGCATGCAATCTGATGTAGGCTCTCTCTAAATACATTCATATTAAACATATTTTCATCACATTTGGCATTCATTTTCTAAGTTCTTTAATAACCAAAAGGGAAAGGACTGGCCCAATCCTATAACTCATTTCCTCTAAAGTTACTCTTTTGTTCTGACCATGTTACCTCTTTGTTCTATAATCTTCAGTGGCTCCCTATTATCTCTAGGCAAATTCCTCTCAGCTTTGAATATAAAGCCTTTCACAATCTGATTCTAGCCTCTTTCTAGAATTAATTCACACTGCTTTTCCTTTACATACTCTTTATTTTGGCCAAGTTGCCTCCTTGCTGTCCCCTGAATTTGATATTTTATCTCCTTTTATACAGTCAAAGGACCTGAGTCTACCTACTACCTGTGTGACCTGAACAGGTCAGTACCTCTCTCTAGGCCTCAGTTTCTTCAGCTGTAAAATGAAGGGGTTAAGGTCCCTTCTAACTCTAAACCTAATGATCTTATCAAATTAAGTCATGGGAAGGCCTTGACTTTTAGCTTACACAAGAGGGCCTTTAGAGGGAAGTATGATAAAAACAGAACGAATGAGTCAGGCCCCAGATGCCCCTCTTCTTGACTGAGGCAAACCAGAACCAGTCACAGAAGGCTGGCCTGGGCAGCTGCCGGGAAGATAAATGGTGCCCACATGCAGCTCAGGTTTCCAATCGGGATTTTCTCCGACCTACAACTGCCCCTTTGTTGGCAGGGAGAGCAACAAGCTCCCAGCTTACCAGGGAGGTCAAGGTAAAATGATTTCAATTAGAGGGGGATCACTTAGGTCTCAAACCAACACAGACAAGTTAGGTAACACTGGCGGCTTGGCAGGGAAAAGTCATTTATCCTTTTCTGATCTGTACAGTTTGGGCTTTGCAGAAAGCCCCTTTGCTTCATTTTATTTGATTTTTTTAATCTCCTTCTCTTCCCTTTAAGGCCCTTGAAAGGAAAGGAAAAAAAATCAGAAAGAGAAAGAGCTGTCAGAAGCCCCTTCCATTCTGAAGCTGATCCTTATCACCCCAGGCAGGTGAAGGGGCCATAGAAACCTGGAAATGAGGGAGTACTGAGGCCTATCGGACCCTTCTATTCTATCCTTCACCTTCAGCAAGATGAGGAGCTGTGGCTGAATTCTCTAGAGCTTCAGTCTCCAAATATTTTTGATCCTACACTCCTATAAGTAAAAAAATGTTAGCATGCACCCTCAATATCTATCTATCCTAATTTCTCCATTTTACGTATACACAGACATATATATGTGTGTACTAAAAAGACTATAAAATATTAAAATGTTATTATACTAAAAATTTCACATGTTATAAAACTAATATAAAAATAGAAATGAAAAAGACGAAATAACATTAGATCCTAGAGTACATTAGAATTTATTGAGTAGGGGACCGCCATGGTTAGATCTTTACTTTAGGAAAATCACTTTGGCAGCTATATGGAGAATGGGTAGGAGAATGGGGCAGCTAGGCCTAGAGCCAGGAAAAGCTGAGTTCAAATCCAGTCGCAGGCATTTAATAAATGTGTAACCCTGGGCAAGTCATTTAATGCCCATTTGCTTCAGTTCTTCATCTATAAAATGGGGACACACAGAGAAGGAAATGGCAAACTACTCCAGTATCTTTGCCAAGGAAACCCAATGGTCTCATTCATGGGGTCACAAAGAGTTGGACATAACAGAACAACTTAACAACAACAGTAGAAAATGGACCCGAGAGGGGAGAGACTTGAGACAAAGAGACCAATTAGGAAGCCACTGCAATGATCTAGTTGGGAGGCAATGAGGATATGAACTGGGGAGATGGTTATGTGAGTAGTGAGCAGGGGATGGATGTTTGGAGGCAGAAACTATAAGAAATGTTGTGAAGGTAGTAACTATAAGATTTGGCGACTGATTGACTGTAGAACGAGGGAGAATAAGCAAAAAGGAGTCAAAGATAAGCTCAGTTACAATCCTGGGTAACTAGAAAGATAGTGGTGCTTTGAAGAGATAATGAGACGTTCAGAAGAGGGGCAGGTTTGGGGAGAAAGGTAATCAATTCTGTTTTGGATGTATTGATTTTGAGATGCCATATGGGGCATCAAGCTTGAAATGTCCAACAGGCAATTATCAGCGTGGGACTAGAGTTTAGGAGGGAGATTAAAGCTAGATATAGAGGCATAGATATTGAAGTCATCTGGAAAGAGATGGTCATTAAACCCCTAGGGGCTATTGAAATCACTAAGTGAGAGGCCACAGAGGCACTAGGGAAGAGGCACCAGGATGGTGCACTGGGGTACATCCGCAATCAAGAAGCATGATATTGAGTCTGTGTCCAGGATTTCACCACCTGCACCTAGAACTGAATATCGCCTTCAATACTTGATGATGTTTCAGCAAAGGAGACTGAAAAAAATGTGGCCAAATGAGTAGGAGGAGCACCAAGAGAGGAAGAAAGATCATGGCAACACAGAGAGGAATGACCAAGCATCCAGGTGGAGAAGGGGATCAGCTGTGTGAGGTGATGAAGAAAGGTAGAGGAGGATAAAGATTGGGAAAAGACCATCTGATTTGGCCATTAAAAGGTTACTGGTAACTTTGGAGAGAAAAATTCCAGTTGAGCAAAGAGCCAAGAATAAAAGGAGATTAAGAACCTAGGAGATTGGCAAAATGGTGATTTACTGAATGGAAACAGAAATTTGGAAGAGGGATGTGTTGGAGAGAGTGCTAATTTATCACCAAAAAGTGAAAAAAAATGTGAGGGTTTGGGGGTCATGGGGCTTACTGATTACCAATGCCAGGAGAACAGGAGCTACTGTAGCTGCTGTGGGTGCCTGAGTCGTGTTAGGTTATATCATTTCTTGAAGGTTCCATACATGGGGTAGCCACAAAGGAGGCCAGTGGTAGAAGTGTCAGTGGGAAAATTTGGAAAATAGTGCAATAGTTGTGTTGGAGACAGGTTTGGCTGGGGAAAGAGGATGACACCTATCTTCCTACCTTTTAACTGGTTGATTATATTCTCCTCAAGGGTGATTTTATAAGCATTCCATGGTCCCTAAGTGCTTTGTTATGGCTTCAGTAACCTGTCCCACCTCCAGGGAGGAGGCAGAAGGAAAAAAGAAGGAAAAGGAAGGAAGGAAAGGAAGGACATCTGCCTCAAATGTCTCTTACCTACCTTGAGTTTATCCAATTCTTACCCAGTCTACCTCCTCCACAAGGCTTCCTTGATTAACCCATCCACTTGATTTTTTCTCCCTCCTTTAATTTTCTATAGTCCCTGTGGCCTACACTCAGTTTTATTTATATATTTGTAACAGTTTTACTTTGTGCATGCACATATCACCTAAGATGCCAAGTAGCTGCTTCTAGGAGAAGACATTCTACATTCCATTATGCTATGCAAGGGAGCAGCCTCTTTCCATTGACTCAGTAGCTAATAGCTTGGGTCTTTCAAACTGCAACTGGGACAGTCAATCTCTCTTTCTAGCTGTATCCATACAGCATAGATACTATGCATTGATCTGAGTAAAGGAAAAGTACCCTTTCCTCCCTCTTCCTTTTGGACCCTATGGCCCCAGTGAATTGGGTTTGGGGTTTTGAGCTGGTATGTTTCACTTATCACTTTCAGTTCTAGGTGCAGGTGGTGAAATCCTGGACAGACTCAAGCCATGCTTACTTTGGAAGCAGGATTTGAGGCCAGATGTGACAGCTAGCCCAGGAAGGAAGCCCCGAGAAGCTAGGATGCCCAGGACTCCAACTCAAGGGGGGACTTCAGACTTGGAACTTGGTGGGACTGCCCTAAGGTGTAAACCTAATCCCCCTCTCCTCTCCAGAGACTAAGGCAGTTTAAGGTATGTATGTGTTGGAGGGGAATTATGCCTTCAAGTGTTGAGGGAGATGTTTGTATGTTTATTCTTGTCATACTTTTGAAGTAAATGTTCCTTCCTAAAAGCTAATCTGGCTCACTGTTAAGTGGTTAAATGGAACTGGGGTGAAAGAGACCCCTAAAATTAGCTGAACATGACTGGTGAGGGCTGGAGTCAATGGCAGAGGGACCAGACCGCCCCAAACATCCTTATGGGTACAGGAGACCCCTGGGGGGAGGGAAGAGATGAAACATATCTGGCCTCCAGACAGTGAGGGCCAGGATAGTCAATGTTACATTTCATGGTATTTTATACTCTCTGGGAATGAACTTTAGTTGGCTTTGGAGGTCAAATTCTTTGGGGCAGGGTAAACATATACTTGGCCTGTACTTCTCTGTCTCCAAGAGTGCCTCTCATAATACCTAAACACATAGTAGGTACTCAACACAGACTTGTTAAATTGCATTGAAATGAATCCGTACAAGGCATTGGTTGGAAAGGACCTCAGAGAGAGTGGTTTTGAATGCATTTGGGACCTATATCTATCACACAGGACTAAAAGCCTTCATTTGCAAATATAGTCAACTACCATTATCTGTGCTACTGGAGGGTGTCCTTTAAAACAAAGGATAATCCAAAAATCATTTGTATTCAGCCTTACAGTGCTGTCATATGCCCACATATACATCCTCATATCCTCACACTCATACTCACCCATAGCCATACAAGCAGATTTATATACACACATACTTACATACCTAGTCACAGACATATATTCATCCCCTCTGTGCTGGGCTCTCATCCCTCTTGCCAACAGCACTCCTGAATCATTTGGCCTCTGATATAATGGACCTGGGGGCAGCTAGGTGGCCATAGTGGATACAGTGCTGAGCCTGGAATCAGGAAGACTCATCTCCTTGAGTTCAAATCTGGCCTTAGAGACTTACTAGCTGGGTGACCCCAGACAAGTCACTTAACCCTGTTTGCCTCAGTTTCTGCATTTGTAAAACTAGCTGGAGATAGAAATGGCAAACCACTCCAGTATCTTTGCCAAGTAAACCCCAAATGGGATCACAGAGAGCTGGACACAGCTGAAAAATGACTGAGCGATAGAAACAAAAATGATGGACCTAGGGAACAATTAAAATGGGCACTCATGCCTCCATTTGAGGAAAACCATGGGAACATAACTATCTGGCTTATTTTGCTCTCCGTAAATAGGACCCTCAGTTCCCCTGTAAACACTCATGATAATAAAACATTAAACATAGGAGAAATTTTATTTCATCCGTCAAAAAATCACAGAATGGGTTTATACCCAAAGCCCTCACCTGTCAGGAAAACTCTCCTCTCCTTTCTGAACTGAACTGAGGAACTGAAGGGCGACGAGGAACTACCTTCTGCCCGAGGACCAACATAGATGACATGACACAGTACCAGTGAAGGAGTAAGCCAAGGTTACTTCTCATTGTGCATGGTTCCATGCTGTTCTAATCTCTGTACTTAACAATGAGGGGAAAGTTCTGCAGGCTTTATCCTCCCTGGTGTGGCTCTGTCCCCAGATATTTAAAGGGTTATCCTTATTCTGCATAAGAGGATGTCTATCTGTGCTGGGTAGCTCCAAACGGCATAGCTGGGATCCATGAGTAGAAGGTATAGGAAGGCAGACTCTATGTAAAAACAAGGAACAGCTTTTAAATAATATTTATGTAATAGTAAAATGAATTTCATGTTTGTAGACAGCTACTGGGCTTCTCTTATATCTTCTCTTCTACGAACTAAATATATTCTGTTCCTTCAACCGATCCACATGTAACATGGTTTCCAGACCCTTCACAAATGAGCTCCCCATTGCTGAACATATATGAGAAATATGCCTTCTAGCTCTAAATTTAAAACCCTATGATTCTATGTTTTAGATGAGGATTCTTATATCTTCATAGTAAGTGAACAAGATGGGAAGTTGAATCAGGTGATTCCTGAGCAAATCCCTTATTGACTCCAAAAGTATTTGAGTCCAAGATTGCTTTCCTTTGTGACAGTGCTGCTAGAGGTAGTTCTTAAGTAACCCCTGGAGGTGTCTGGACCAAACAGAACTCATTATTTTCATCCCTAAATGTACCTTTCCCACAAACTTCCCAATTTTTTGTCAAAGGGACCTTTATCTTTCTGTGGTTGTTGTTGAGTCATTTCAGTGAAGGTCAACTCTTCATGACCCCATTTGGGGTTTTCTTGGCAAAGATACTGGAGTGGTTTGCCATTTCCTTCTCTAGCTCATTTTACAAATAAGGAAACTGAGTCCAACAGGGTTAAGTGACTTAATTTTGCACAGCTAGTAAGTGTCTGAGACTGGATTTGAACTCAGGTCTTCCTGACTCCAGGCCTAGTGCTCTATCCACTGCACCACCTAACTGCCTTCTATCCATTTAGTTATTATGTTTTACAACCTCAAAAGTCATCCTTGACCCTTCCCTCTCTTTCACTCCCCTTATCCAATCGGTTGCCAAGTCTTATGGATTCTACTTCAACTCAATGACTTGAATCCATCTCTCCATGCACATGGCTACCACTCAAACTTAGACCCTCACCACCTCTCATCTGGACTATTATAATTGCTTCCTAATTGGTCTTCCTGTGTCTATTCTCTCCTCTCCCTAATCCATCTTCCTCACCGTTGAAAAATTAATATTCCCAAAACACAATTCTATGTCACTCTTCTGCTCAAAATTCTTCAGTGGTCCCCCTAGTGCCTCTGGGCTAAAATACCAACTCTTTATCCTGGCATTTAAAGGCCTCCCACTGACCTTTCCTGATTTGTTTTGTAACACTGCTCTTCATACACTCTCCATTCTAGCCAAACTGACCCTCTAACTGTTCTCCAGACTCATCAGTTTCTCAGCCACCTTTGAACACCTGGAATGCGCTTCCAACTTACCTCCATCTCAAAGTATCCCTTTTTAGCTTCCTTTAAAGCTTAGCTCAATTGCACCCCCACACACAAACTTTAAAGAGGAATCTTCCACAAGTCTCCTAGTTTTCAGTACTGTCTCCTTCCTCAAATAACCTTGCCAAATTCTCCTGATTCTACCCGTGCAACATTTCTCACACACATCCTCTTTTCTCTTCTGACATACAACCATCCTGGTCTAGGCCCTTGCCACCTCAAAGCTGGATTATTGCAATAGTGTGCTGGTTGGTCTCTCTGCCTCAAGGATCTCCCCATTCCAATCCACATTCTCTGCTCAGCTATCTTCCTAAAACACAGATCTGGCCATGCCACTCTCTCCACATTCAATACATTTCTGAGACTGCCTGTTAACTCCAAAATCAAACAAAATCAAATATATAAAATATAAAGTCCTCTGTTTGTCTTTTAAAGATCTTTACAATCTGGCCTTTTCCTACTACTTTTCCATTCTTCCTATACCTCAATCCACTCCATGAACTTTGCCATTTAGTGATATGGCCTTGCTCAAGGGTGGGGAACCTGTGACCTCAAGGCCACCCCTGGCCCTTAAACAAAAAAACTCTTCGCCCAACTTCTGACTCCAGGTCTTTACATTGGCTTTCCTTCATGCCTGGACCTCTCTCCCTCCTCCCCACCTCCTCTTCCTCCCAGCTTCTTGACTTTCATCAAGTCTTGGCTAAATTTCCACTTTCTATAAGAAGTCTTTCCCAACACCTTTTAATGCTAGTGCCTTCCCTACATTGCTTTTCTGCAATTTATCTTGTAAATATTTTTTGTACATCACTGTTTTCATGTTGCCTCCCCCATTAGACTGTGAGCTCCTTGAAGGCAAGGACTCTGTTTGTCTTCCTTTGTATCCCTAGAGCTTAGCACAGTGGCTGACACATAGTAGGTATTTCCTAAGTGTTTACTGACTTGACTATTCAGTTATTTGTGAATGGGGAGTGAATGAAAAAGCATTTGTTAAATATCTACTACATGCTGAAGATCTGGGTTCAAGCCCCACCTCTGACACACTAGCTATGTGACTGGGTGAATCATTTAACCTCTCAGTGGCCCAAACATTCTCTAAGATAATTAATTACAGAGAAGTTGGTGATTTATATTGGGAGAGGGAGTTTCACAACTGGGAGTTCCTGACACCCCCTGAAATCAGAGAAAGTACCACTTCCTCCTTTCTTCCTTACTTAAACTCCTTGAGGGCAGGGATTTATTCCACTTCTGTCTTTTAGTTCCCAGCACCTAGCAGAAATCCTCATACACAGCAGGAGTTTATTAAGTGTTTTCTAATAGATTTGAATTGGGAAGACAGACAAAATCCCAAAGGATAAGAAGTCACATGGGGTTACAGTCTGCATCAGTGGTGAAAGTATCTGAAGATAGCAGAGTTTTGCACATAGTCAGTGATTAATAACTGTTTATTAAATTGAATTGAATGATGCCTGCCCTTTCTACCTTAGAAGACTCCTAGGAGACTCACATGAGCTAGTGGGTGTGAATAGGCATTGGAAAGTGTAAAGTGCTTGACAAATACCAGGCTGGGAGGATTGTTTCAGACAGGACTTGCCTCTGACAGGATGAATGGTTTGCAGACTTAAATAACAGTCTCACCATTTATATGCCCTCTACTGCTGTTCAAGTTTCCGACCAGCTGTTTTAATTGTTTTAAAATTATGTGTACACCACCGAGAACTGTGGGTAGCAGAAATCAAGAGCAGGCCTGAGTTATGCTGTTGCTGTTTTCCAGTGTGGCCTAATGAGTCAGAGATAGCCCGTAGATGCTGCTAGAGTATCAGAAATACCCACCCCCACCCTCCATAATAAATCCCTTTTAGTCCTGACCTCATTTAAGGGATGTGGGAAGTTTTTGACATTTTCCCTTCAGGGTGGTTTCTCCTCTCACTCCTCCTAACATGCCTCTTAGTTACAGTCCAGCCAATCTGCCTGCCTGAGATGGGTCCATGGCCACACAATGGCTCGTATCAAAAAAGGCTTGGAGGTTTTAGTGGCAAGTTCAAGATGAGTTGATGGTATCACGTATCTGCTATCAAAATAACTAAAATGCTCTTATTTTGCGTGGATGTTCACAGAGAGGTGAGTCTTATTATACCCTGCCCTGGTAGGACCACGTCTATAGGATTATACTTGATACTGTGCACCATATTTTTTGACAAATCGAAACCCTGGAGGGTGTCCAATAGAAGATTACTTTGAAGTTGAAGAAACTGGAGATGATTAGTCCACAGGTGAGAATGAGGAAGAATGCTCTCTCTCTTGAGGGAGAATGGTCATTGACTTCATGGTCACTGAAGAACTATGGCATTTGAGAGAGATTAGATTTAATATGGTTGGTAATAGAGGACAGAACTAGCACAATGGATAGAAGTTTGAGAAAGATAGATTCTATTCTAATACACACAATCTCCTTTCTCCGCTCCGCTCCGCTCCACTCCCAACTCCGTGTGGGATAGACCTTACCCAGAGACCATCCAGGCTGTCCTGGGCTAGAGCCCCACTTCCCTCTGCTATTTTGTGGGCTCTGCAGTTCTTCTCTGTTGTCTTTGGTGTTTGTGGGTTGAGAAGTCCGGCAACTGCCACAGCTCACTGATTCAGGGCGCTAAGGCCCGCTCTGCCCAGCTCCTGGTCTGTTGGTCTGCACGACCCACCCTGGGCTCTGCTCCGCTCCCAGCTCCGTGCACGAAAGACCTCACCCAGCAACCATCCAGGCTGTCCTGGGCTGGAGCCCTGCTTCACTCTACTGTTTTGTGGGTTCTGCACTTCTAGAATTGGTTGAGAGCCGTTTTTATAGGTTT
>CM053622.1:308291939-308315836 GCA_028646595.1 Phalanger gymnotis | reverse complement strand
TTCGTATTTTATGAGGTTGTTACAAGCTGGGCCTTGCATGGCCTGGGCCTAATGAATCTGTCACCACGACTATTGATTGACATGGCGGCTGTAAGTGAGACAGGCGATTCCGATTGACTTCCTAATTACTGCTGCCGGGCTGCCTCACCCGCGGCTCGGGCCAGAGGTTAATAGTCTGGATGTACAGCGCTCCTGGCTGTGGAGGCCGAAGGGAAGCTAGCTCCCCGGCAGTCGATACCTGAATCAAGTTCTCAAGGCTACAACAGCGGCTGATCAATTAAGGCCTTCGTGTTCCTCCTGGTGGCAGCTGACAAGGGCTTGATGAGTGGACGAGTTCAAAAGCAAATGCTGTAAGAGAGTTTAGGAGGCTGTGAAAGAAAGCCTAGGCCCTGTGGTAGCCGCATTAGAAATTAAGAGGAACAGAGTGGGGAGGAGGAAGAAACAGAGATCAGAGATGCCTCATACACCACAGCTACAGCGGGTGGTGTTTTTTGGTTTTTAGCACCAAGAGTGGGAATATAACTGCACAGTCTTTTCTGGCTCTGATCAGCTACAGAGGACATGGTTGTCTGCATCAGTCCCCTTGAGGAGGGCTAAGACTGTTTCTTCATCATACTTGGGTTCAAAGGCAATATCATTCATTCAACAAATATTCTGTCGTTCTAGTTGTTTCCAACTCTGATCTCATTTGGCAAAGATACTGGCATAGTTTGCCATTTCCTTCTTCACCTCATTTTACAGATGAGGAAACTGAGGCAAACAGGTTTAAGCGACTTGCCCAGGGTCACACAGCTAGTAAATGTCTGAGGCTGGGTTTGAACTCAGGTCTTCCTGACTCCAGGGCTGGTGCTTTATCTGCTGCACCACTTAGCTGCCCAACAAATATTTACTGAACATTTACTATGTGCAATGTGCTACCAAGATAAATAAGGCATTTATTAAGTACCTACTATGAGCCAGGCACTGTACAGAGGTGAAAAGAATGAGACACAGTAACAGGATCATAGAGGTAGAGCAGAAGATGATCTTGGAGACCATCTGGTCCAATCCTCTGATTTGACAGATGGTAGAAACTAAGAGAAGGGATTTGCCAAAGGTCACACTGGGAACATGTGGCAGTGGGTGGGATTTGAACTCAGGTCTTCTCAGCTCCAAATCCAGCTGCTACCTGTCTGGCCCTCACAATGCAGCTGTCTAATAGGAAAGCAAAGGTACCAGATGAGTAGACAGAGCAAGGCAGTGAGCCATAGGAATTGTGTAAAATGGTTTATTTCAGAGAAGAAAGAGCTCCCTTTTGTCTGGAGGAAGCAGGGACAGGAAGAAAATAACTGAAGTAAGGAGGGTTCAAATTCTGACTTTTCCTCTTGCTATTTGTGTCACCTTGGGACAATCACTTCACCTCTTTGGGACTTGGGGTCCTCATCCATAAAGTAGGGTGCTTAGAAAAGACGATCTGCAAAGTCCCTTCCAAATCTAAGTCTGTTACCCTGCTTGTTTGAGAACAAGGAAGCTTTATTTTATATTAATTATGATTTAATTAATTATAATATTTTATATTGATTGTCTACTTCATTAATTGGGTATTGAATTTAATACAGACTTGCAAATGGGCTCCAAGTTGTACCATTACCTTTCTTCCCTGTCTTCCTGGAGAGAAACAAATGGCTTCATAGCAATGATATGTTTCTATATGGAAAAGTGAGAGAGTTTATATTTTGTGGGCAAGAGGAGAAGGGACTAATGCTATGTGAGTCTAGCAGGTGCCTGAAATTCCTTCATTTATACAAACCATTCAGCATCTTGCCCTTAGGAAGACGGAACGAAGTGGTAGAAAGACCATGAGGCCGGGAATTATACGTCCTGGGTTCCAGTCTTGGCTCTTCCATTCCCTAGCCATGTGACCTTGAACAAAGTCCTTACCCTTTCCGAGACTCTTTTCTTCCATAGAACTGGAATGATAATTCATAGATTGCCTAACTTACGAGACACTTGTGAAGAAAGTATTTTACAAAGCATGAAATGAGATATTTTTATTATTAATGTGTACCTTAGGTGGTAGGTAGAAGTCTAACTTCTGGTTTAGAGCTTGCTGGCCTCCTCCCTATCCTCCAAATGTCTCAGGTGCATTCCCACCTGCACATCTTTGCTCATGCTGCCTCCTTCTCTGCTTCTCTCTCTTCAGCAATGAGATGCTCCACCCTCTTCCAAAATTAACTATATTCTACTTATTTCATATCTGTTCAAACTGATAGGGCTATGCTAGAATCAGGAGTTCTTCGCCTCCTAGGGTCCATGAACTTGGTTTTTAAAAATATTTTATAATAATATTTCAACATAATGCATTTCCTTCATCATGTTGCGTATTTTATCTTAAACATCTAAAAACATTATTCTGAAAAAGAGTCATAGGCTTCACTAGACTGACAAAAGGGTCAGTCAATCAATAAACATTTATTAAGTGCCTACTATGTGCCAGGCACTGTGTTAAGCACTGGGGATACAAAAAGAGTCAAAAGACAGTCCTTGTTCTTAATGAATTCGCCATCCAATGGGGGAGACAACAAGTAAAGAAATATTACTAACAAGCTGTATACAAGGTAAATAGGAAATGAGTAAGAGGAGAAAGGTACGAGAAATAAGAGAGGTTCGGATAGGCTTCCTGTAGAAGATGAAATTTTAGTTAGCACTTGAAGAAAGCCAACAAAATCAGTAGGTAGAGATGAGGAGGGACAGCATTTCAGGCATGAAGAACAGCCAGAGAAAACGTCCAGAGCTGAGAGAAAAAGTGTCTTGTTTGTGGAACAGCCAGAAGGCCAGTGTCACTGGATTGAAGAATACCTGGTGGGGATTAAGGTATAAAGATACTGGAAATAAGAAGTTACGGATGATTTTGGACGTTAAAAAGAGGATTGTGTATTTGATCCTGGGGATGGTTGGAGGCCACTAGAGTTTATTGAGTATGTGGGTGACATGGTTGGACCTGCGCTTTAGTAAAATCACTTTGGTGGCTGAAGGGAGGATGGATTGAGTAGGGCAGATCCCCCTTAAGGCAGGCAGACCCACCAGCAGGCTATTAGAATAGTGGAATATGAGTGAGGTGATGAGGACCTACATCAAAGTGGTGGCAGTATCAGAGGAGAGAAGGGGGCATATTCAAGAGTTGTAACGGTGAAATTGATAGCCCTTGGCCACAGATCGGTTATGGGGGATGAGAGATAGTGAGGAGTTGCAATCTGGGGGGATGGAAAGAACAGGGTTACCCTCAATAGTAGTAGACATCCAGTTCAAGATGCTTGAAAGGCAGTTGGTGATGGAGGACTATAGGTCAGCAGAAAGGTTAGAGCAGCATAGGTAGATGTGAGAACCATCAGCACAGAGATTGTAATTAAATCCAGGGGAGCTGATGAGATCACCAAGTATAGTACAGAGGGAGAAGAGAAGAGAGCCTGGGACGGAACCCTGTGAGATAAGGCATGACCTAGGTGAGTATCTAGCAAAGGAGACAGAAAAGAAGCAGTCAGATAGGTAGGAAGAGAACCAGGAGAGAGTGGAGTCCCAAAACCTTAGAGAGAAGAGAGCATCAAGGAAGAGAGAGTGATGGACAGTGTCAGAGGCTACGGAGAGGTCAAGGAGAAGGAGGGGAGAGAAAAGTTCATGAAGCAAAGACTATTAAGAATCCCTGAGCTAAACGATCTCAATGGTCCCCACAGACAATCCTGTGATTGTCTATGATCTAAGTAAGAGAGAATGAAAACAGAGATAACTAGAATATTTTAAGATTTGCAAAGTACTTTCTATTCCAGAACTAGGCATTCCCGGATGACTTCAACAGGTGAAAACCTCCCTCTTCCCTGAACTCCTATTGCACCAATAGCACCCAAGCTCCTGACAACCAGCTTGCCAGCATCTAATTAGGGCTAATAGTCAGCTAATTAATACCTTGTTGTATTCCAACTGCTCAAATGGGGGACTCTGAAGATCACAAGATCATAGGTCTAGGATTGAAGGCACCTCAGACATCATCTAATCTAACCCCTTTATTTTGCAAATGCCAACATTGAGGCCCAGAAAGCTGAAATCACTTGCCCGAGGTCATATAGGTAACAAGACACAAAGCTCACTTCTGACTCCAAGTCAAACACTTATTTTTTTCACCGTACTACGTTGCAGCATAGATGTAGCATAGATGGAAGCTACAATAAAATCCTAGATAGAGATTTAGGAATGGTAAGAATTAACTGTAGGGAGTCATAACATGGCAGGACGTCAGATGATAATAAGCACTGGATGTGCTATGAGACAGAATGTGAAGCAAAGTCTGGATCTAGCGCCTGCTAGGAATAGTGGACATTATAATAAGTTTGTACTCACTTGCTAACCAATCACCTCAGTCTCTAGGCAGAAGTTCTTCTAAAGCTAAAGGAGCCATCCCTTGACTCACTTCTTAAAGAAGCCTATTCACTGAATGGGCATTACTTCACTCTAAATGAGTACATAAAAAGGCCTTAGCCTGAAAAGGCCAAGGTCTCCCTCCTCTCCAAGATGGTAAAAATATAACCCCTCGAAAAGGTTACATGAAAGGGAAAAAAATCATTAGGCAATTAAGAATGGCAATAATTCACCCACTGCATCCTGGGCCATCTCCAGTCATCCTGGTGAATATCAGGCCACTGGACCCAGATGGCTATGGAGGAGAAAGTGAGGCTGGTGACCTTGCACAGCCCTCCCTCCCTCAAATCCAAGTCAACTGCAAGTCATGTTATCATCTCCCTGATGTCATGGTCCTCTTTGAAAATGAAGGACAAACACAAGAGGATTGGCTGCCGTAGGAGCTGGGGGTCGGGGTGGATGGGGAGGCAGGGGATGGGAAGGGTGGGGATAGGTTCTAGAAGGCAAGTTCAGAAGATTTCAGCTCAGCAGGAGGGAAGATGAGAAGATGGATCTAATGAACAACTGTATGAAATTTGGGGCACAAGCTAGACTCTGCTAACCTTGACTTGGGTATAACCCCTAAAATTCTTTAGAGATACTATAGAATGATTTCCATACCTTTAGGGATAAAGATTGGATCTGTGGTTCATTGACATAGGAAACTCCCAGGTGGGGACATTCCCTCTACCAACACAGGTCAGCACCTACTTTGCAACTTATAGTCTGACAGAGTTGCCCAGAGCACTGAAAATATTGTAGTTGTTTGTCCTTCATTCTCAAAGAAGACCATGACATAAGGGAGGTGCTGCCATGATTTGCAAGTGAATCGGGTTTAAGTGGGGCAGGGGGGAGGGCTTGCAAAGTCACCAGCCTCACTTTCTCCTCCAGAGCCATGTGGGTCCAGTGGCCAGATGTAGATCAGGACAACTGGAGATGGCCCAGGCTGCAGACTCGCCTAGGGTCACACAGGGTCAAATGTGAGGTTTGAACCCAGATCTTCTTGACTCAGAGCCCAGCACTCTATCCACTGTGCAAATCTAAACTTAGACAACGATAACTTAATCAAACAATATCACGAATATCAGATTCACATTGGATTTGTGCAAGTGAAATAGTCATGCATAGCCCCTTTTCCTCTCTTTGAGAAGGGAAGGATGCTACAGGATCGCTCCTTCCTCTTCATCCTCCTCTTCCTGGTCCTTCTCCTGGAAGACTCCCTGCTGCTGCCGGACACAACCATAGCTGACAAATTGGCTGATGCTCTCCTGACCAGCATTCCTCATGGTGAAGCTGTCAAATTACAGAGATGTGCTATGAAGTCCCTCAGCTTGTATTGCCACAGTGAAGAAGATCTCAGGCTTATTTTGCCCACACAAACAGGCAGAAATTTTTCTCACCACAGGATTTTAGATTTGTAGGGTCTCTTTCAGATAAAGATCTCCAAGCACCTCTATCAATGTTTCCTTCCCACCAAAACTATTCATTTTTATTTTATAAGAGGTTAAAAGTCTTTTCCAGGATGGTACATGGGATGTCTGGGTCACCCTACTAGGTCCAAGAACCTTTTTCCAACATCTTGCCCGAGGAACCTACCCCCCTTTCCTTATTAGGAACATCATTCCATGACAGCTTCATTTCCCAAAGGCCACCAAGCAACCATCAGTAGGTAATGATTTTTTGGCTATTACTAACCCAGGCCAGATTCACACTATTAACTTAGGGAGAAAAGAATCCTCATTCCATTACCAATCCCCTAAGCCACTCACTCCCAAGCCTAATTGCCTTTTGAGTCTCTCCCCCAGTTATTTGCTAATAAGTTAGGTGATGTGAAGAAGCTAAGAGCTTTTCCTAAGTTTGGACCCCGGGGGAGAAAAGTTTGCCGATCAATTGGTGTTCACCTCCCGGGGCAGGGCTGCCCATGGAAACTGCTGACACAGCAGGAAGCAAAATGGTATAAACGCCACATAACCCCTCTCTATCCCAGCCCTGCCCCACACCCCCAACACACACACACACACACACACACACACACACACACACACACACACACACACATTATCACATTATACAGTATCTTTCCCGAAAAACTCAAGGCAAATGCAGCCTGATTTTTGATTGATTGGCCTCTGGGTTTTATTCGACAATGTATATCACTCTGCCAATATGAATTTCTAAGATGGTAAAAATATAACCCCCCGAAAAGATTACATGAAAGGGAAAAAAAATCATTAGGCAATTAAGAATGGCAATAATTCACCCATATCTATGCTTTGGGAAGAAATATTGCCCAAGGGAATTAGCTATGCTTATCATTTTGTCATCTGTCTGGGGTGTGTGAGCCGGCTTGAGGTTTTCCGTTCATTGCTGTTGATTTCCTGCAATATTTCTAAGCATGATCAAAACTAATGCCAGCCTTTTAATAGAACTTTGGTTCTCTTGGGGTAGACACAATTTGTATGTATAAAGCTGTTACTAAATTAACTAAGCAGACACATTCCTTAAGACACCCCTCCCACCCTTCTCTTCCCTCCACCCCCAAGAAAATTGCCTTAAAGAGGTCAACCTTCATGAAACCCCATCATCTTTAGAGCTGGAAGTAATTTTCTAATTTTCCCTCCCTTTCACCCAACTCAATTTACAGGTGAGGAACTGAAGCCCAGAGGAGGGGAGTGATGACTTGTCTAAGGTCACACTCTGAGATTGTAAAATGACAAAGCTGGAAATCGAACCCAAGGCCTCAGATTCCAAATTCAATTCCCTTTGCCAAAGAGACATCCCAAACTTTTGTCATTCCACATAGGGAGGCTTTGGAAACACAAATGCATAGGGCAGCTTCAGATCTCATGGAATGAGAACTGGGTCAGGAGACCATAGGTTTTGGGTCTTCTTCTACCTTGGTTATTCTCCATGTGACCTTGGGCATGGAATCAGATCTTAGCTTTTGCAGGAAGTACACAGATCAACTCTGTCATTTTACAGATGAAACAAGCTCCAACAGATTGTGGTGCCATTGGACTGAGAACTAGTAGACCTCTTACAGATCTTTTAGACTGGAGGTGTCATACTCAAGCCTCTGAGCCGGCAACATATAGCCACAAATTCCTGAGTGCAGGCAGAACCAGATTAAAATGGAATTGGAAAATGTTGAACAAAATAGACAAAAACACAATACAACATAGATAATGTTAATTTGTGGTTTTCTAAGTCAATATGTAGCCTACGAGGATCTGTTTCTGTCGGAGTTTGACACCACTGATCTATCTAGTTCAACTCCCTCCTCTGACAATTAAAGGAACTGAGGTACAAAGAGAGAAAGGAGTTTCTTTGCCCAAGGTCACAAATGTCAGTATCAGAACTAGGGGTTCAAACCCAGGTCCTCTGTCTCCAGAGCCAGTCCTCTAGGATGAGCATTGGCTATAGAAAGGTTTTAACTGGTCAAGAAAAGGACACGATGGATTCTAGGAATGACGGCTTCCACTTGCTCAGTAAAGCCAGTGGGGATCACCTTTGGGTGAGGAGTGTTGGGGGGAGAGAGGTTTGGTAACAAGGTTATAAGGCCCATCTGCAAGGAACCATATATAGCCTAGAGAATAAGTGAAATTCCTCTCTTCCATGACCATCTTTTAAATACTTGGAATTCCAAATCATATTCTGCTTGTCTTCTCTTCTCTAGTAAAGAGGACCAGAGGCAATGTAGAAGTTGATGAAGCAGATTTTGGATCCATAGAAAGAAATACTTCCTCACAATAAGAACTATACAAAAATGGAACGAGTTACTTTAGGAGAAAGTAAGTTCCCCTTCCCTGGAGGTATTCAAGTGCAAGCTTGATCAGTGTCAGGGACACTGGAGATTCCTGTTCAAGGGTCTGCTGTACAAATACAGAATAGGTAACCATAATAATAAATTCTTAATGTGTAACTCAGTTTCCTCAATTGTAAAGTACAGATTTGATGGCTACTAAGGTCCCTCTTTGCTCTAAATTCCTGATACTATGACTTTCTGTCCTATTCCAAAGACTCATTGTAATACAGGGGAAAAAATCTAACATTTAACACTTTGAGGTTTGTAAAGCACTTTAAAAATATGATCTCACTTGATCCTCACAAAAACCCTTGGAGGTAGACGCTATTATTATCCTTATTTTACAGATGAGGAAACTGAGGCAGATAGGAGATAAGTGACTTTCCCACACAGTTAGGGAATGTTTGGGGCCATATTCGAACTCAGGTTTTTCTGTCTAGTGCTCTATCCCCTGCATGGAATTGACTCTAAACTCTGCAAGATGGTGCTAACAAATTGTACAAGCTCTGGTACATTCTAACAAGCTGGAAAAATTTGAATATGGGTATAGTGGGGGAACTGTATGTTTCTCATTCAAAATATGTGTTGACCTTTGACATTCTGGGGGCGAAGCCAAAGGCTTGGCAGGGGGAAAGTTTGTCACAGACTTTTGTGAAGTGTGGTAGATGGTCAGGATTGTCAGGTGTGATGGAAAGGGTCCAGCATAAATTAGCAGGGATGCCACTCGGTATGGTGGCTTGATTTGCATAGGCTACTCAAGGGAAGGACTAGAGAAAACCTGAGAATGGACATCCAAGGTTGTGATTTTTAGCAAGAGAAGGACCTTGGAATGACAAGACAAGGGTGTGAGGATATGGTCAAAGGTAGAGGACACTACATTGCTGAAATGGGTAACCATTGGGTCCGGACTGTGGAGGGAAGTGAAGCCAGAACAGCAATTAAGGGAAGAATGAACTGGGAGTCACCATGGAGAAGGGGCAGAGAGAAGCAAAGACAAGAGTAATGAGGTCATCAGAGAGTAGAAAGGACCGGATGTTGTAGTTAAAGAGATGAATCCCAGAGTTTAGGATATTAGAGGTAGTCGAGGGATGGTGAGACCTAAGGTATGACTACCCAGCTGTAATGGCAAGCAAAGTGGGACTTTTTGTTTTGCTCCTTTTTCTTTTGGAGTTCTAGTTCTTCTCAGCATTAAGGTAATCAAATGCCTTTGACTGAGACTTGCTTTTGTTTGAATCAAGAGTCTGATTAATCAAGAGGCTTTGATGACGTGCTTAAGTCACAAGAAAGCCTAAGTCACATGAGTTTGAGTCACGTGGTTGTGACGCTCTCTGTGGGCTGACCCTGAAGAAGTGTATATCTATATACTCTGAGGTTAGCATTTTGCTTTGGGGGCCCACTCATTGGAAGAGTGTTCATGTGTTTTGGCCAGATAAGACTCCGGGTAGCCATTAAGGAAGCCCATGGCTTTGAAAACCCAGATGTTGGTGCTTCTCTCTCTGGTAACTATGTATATATTGCTATGGACAGACAGCTTGAAGCCCTGTCTGCTGATTTGTGTTATTTGCTCTGTTTATATAATTTCTGCTTGCAATTTCTGTTTGTGTTTTCTCTGAAATTCAGGGTACTGACTTCTTCCCTTGAACTAAGAGAATGATATATGTATGTTCAGTTAAAGTGAGATTGCAAACCCCTTCAAGTTGCTTTCCTTAGAAAAGCAGATCAAAGAATCTGTGCTAGCAGCCGTCCTATGTGCTGGTGTTATTGGCCTTACACCTCCACAGCAGCTGCTAGTAACATTGTTACACCATCATTGCTGAATTCTACTTATCATTCATGGAAGTTGAGCAAGTTAGTAATTGAGAGGCTAGGTGTCACAGAGGCAGCATAGCATGATGGAAAGAACACTGGTCTCATTGTCAGAAGGCCTCAGTTCAAGTCCCAGCTCTTACACTTGTTAGCCATATAATTTTTACCTATCACTTAGCTTCTTAGAGATTGTTTCTTCATCTATAAAATGGGGACAATTATAACTGGGCTATCTACTTCACATGGTTGCCATGAGCTCTATGCTTTGCCAACCTGAGGTGTTAGTTTTATAAAAGTTGGGGTAGCTCAGTGGCACAGTGGATAGAGAGCATGGCCCTGAAGTCAGGAGGAGCTGAGTTCAAATCAGCCACTTACTGGCCATATTACCCTGGGCAAGGCACTTAACCCTGTTTTCCTCATTTTCCTCATCTGTAAAGGGAGCTGGAAAAGGAAATGGCAAAAACTGTCCCAGTATCTTTGCCAAATGGGGTTATGAAGGTCAGAAATGACTACAAATGACTGAATAACAACAGTTTTTTTTTTTACAACAAGCGTTAACATGTATTTTGACGGGTTTAGAGAATAGAAGAAAACCACAGATCATGTGTTGAGGTCATTGGAGAAGGAAAAAGAGTACACTGGGGGTCAGTAAATGACAGAAATATGGGGCTGTGATGGAATGGTGGGAACTTCCAAGGACAAGGGCCTCTTGAGCAGTGGAGGCAGAGTGAGGGTCTGGAAGTGACCGTTTTGAGGGAAAAGATAATCTGGCCCTGTATGATAGCAGACCAGAGCAGCTACCCAACTAGAGAGGATGGCAGAGGATGGAGTGTCTTCAGTAAACAACCTGAAGTTTAAAGGCATGTTAGAGGAAGAGCTGGAGGAAGAAAAGTGCCAACGAAGCAGCTGATATCATCCCAGGGAAGTGTCAAAACCTCTATAAACAGTCCCCGTCAGTCAGCAGAACACATTTCAACTTAGGGTCATTATCTAATTTCAGGCTGATGGCTTGCATTGAGCTCTGAATGCCCCATTTGCAGAGTAGCCCGATAACCACTGCAGTGATTAAAAACTACCATCTTTCATGCTCAGACTCAGGAATTGAAATTTGCTGCTGAGTGTGAAGGAAAGAATGCTATTTGATGTAATAGATGACACATTGGACTTGGAATAAGGAAGACCTGGATTCAAATCCTGCCTCTGACACCTAGAGCTATGTAAACATAGGCAAATCATTTAACCTCTCTGAGCCTTGGATTCATTCTCTGTAAAATGGGGGTGATAATACCCATCATACCTACCCCACCAGGCAATTTTCAGATTCGAAATAATGCATGTAATGTGCTTTTCAAACCACCCTATAAATATCAGCTACTTCTTCTAGTCCTGGTTGCCTGGTTATTGGAGACATAAGTGGTTTAGGGAAGGAAGCAATCTAGGGTTCAAAGTTTCTAGTCCTAAATGTGTCTCTGCATGTCCTAACTAGATAGATTATAAGTTCTCCTAAACAGAACTGCTTCATCCATCTTTGTTTTCCCCACACCACCTAGCATAGCACCTCCCACAAGGAGGCACTAAAGAAATATTTTTAAAATGAATATAAAATTTTTAGCCACTGAGCCTCAGTTTCTTCATCTGTAAAAGGAAAGTGTTAGACTCATTGACTTCTAAAATCAAGATGAGGGAAGTGACGGCCCTCAGTTGGTCCTTCTAGCTCTAGATGAATGGTTCTATAATCCTATGACTCAACATTCCTGGTTCCATCTCTCAATTACTAAACTCTCTTATTGCTGAGTCCTTACCCACTGACCTCTAATACGAACTCTGGCTCTGCTCCAGATTTGGGTTGTGGCTGCTATCTGCTTACACTATTGTCTCCTGTTTTGCTGTGGCAAATTAGAGCAGAAATGGACAGGAAAAAGACAAAGCAGACAAGGAACCAGGTCCACAAGAGAATCAGGAAAGGGATCAGGGCTCCAGAACAGCCTCCTAGAAGTAAGAGTTGCAGTAGTCACAAGAGTATTTAAATGAACCAAAAGCTTGTTGACCAGAAAGAGCAGAGTTTAGGGGATGTCACGTTAATTGTCCTCAATATCATATTAAGACAAAGTTCTGGAAACAAGAGGTCAGCTAAGATGGAAAAGGCAATAAAATGTCAAAGATCAAGATGGCAAGGACCCAAAGTTCAGATAGATCAAGATGTAACACATAGGGTCGTAGAACTTAGAGCAGGTAGGTAGCCCAACTCCCCCGTTTTAAAGATGGAACTAAGGTGTAAGCTAAGGGCCCAGGAGGATTTAAGTGACTTGCCCAAGGTCACATATTAGTGGCAGATTTGGGATTTGAGCCTGTCTCAAGTGCTCTTTGTCGTTGCACATCATTGCCTATATCAGACCACCAACCAGGAGCACAGAAGCAAGTCTGAGCCTGAGGCAGGGATATACTGCAGGAACAGGAGCTCTGAGTTTGGAAATAAAGGCTTCCAGTTCAGAACCTCTTATGATCTGACTTCTCTGGGACTCAGTTTCCTCATCTGAAAAAAATAGAGGCCTGGATCAGATGGAATATATGGCCCTACTGGCTGTCCCCCATGCCTGGAATTCTCTCCCTTTTAATTTCTATCTCCTGGCTTCCCTGGCTTCCTTCAAGCCCCAGCAAAATATCCCACCTTCTACAGCAAACCTTTGCCTTGCCTCCTTAATGTGCATGCCTTCTTTCTGAGATTATTTCCAGTTTATCATGTATATTCCTATCTATCTATATCTTGTTCGTACAAAGCAATTTTCATATTCTCTCCCCCATTAGACTGGGACCTCTTGAGAGAAGGGAATAGGGTTGTTGGGGTTTTTGCTTGCTTGCTTTGCCTTTCTCTGTATCTCCACTTAACCGCGGTGTCTGGCATACAGTTGGTGCTTAATAAATGCTTGTCGATTTGACTAGCTTGTTCAATTCTGAGTACTAAGACCTTAAGACCTCAAGTTTGTCCTAAAGATTCTTTCCTTGTTCCTGCGAGGGGTGTGTTGGAGCTCTAATTTGGTGAGGAGAGCCCTGGAGTCCTCTAGTAAAGTGATTAAAACCATTTGGAGAAAAAGAAGACTGTAGCTAGAATTGTAATACAATCCTGGCTAGGGAATAAGTAGGAGATATGAGGTTACAGAAAGGTTCTCATATGCTGGAATGATCTTCCTGAGGGCAATAAAGTCAAGGAACATCTGACCTCAGTGGCGAGTTAGTTGTCTATACATATTATTTAAGACTGCCTAATCAGCCAAAATAATGAAACTTTAAACAGAGTCTGGATGCAGGTTCTAAGGAGAATTCCTAAGCAGCGAACTCAAATTCTCCAGTTACAACCTCAGATAACCTTGAGAAGTATAGTGCCCAGAGCCTCTAGACTACTATAGTCTCCCCTTGGTCAGACCACCTTTGGAATATGGTATTCAGTTCTAGGCATCACAACTCAGGAAGGACATCATTAAAGCAGGAAACTTGTTAAGGGAAGAAAATTAAGATGTTGAAAGATTATCCCATATGAAGGCTGGTTGAAAAAACTGGAAAGGTTTATCCTGAAGAAGGGAAGATTTAGGAGAGGGCAGGGTTAGCTGCTATCCTGTGGAAGCGGACTAGGCTTGTGTAATTTGGCTGCTGAATATAGAACTAGAAGAAATTTATGGAAACTGCAGAGATGGGCTCCAGTTATACGTAAAGTCTAATGTCCTGACAACTGGATCCCAAAGTGTAACAGATTGCCTCAGGCGGTCATGGATTCCCTCTTATTGAAGATCTTAGAACAAAAGCTAGAGAACAACATGTGGGAGGTGTTGTTGAAGGGATTCTTGCTCAGTTATGGAGGTCCCTTCCAACTCCGAGATTCTGTGATCCTGCCCACACAAACTGAGGCAATCATCAACTGTAGCATCATCAGCTTTGTGAAGAATAATATGTTTGTTCCATCTGATGCCAGAACCTTTTGAGGAATCCCCATGGGTCTTTCCCACCTCCCCCTCCATATGACCAGTCCATCCAACTGATATTTCAACACAACATTGTTGCCCCTATAATCATTCCATTTGTCAGGTTGAGAAAAACCATCACCCTGTTTGTCATACATCCTCTGCCAGTGCCTGGTCCTTCTGAAAGCACAACCGGCAAAAGTTGTGGAATGTTCCCCATTTCTGTACCCTCCTCCTCCCCCACAACTCCCCAAAAAGAGGTGAAAAAATCAATTTCAATCAACGCAGAGTGTAATATTATCAAATGTCAGCCGCCGAGGTCATGCGCTTTGAAAATTATCTTTGACAGCTTCTGGTCGACTTAATTAAGTGCTCCCAAAAAGGAAAAAAAAAGGAGGCAAAAAAATATCTTGATTGCTAGCTACTGTTTCTTTGTGCTTCAGAGGTTCTATTGACAGCTCCGAGCAAGATTGCCTTGGGGGGCTTATTGATAGATTCTCGCCTGATATTGGAATGATTCTTGGGCAGATAAATCACATTTAGATTTGTTAGTAATTGAGGAGAATTGATTGGAGCGAGAGGGAAGTCCCTAGAGGGAGGTCTCCCTGTCCTCTTTGCAGAAAACTCAGGGGAAAGGTGAGGAGTGGAGCAGGGAGGAGGGGGGAGGGGGTGTCATCAGGAAGAAGAATGTTTGTGGCACCTGATTATTTACATGATCTAGTCTCGCTTCCTCTTCCCCTTCCCCCTTTCCTGCACCACCTGCCCTCAGCCTAATCCACATCCCAGTGATGACTGGAGAAAACGATTTATGGACAAGATGAGGCGACATTTGAAGAGAGCGAGGGTTTTTCCTCCTAGAAGTTCAGTTGCCACTTGAGGTGAGGAGCAGGGAAGTTGTGCAAGACTTGTGGTTCTCTCTCTCTCTCTCTCTCTCTCTCTCTCTCTCTCTCTCTCTCTCTCTCTCTTTCAATTCCCTCCTTTCTAGTTTCAATTAACCAGGACACTAATTGAGCCCCATTACTGGTTTGGGGGAAAATATTTGTAGGAAGGTTTGAATGTCTGTTGAAAAGTATCTATCGCATTAAAACAATGTACATCAATACTTTTTTTCTTTAATTGACCTGCTAGTTTGTTAATTTCTCAGAGAGCATTCTTGTGAGAGTTCATTGACCAGTATAATGACCCTAAAGATTCCCTTGGAATCAGAGAACATTGTTTTACCTACAGACCTGGCAGCCCTCAGCATACCTTCCCAACCTATATCATCTGGACTAGTAGTCAAGAGAAATAGAATGATGAAAAAATAATGGAGTGTTCTACTGGTAATGGTGGGGGAAGATGCCAGGCAGAGAGGGTGGGGGAGTAGGGGGAGTGTGAGGGCACTGAGCGAAGCAGGGACAAGGAGCCAGTAAGTTGGGGGCTAGGGTGGGGAGGGTATTGAAGGAAGACATCAGAAGGGGAGATGGAAGATACCAAAGGTCCTTCCTAATTTTTGCTGACTGTACATTAATGAACAGAAAGAGTCCTTCTTCAGTCCATTCCTCTGCACTCCTGAGGGGGAAACAGAAAATGGAAGGTAAACTTGGAGCAGATGGGGGAGGAGAAAGAGATGGTAAAGAAAACAATAGCTTATAAGACCCTTTCCCCCATTCCCACTTTCCTTGGTCCCTTTGTTTTCTATGGTTCCTAACTCATTGATTCTTCCTCACAAAAGTTAAAACGAAATGAGATTATAAGCCCTGTAGCAGGCTTCATAGGCTAATCGTGAATTGTTGGGGTTTTTTCCATTACGTGCCGTAGTGCTTTATAACTCTCTTTACTTTTATAGAAACCATGGCAAAGAGGGGGAAAGGGCACAGAAGATGCTGAAGATCACACAGTATTTAGAACATCTAGAAACATTAACTCAGAGTTGGTACTCAATGTGAGATCCTTCTTCAATGACCAACAAGTGGACATATGACTAGAGGAAAGGAATTGTATAAATCTCGTCCTCACAATAAGTGAAATCAAAGACAAAAATAAGTAGCAGTTTAGTGGAAGGATGACTCATAGGTTCTACCTGGAGAGGGACATGAAGAAATTGGTCTATCATGTGTCCAAAAATATAAGAACCATCATTTCAAAGGGACATTTGGTCATCTCATACTGCAGTAATCATAATGAGCATTTGAAAAATACCACGACAAAGTAGATTGCAACATATTTGCCAACACTTGTTATAGAGAATTAGGAGAGAAATTATTTGAAGAAGTCAATAAAACCCTTCAAATTAAATCAAGAATCAATGACTTCAATGCAAATCTGGGCCCAGGGGCAAACGGTGAAAAATGGGATCAAAAACATAATTCAGGAGTAAGAAATGAGAGTAGGGCCAATGACTTATAAACAATAGAAAGACCCCAAATAGATAAATCATGAATATTTTCTCTTAGAAGAGCATTGGGAGGAATGGACATGTAAATCATAAAATAACATTATACCCCAGAAATGAAATTGATTATATTTTAATGGTTTGCTCATGTTTGGGTCATCACTGAATCAGCTGTCTATGTACAGCCAAACCGCCAACCTGTTAGAGATAAAAATCAATACCAAATAAAAGAAAAAATAAGAATGAAAAGATAGGTATGGCATTCAATTGCAAGTACTTGAGACTGAAAAAATAGGAAATGGATAAAAGAACAAAGACTAATGCCATTACTTTAGTAATTTTAACTATATTAATCAATTGCTACGCCAAGAATATAAAAAAGCCTAGAAACTGCCTGGCCAAGTAATCATGTGATTTCTTTGTCAAGCTGAGAGATATATCAGACAAGGTAAGTGCTGATTTAGAATATAAGCTCATTTGTAAAATCTTAAAGAGGAAGTTGGTGGAAGATTATGAACAGTGTCATATCATCAAACAGCTAGGAGTAGAAAGAAAAGTAAATTTACATAAATAAACAAGACCCAACCAAGACAGAATTCTTTTAAGGATGAAATTGGATGGAGGACAATGAGCAGACAAAAAAATGGAAAAGATTTGCTAAGATTTCAATGACAAATTCTTTTCCTCCCCAATGACAGTGGAGCCACAGCATTAATGCTCTAAGATCACAGAAGAAGAAGGAGAAATAGCCCTAAAGAAGATAAAGATGGAGAAAGCTAGACAAAGGCAAATAGAAGAGATTAACATTCCAGGTAATGTAGTTTTGTTGGCAATGGGAGGTAAATTCTCAAGGCCTTTGAAAGATGAAAGGGTATCAAGATTAGGAAAAAGTGTTGGACACTTACTGTTACCTACAGAAATATAACTGAGAAAATATCAATAAATACTGAAACATGCCAGTATTTTCTCATTTCTATAAAACTTTAATAAGAATTACCTACATACAAATTGAAGGCTTCCTTGATGATGGAATGAGAAGGGAGTAGGCAAAATTTATTTATACACATGCACACATATACATATACACATACACATACACATACATACATATTTATATAAATACACATACACACATATACACTATTCTATTTTTCCTCAATTGAATGTTAAAACAATTTTAACATGTTTAAAAATGTTTTGAGCTCCAAATTCTATCACAACCCCCTTCTCCTCCCCCTTTCCTGAGATGGTAAGCAATCTGCTATAGAGATGTTCAATCATGTAAAATACCCCCATATTAGTCATCTTGTACAACAAGACTCAAATAAAAAAAATAAGAGAAAGTACAAAACAGCATGTGTCAGTCTGTATTCAGACAGTATTAGTTCTTTCTAAATAACAAACTTTTTGAAACTGCGTTCTACAGCAAACCACATCTTTACAGTTAACCGGATCATTAAAAGAAGCAGAAAATACAATATTGCATCATTTCATACTTTTAAAAGAGGAAGAATAAAGAGAAATTTATACTTCTAGACCTCAAATTATTAAAAAAAAACCATCAAGACTATTTTATATTGGTTAAAAAGTAGTTCCGTGGAACAAATCATATAAGAAAGAACAGCAAAGAATCTAGTATTTGATAAACCATACAATATAAATTGCTAATGGAAAAAAAACTCTCTATATGACAAGAATTTCAGGGAAAATTGGAAAGCAGTTTGGCAGAACTAGACCAACATCTTACATCACATATAAAAACAAACTGAAAAAAGGATATATGACATGAATATCAAAGGTCATACAATGAAAATTGGAGGACAACAAGATCAGGTACCTTTCTACTCCTATAACTTGAGTTGAAAGTGAGGAAATTCTTGACCATTCAAGGAATAGACGTAATCCTAAAAGAAGATGTCATTCTAACTACATGAAATTAAAAGGCCTTTGCATGAACAAAATTAGGAAATTAGGATAAAAAGGGAAGCAACTGATTGAGAAAAAAATTTTGCGCCAAATTGATATCCATTCCCCAGTGAATAAATAGACAAAAGTACATGAACGAACATTTCTCTTCAGTATTTTTTGGGGTCTCCTTTAGCAAGTCATTGACTTGTTTTTCATAGTTTTCTCGCATCATTCTCGTTTCTCGTCCCAATTTTTCCTCTGCTTCTCTAACTTGCTTTTCCAAATCCTTTTTGAGCTCTTCCATGGCCTGGGACTAGTTCATGTTTTTCTTGGAGGCTTTTGATGTAGGCTCTTTGACTTTGTCGACTTCTGGCTGTATGTTTTGGTCTTCTTTGTCACCAAAGAAAGATTCCAAAGTGTGAGTCTGAATCTGAGTCCGTTTTCACTGCCTGGCCATGTTCCCAGTCAACTACTTGACTCTTGAGTTTTTCACTGGGGTGCGACTGCTTGTAGAGTAGAGAGTACTTTGTTCCAAGCTTGAGGGGCTATGCTGTTGTTTTCAGAGCTATTTCTATACGGCCAGCTCTGCCACACCAGCGCTCCTCCTCCCCCAAGAACCACCAACCCGGACCTGACTCAGATCTTCAGCAGGCTCTGCACTCGTGCTCTGATCTACCACTTAATTCCTCCCACCAGGTGGGCCTGGGGCCTGAATCAACTGAAGCTGTAGTTCTGCAGCTACACCACCCCCACTGCCCCTGGGGCAGTGGCCAAACTGGCACACTCCTTTCGCTTTGTCCCAGCAGCTTTTCCCACTAACCTTCTCTGTTGTTTTTGGTGTTTGTGGATTGAGAAGTCTGGTACTGCCACAGCTCACTGATTCAGGGTGCTAGGGCCTGTTCTGCCTGGCTCTAGGTCTGGTTGGTCCTATTGCCACTCATGCACTCTGTTCTGCTCTGCTCCCAGCTCCATGCATGATAGTCGCTTAGCCATTGACCATCCAGGTTGTCCTGGGCTGGAGCCCTGCTTCCCTCTGCTATTTTGTGGATTCTACGGTTCTAGAATTTGTTCAGAGCCATTTTTATAGGTTTTTGGAGGGACCTGGGGGGGATCTCACACAAGTCCCTGTTTTCCAGCTGCTGTCTTGGCTCCGCCCTATGAACAAACATTTCTCAAAAGAATTTCAAACTTATCAAAGATGTAATACAAATTGATACAACTCTAAGTATTTACCTTACACTAAGCAAACTGGGAAAGATGACAAAAGACAGGAAAAGAGAATATTGGAGGAGTCGAAGAAAGATAGACCTATTAATGCACTGCTAATAGAGCTGTGAATAGTTCTGTTCTTCTGGAAAGCAATTTGGAATTATTTGAAGAAAGTATCTTCAACATCCAATGCTTTTGTGCTCTATTGATCATAGGCTTCAAGGAAGACAATGACAAAAAGAAGAGACCCATATAAACCAAAGTATCTATAGCAGCACTTTATATAATAGAAAAAGAATTGGAAACAAAGTAAATGCCCATCAGTTGGGAAATGGCTAAACAAGTTGTAGTGCATAGACGAAATAGAACATTGCTGCCCAATAACATACAATAATATGGTGAATATAGAGAAATATGGGAAGATTTATACGTATTGATGCAAAGTGAAGTAAGTAGAACCAGGAAAACACAATCATTACAATAACGTAAATGAAAAGAACAACAAAACGATTGAAACTGATTGCTGTGAAATGATATTGACCAAGTTTGGCCCCACAGAAGAGATATGAGAAAGCACCTCATTCTCCTCTTGGCAAAGGTGGAAGATCACATACATGTCTTTGACAAGGGAGCCTCCTGTGCACATGTTAAAATCATACAAAATTCTTTGAAAGATGGAACAACAGAAATAACTTTGTTTGATCCTCTGAGTATTATAAAATGTGACATAAAACAGAGTGATGAAGTATTTAACACTCTTATGAAGGATATACAGTGTAGAGTCCAAAGCAAAGAGAGATTTCAGCTTCCTCGTGTGTGTTTTTTTCCCCCATTAGATCATAAGCTCCTTGAGGGCAGGGTTTGTCTCTCTTTCTTATTTGTATTCCTAGCTATTAGCACAATGTCTGTCATATAGCAGGTGCTTAATATACATTTATTGAATTGAATTGAAAGATTTTCGAGTCCTTCAGATACTCTGGTTGGCATTATGCTGGCTGCAGTAAGCCCAGTGACATTGCAGAGCCTCCTAATTGAGCTTCAAAATAATTCAAAAGCGTCTGACCTAATTGTTGGAGAGCAGGCACACTAATGCACTGTTGGTGTAGCTGCAAATTGGCCCAACCATTCTAGGAAACAACTTGGAACTAGACCCAAAAAGTCATTAAACCCTTTGACCTAGAGATACTACTAGGAGGCATCCATAGGTACAAGAATATTTATTGCAGCACTCATAACAAAGAGCAGGAAATAAAATTAGTGGGGAAAACCAATTGTAACACATGAATGTAATGGAATATTATCAAACCCTAAGAAAGGACAAATATGACAGATGCAAAGAAACAGGGGAAGACCTGAATTAGTTGATTCAGAGAGGGAAATATAGAACCAGGAGAAAAGTTTAAATGATGACCATGATAATATAAAAGAAAGAAAAACTGAAAGATTTTAGAACTCTGCTAAAAGTAGTGACTAATTGTAGCTTCAGAAGGGATACCCCATACCTCTCACCTCTTGGTAGAAAAGTGATGGTCTAAAAGTGTAGAATGAAATATGGTCAATGTATTCATCCATCGACTATAGTTATTCGTTGGACAGCTAAGTGGCACCGTAGATAGAGTGTTAGGCTTGGAGTCAGGAAGACTATTCTTCCTGAGTTCAAATCTGGCCTCAGATACTTACTAACTTTATGACTGTAGGCAAGTCAGTTAACTCTATTTGCTTTAGTTTCCTCATTTGTAAAATAAGCCGAAGAAGGAAATGGCAAATGGCTCCGGTATTTTTGCCAAGGGACCCCCAAATGGGGTCACAGAGAGTCAGATATGACTTGAAACAACTGAACAAAGAACAATAGTTATTTGTTACAAGGAAGGGGGGGAAAGAATTGTGATTTAGTATGTAGTGATAAAAGTGCAAGAAAAAATCATCAATAAAACAAAGATTATACAGCAGAAAACAAAAGGAAATATAAAAATGGAAACAAAAATGTAAAGCAACTTTTATTATCACTTTGTGACTGTATCTATGTTTTATTTGGGTAGGGATTCCCTAGCGAAGATCTCTCCTATCAGTGCAGATACCTTGTCTGCAATTTAGTCTTAGCCACGGAGCAAATTTTACCATGATATGAACAGACAAAAAGTCGGGATCTGTTGGTCTTTCACCAAGAAATTAGTGTAGGGAGAAGCTTTTGAGTTTAAAATGTACAATTCTATTAAGTTTAAATCTCTGCTTTTACCTACAACATTTCCATTATTTTGGCTCCACAATTTCATTTTCAATGCGTTGGGCTAGGGTCAGTCTGTCTTTTTGTGAGTGTGTAAAATTTCAAAAGCACTAGTTCAGTTTTGTTTCTGATGCAACCACTGACCAGCAGCTTTATCAACCCTGTGACCACATGTGTGAAGAGTGCTTAAAATATCCATTTGTAACTTAATGTTGTGTTTTCAATTTGCATTGAATAGTTAGAATATTCTATTAGAGTTATGAGATATAAATAAATGTGTAGTCGTATTGCCTGGAGCACAAAAGATTAAGTGACTTGCCCAAGGTCACACATTCAGTATGTACTAGAGGTAAATTTTGAAAGTAGGCCTTCCTGGTCCAAGGGCAAACTTTCTATCCTCTATGATACACTACCTCTCCAATTTAATATACGCTTTCCAAAAATACATGTTAACAAAAGTCAGAGTTTCTTATTCAATCCTTTTCCTTGTTCTTGGATAGTGAAATACTTGTATTTGTTGGTAATTAAGTTCATAATTAAAAATGATTTTTTTAAGGAGCCTGATCTAACTATCCACATAGGAAAAACCAAGTGGGTGAAGAATGACTATTGTCCAAACCATTATATGCAGTTGGATTGACGGCTTTTGGAATCATTCCATCCAATATGTCCATATATCTTGAACAGATATTGTGCATGGACAATGAGCTAGTCCCAAAATTGAACAGGAGGAAGAAAGCAAGCTGGGTTTCCTTTGGGAAATTATGCAGTGCTTTTAATGGCCTCAAGCTTCTCCCTAAAAGAAAGGTCCTTCTGTTTTAACATCAATATTCTCAAGTAATGCAACATGGCTGCAAGCCATGGAACATTACCATCTCTGAAGAATTAAAGTTGAAGGTCACCCAAATGTTAACAAAGAGGAGTATGGCATGCATGAGTAAGCTAAAACACATTTCCAGTCAAGAGATGTGTAAGAAAGGAGCTAAGGATGTCAACAGAAGGTATATGACTAGAAAGAACATCCACTAGTCCCATAACAAATATGAGGATGACCCAAGAAAAATCTGTTTACTTCTTTGGGACCCATGAGATGTCAAGAGCTGTAAACACAGGTCTCAAACACACTGGGAAGATCATCTGTAGAGGGGAGAATATGGACAAGAGTCACAAAAGCTGAGAAGGTATGGATGAAATGTGACCCATACCACTGGAAGATCCCACACAGATGTAATCATCGATCCATCCAAATATCAAAGTGTTCTGTGCGAAGAAGAAACACCATGGTGGAGTAGCTGGAATCATACCTTATGAGTCAAGACAGTTTCTAGTCTAGTTACATTTCAGGGGACACAAAGTGACCTGTGGCATATCCAAAATTTGTATAGTAATAAAGTACCTACAACAATGAACATGAACTTGGACAGATTTTAAGAGATAGTGGAGGATGGAAGGGCCTGGTATGCTATGGTCCATGGGGTCACGAAGAGTCAGGCATTACTGAACGACGGAACAACAACAACAAACGACAAGACTCCACTGTATCCTTAACGGTATTTCCAAGTACAAAGATAATTCATTGTTTCTTCAGAAGTGCTTCCGGTTCTCGTCTCATCTCTTAGATCCTATATTGTCTGTGCCACTCACGTAGCATTTATCAAAGCCGTTGTGTTATCGATATGCTTATCTTCTCTCTCCATTAGACTATGTAAGTTCTTTGGGGGCAGGGACTATCACTGTCCAGCACAGTACTCTGCGTAAGATAGGGTCTCAAGAAACATGGGTTGAATGCCTGATGAAATCTGAGTTACCTTCCCCAACCAGTTGTTAGTTGAGAAGAAAGACTCAGAGAAGCAAGGCAAGGTTTCCAAGGCTACACATTAATTCAAGTTTAAATTTCTGAACTCTGCTCATGGTCCAAAGGAGTAGTTTTTTTAGTCACCAAGAAAATTGGCAAAGCCTTTCCCACGTACCTGAGCACCATAAGGTCATAGAGGCCATTAGAATCCAATCCCCTCGTTTTAAAGGAAACTGGGGAAATAGATCTTCTAACTCCAGAACTAGTGCACTCTTTACTCTGCCTCCCCACCTGTCAGTGAGAAAGGACGCCTGACCTGGGATATCTACCCTCAGGCAAGTCAGCACTATTTGCTAATTGACCAACCATTGTTTCATTGGACTCTTACCCCTAGA
>CM053622.1:308260589-308291439 GCA_028646595.1 Phalanger gymnotis | reverse complement strand
AATTCAAACTCCTGTGAAAATCAATGCTGAAAACTAAACATATTAAAAATAAATTAAAATTTAAAAAAAAAGGCCACACTTGGGGACCTAGAGGGTCACATGTGGCCTTGAGGCTGCAGGTTCCCCACTCCTGCTCCAGACTACTAATAACTGGAATTTTATATGTCTTAAAGTTCGCAAAATGTTTTAGACATCCATTATCTCATTTGAGCCTCACAATAGCCCCTGGGCACATACTGTGTCTTATTCCTGTTTCTACCTCAGTGCTTCATGTACAACAGGCACACCATAGATACCTGTTGGATGCAATTGAATTTAATTGAACTGATGTATACATAGCATTCCCAAACTCTAGGGAAAACTGTGTAGAGAAGACAAGACCATTTCGCTAAGGTCACATATTTTATTTCTGACCCCAACTTCTACCCCCAGGAAATAGTGAAGCAGGTACTATTCTCTGGACACAGGTGAACTTAACCCTGAACTCAACCAGGTGTTTTTATAAATGCATACAATTAGTCAAAACAGAGTGTTACAAGAGTAATAAGTTATTCCTGATAACAATAACAATATTGTCATTACTCATTACGACAGCTCACATTCCTACAGAACTTTTACGTTTCCAAAATACTTTCCACGTAACAACCTTTTGAGGCAGGTGGTACAGGTATTTCACCTATTTTGCTGGTGAGGAAAGAGGATTTAATGACTCTGAGGAGGAGCAGAGACCTATTGTGCCATTCTCTTCTCCTTTGCAAACCTCTCTACAAGAGTGAGATGCCTTCTCAGGCAAATTAGTCTTTCATCTAGTGATTCATGAGAGAGGCTCCATTTCTTCCAACTTCTGCTACCTTCAACATCTACTAAGTGTCCACTATGTTGTAGTAGCCTGGAGTCAGAAGATTCATCTTTGTGAGTTCAAATCTGGCCTCAGACACGTAGTAACTATGTGACCCTAGATAAGTCACTTAACCCTGTTTGCCTCAGTTTCCTCATCTGTAAAATAAGCCGGAGAAGGAAATGGCAAATCGCTCCAGCATCTTTGCCAATAAGACCCCAAATGGGGTCAGGAAGAGTTGAACATGACTAAAAAACAACTGTACTGAACTATGTTGCCGAGCACTGTACGAGGTGATGGAGCGATGCAAAGAACAGCTGAGAAATAGTCTCCGTTCTTATATAGCTCACAAGCATGTATTATCCACACTTTTAAAATCATCCAAGCCATTAAAAGATGTAATTGAGGTGAGAGTGATATGATCATCTGATTATAAATCCTAGGTGAGAATTAAAACTGGGAGATGTTAGCTCACACTGAAGGTGTTCCCCACTAGGAGATGAAGGAGATCCAGCTCAGACCCAAATCCAGAGCAGTTCTTGCATGCAGTGAGGCCTCTCAGATGCCCCTGGTTGTGGGTGGCATTGTGCTGGCCAATCAAGTCCTAGAACATTATAGAGACTCCTGGAAGAGATCCATAAGCACTCCAAAGAGTTTGGCCTGACCACAGGCACAGGAAAGAACAAGTAGATGAGGAATATTGAATGTCCACCATACAACTTTCCATCAGTATGTATGTCTTGAATAGATAGCTTAAGTAGGTGATGAGCTGGGCAAGAACTAAATGGTGGGGTGGGGGTGGGGGAAGGGCAGGCCAGACTGTCCCCAGGAAGTTGAAGAGCTCTTTTAATAACTCCAGACTTCTTCCAGAAACCAAAACTCACCTCCAACTGCCTGTTGAATATCTTGAACAGGACATCTTAGAATAGATATCTTAAACCCCACATGTCCAAAACTAAACTAATTATCTTTGCTAAAAACCTGCCCTTGTAACGGCAACCACACTGGCATACCCCGGATGGCTGCAAGTGCAGGTTTTTTTAATATGCTTTACTAAACAAAGACAGCTGTTTCAGGGGCCAACAATCTTTTTTTTTAAATCACATTAAATACAAACATAGGAAATACAGAGAAGAGAAATAAAGACCAATGGACAAGGCTCTACTACCTGAATCAAAGCTTTACATCCAACACTGAATCAAGAGAGCCTTTATCTTGGAGGAGTCGGAAGCTCTGAATGTATGGCCACTTAGAGTGTTGACCAGGGAATCACAACATCTCTTTCATAAGTGAGCCCCCAAAGCAAAAGCTCACCTCTCACATGATATACTCTTTAGGCTCACTACCTAATTAGAAATTAACAAAAAGTGTGTAAGCCTTCCTTTAAGCAAGCAAGCTTCCCTTAATGGGCTCCACATGAGGCCTATTGATGGGCAGGGAAGACCTTATTCCCCATTAACCTTATACCTCCTCCTGATCTTCTCTATTATTCTAAGGAGTAGAGCCATCCTCCTAGTCATGAAGGTTTATAACCTAGGTGTCACCCTTAACTCTTCACTCTCATCTCCCCCCGCTGCATAGTCAATCTGTTGCCAAATCTAGTCAATTTTTACCTCCCTAACATCTCTTGCCCCCTTTTCTCTAACACTGCCACCACACTGGTACAAACCCTCATTACCTTAAGCCTAGAGGAGAGTGACATATTTTTAAAGAAAAAAAACTGTATGAAATATTAGAACAAATGTGAGTATTTTGAAGGTAATTGATTTTTTTTTCTTTTTCTTCCCAAACAACAGTAGTTTAAAAAGATCTGGTTGGCTTAGTAGTAGACTGTAGGCTCGGTTTGAGACACCAGCATGATGTGGCAGCCCAAAAAGCTAATATTACCTTGGTTGCATCAAGAGGGACATAGCTTCCAGAATTAGGCAGGCAATGATTTCATCATAAACTGTCCTTATCAGATCTTGTCTGGAATGTCATATTCAAATCAGAGCACCACTGTTTAAGAAGGGCATTGATGTCTAGACAGGTCTTGACTTATGTCTTACCACTGGACTCTAATGAATCTGGAGAAGAGAGTGGGGCTGATGACTTTGCACAGCCTTGTCTCACTTAAATCCAATTCGCTCGCAAATCAAGACATCATCTTCCTGAGGTCATTGGTCCTCTTCTAGAATAAAGGATGAACACCAACAACAACAAATGTCCAGAGGAGGGCAAACGGGTTGGTGGAGAACTTTGAGGACATGTCATATGAGGACGAATTGAAGAAACCGGGCGTGTTTAGACTGGAGAAGAGAAGAATGGGGGTGGGGGTGATATATCAGTGGTGTCAATCAGTGGGATCTTGGGGCATGCATTTTGACTTAGAAAATGACAAATCAACATTATCTATGTTGTATATTTATTTCTTTTGTTAAATATTTGCCAATTATATTTTAATCTGGTTCAGGCCACACTTAGGAGTTTTGCCTCAGCAGACATCAAATGTCAAGGCCATGATAGCCATTGTTAAGCATTTGAAGGCCTCAGTTTGAATGTGGATTAGATTCGTTCTGTTTTGCCCCAGTGAACAGAACTAGGAGTGACAGGAGCAAGTTGCAAAGAGATCAATGTCAGGAAAAACTTCCTTGACATTAAACTGTGCCAAAGCATAATGGGCTGTTTGGAGGGGTAATAGCCTCCCTCTCCTTGGTGGTCTCCAAGCAGATGCTGTTTGTCCATTTGTTGGGCATGTGAATAGTGGGGATTTCTTTCATGGTTGGGCTGGACTAGACCCCACTGGAGTCCCATTCTAACTCTCAAATTCTGGGATTCTGTGGATTCAAAGACTTTTCTCTGCATGCATAGTTCATGGGAGTTTTTACATTAGTGAAACTCATATCACTGCACATAATAAGTAATTGATAAATGTTTATGTAATTGAATTGAACTGAATTGAAAAGGAGTCACAGTTAAGTGAAAAGATGTTGACTATCAATTAAATGGTAATTTACTTAAGCCACTAGTAGATAAATGAGTCAGTTATACCATTACTGGGAAAATAACAGTGGCGAATTCCCATTAAACCACAGCCTGGTGCAGTAGAAAAAACACTTACTTTAAAATGAGAGGACTGAGTTCAAATCTTAAAGTCACAAAGCTGACAAGTGATGAGGCCAGATATTTTTGAGCTTTGTTTCCACATCTGTAAAGCTCTCTCCTAGCACAATCTTCCAGGGATGATGGGAGGATTAAATGGGAAAGTATATATACGAACTCCTCTGTAAACGTTAAGGTGCCTATAAAGATCAGTTATTACGGTCATTACTCCTCCCCAGGAGTAACTAGCCCTGTCTCAGGCTCTCCCCAGTCTTTCCCCTTCTCTAGTCCTTATTCCTTCCAGATCCCACCCAATGAATTCCAAACACACTTTTAGTGAGAATGCCATTTATTCCTCTCAATTGGAAGGGGAAAAGGAATTAACTAGCAAGTGAATGAGAAAGTGTTTATTTAGCCCTTGTTATTCACAAAAAGAATTGTTCAAGGCAGATGGTAATGCATTGTCTATAGTCATTGCAACTGAGAAAGTGATATCCATCGATGATGCTGAACCATCTTACAGTGCCAAAGACATCGGTGATGAGGGCTTTCTTTTCTGGGTCTTCTGTGGCTGTGGTTGCTGAGGAAGCAGGGGCTGTAACATGTGCCAAAGTGGTTACCAGCCAGTCATGGTGGTCTGCGTCTAAAGTCCTGACTATTGGGGAGGCCGAGGCCAGTGAATCACTGAGCTGCAGTAGGGCTAAAGATAATTGAGAGTCTGTTATTAAGTCTGACACCAGCATGGTTAGACTCTAGGAGAAGAAAACCACCAGGGTGCCTGAGCAGGGGGGATGGGGAGGGGAGTGTGCAAACGGGCCCAGGTTGGAAAATTGGAACAGGTTAAAGCTTCTGTGCTAATGAGCATTGGGACTGGGTTATGAGAAGAAAGGAAAAGAAAGGACAGGAGAGGAGAAGAGAGGAGAAAAGAGGAGAGGAAAAGAAGAGTAAAAGAAGAGAAAAGAAAGGAAAAAGAAGAAAGAAAAGAACAGAATAAAAGAAGAAAAGAGGAGAGAAAATAAAAGAAAAGAAGTGGAAAAAATGAAGATAAAAGAAAAAGCAGTTGCAGTTCTCATTTCCACAGTGCTTGCTTCCCTGAATGATGGTGGTAGAAGCAGAGCCTGGGTCTGTGGCAGACATTTTCTTCCTCCCAGACTCTTGGGCTTAGGGTCCCTAGCTATGTCTAGCAATGTCTAGTCCATCCTAGAATCTATTGTATTTATGAAACCAGGACAGGGAACAGTGTTTCCAGAGAATAGTAGGCACTATACAGTCCTTCTACTCTCTTAGCACAGTGTAAATGGTGCAAACCAACTCCTGGGCCACCAAGTAAGTGCTTGACTAACCTTGGAGGGAGTCCCAGTCAGACTGGAAGAATCATTAGAAAACTTTTCTTTTCAAAGTGATTGAGTCTCCATGGTTTCATTAGCTCCTCCAACAAACACCTTGGGTGGCAAAAAGGGCAGGTATTTTTGATGGTAAGAGGCCTTGGTGACTTGCCTACCATCCCATAGTGAGTGAGCAAGTGTCAAAGTCAAGGCCAGAACCTTGGTTTCCTGACTCCTGTGTAATGCTGTTGCCATGACAACATGCAGCCACTGCTGCCCACAGTTTTTACAAGGGTCATTCCTGCTTAGCCCTGACAGAACTAGGGAGGGAAAACTATCAAACTAGAAACACAAAAGCTCAGAGTGAAAGGAGATCTCAGAGGTTCATGATCATCCCAGACTGGACTTTGTAGACGATCTAGTTCAGCCCTTGTATTTTACAAATGAGGAAACTGGAACCCAGAGAATTTAAGGGACGTGCTCAAATTGACCCAGATAGTCACCAGCAGAGGCATGCTTTATTCTAACCAAGTCTAATTCTAAACAGTCACATCCTAACTAGTGTAACCGATTCTAACCCGTGTTCTCAGACTTCAAATCCAGCACACTTTCCCCTTTACGATCAATCCCCTTTAAGACGTGAAGACTTGTTGTGATAGGGAACCCATAGACTATTTCCGCTGGCACAGCTTAAATCCTGAACTTGTTCTTTGCCTCTCTTCAATCTCTACCCATTGTTCTTTGGCCTACCCTTTAGAGGGTCAGCAAAATATACATAATTCTTCATGTGCATGATAGCCCTCCAAACACTTGAAGACAGCCACGTCTCCCATTAAATGTGCACTCTTCCAAGTTAAACAGCCTCAGTTCCTTTAATCAGTCTTTAAATGGGATATCCTCCAGTCTATTTACTATCCTTGGATATCACTCATTATCCCCTTGCCAATGTCCTTCCTAAAACATGGCACCCAGAGCAGATAACAGTAGTATAGATAGGGCCAAAGCAGGACATCAGTATTATCACATCCCTCAGCTCCATCTTCCATGTCCTTCATTGCCATAGACCCATTCCCCCTGTATTGGTTAGGTAAAACCATCATTTGGCAACATGTTCTATGTCTGTTACATACAATTGCTAGGGAAAGTATAACATGTAAGTATTCAATTTGGCCAATGGGGGAATAACACCCCATTCTTCCTAGTCTTGCTTGATTGGCCTGTGCCACATATAGTAATTCACTCACCTTATGGAACCCTAACACATTGCCCTGATAATACAATATTGACATGAACCATGTCAACAATTGGGTTAAGCACAATGTTTCAAAAGACCACTGAGGTATTACCACGGCCAGAGGGCTCAGCAGAACTCTAAGGATCTTGTTCCCACAAGTCCAACCAGTAATCACTGGCCTCTATGAAGTTTGGCTTTGAAGCCCCAACCAAGTCCCATACAACTCCAGTGAAGCCCCAACAGTCCCATACAACTCCAGTGAAGCCCCAACCAAGTCCCATACAGCTCTAGTGATGGGCAAGCTAGAGTCCAGGAAGGCCACACAGGGATTCTCTTATTTAGAGAGACCTAAGAGAGAGACCACAGCCAGATGTAAGTCCTCATTTTAAGACCATACATCAATCTATCAATAATCCTTTTGTTATTGTTGATTCAGTCATGCCTGACTCTTTGTGAGCCCATTTAGAGTTTTCTTGGCAAATATTCTGAAGTAATTTGCCATTTCCTTCTCCAGCTCATTTTACAGATGAGGAAACTGAGCCAAACAAGGTTAAGTGACTTGCCCAAGGTCACACAGCTAGTAAGTGTCTGAGGCTGGATTTGAACTCAGAAGAATGAGCCTTCCTGATTCCAGGCCTGGCATGCTAGGCACTATGGTGCTGCCTAGCTACCCTGAGCATTCATTAAGTGCCTACTATGTGCCAGACACTAAACTTGGGCTCTGGGGACACAACATTTTTTAAAAAATGAAACAAATCCTGTTCAAAAAGAGCTCACATTCTATCAATGAGCTTTCTGATTGCCATGTGGGCATCATTGTTTTTCAATCGTAGCCCATCCTGACAATCCCCCAATATCATATGTGTCCTCATCCTATTGTGTCCTGTCCTTAGAGTACTGGGAGCTTCTCAACACCACAGGGGCAGATCGCCAACTCCCTTCTAAGTCTCACCTTGTGTGGTTGCTACCCTATTTATGTATATATTTTCAAGCTCCAATAGGTACTTTGGGGATCTGAAGGCTCCTTACTTTCTAGGTCAGAAACCTAAATAAGAGATAATGGACCAAAGCACATACCTTCTCTCCCCACTACTCTTGTCCCTATTGAATCAACCCTCACCCACCCTACCCTTTTCTGCAGATCCCTATTGTGAATTCTACACTCATCACACCCACAGAACTCCCCTTGACACGGATGGGAACAAGCTCAGCATATCCAATAAAGACCCGCAGTGCAGTGGAGAGCCTGCAGTGGGGCGTCCTTGGCCAACAGAGGAGTGACTGGCAGTCAGAATGTGGCCTGTGGTAGGGCGCGGGGCAGTCCTCAAAGTCCCACAAACTGGGGCTGCAATGAGATATCTGATGATTTATTAATCTGATCCTATAAAACATTTCTCTATACACGCATCCATTCTATACACACATGTGACATATGTACATATATTTTTTTTAGCCACTGCTACTAAGCAAGCCTTTCACACTGCAGTACTGAAATGAACTGAGCTGAACAATAAACTAAAACTTGCCTAGAGCGAGTTGAGCAATAAACAGGTTTTTAATTTTTTCCCCTTCCATCTCTTGGATGTCTGTTTCTGATGGATGATGTGACAAAGGAAGGATCTGCCATAAATCCTGAATCCCGACTACTAAATCAGACTGTGCCAACCCAGCACTTTGAGCTGGTCCCCCCTCTTTCTAGAAGCACTTATGTTTGGCTCCTAACAGCACCTTCCTCCCCATCCATCCATCCAGATCCCAGAGCTCATCATCCCTGAGAGTGGAGGGGGTCATCAAGACCACAAGAAGGGTAGGGTTTGGGTTATTTCCACTTGGGAAAGAGGTTGCAGACTTGTTTTTCTTGGTCCTTGAGGTCAGAGTCAAGAGCAATGGACTTTCACCCAACAGACTGCAGAAAAGTTGATTCTGGATTGTTATAAGGAAACCTTCCAGTTCACAATGCAGAAGGAGGTTTGCCTTGGGAGGTCAAGTTGGCTGTCCTCCACAAGAGGTCTTCAAGCAAAGGCTGCATGAGACAACCTCATCCAACCCTGGTTGGATGTTATAAACTGGATTCCCATTTAGGTATGGGTTGACTAAGATGCCCACTGAAGTCCATTCTAATGCTAGGGTGCTAGGTGATTCTGTAATGCTTAGAGAGAGTACAGAGACTTGCTCAAGGTTACAAAAAGATTCAGTAACTGACTCAACACTAGACCCTGCTCTCTCAAACCAGCAATCACATGCATGAGATCCTAGAGTCATAAAATACAGGACTACAACAGAACCAGAAATCTTATATCCAATTGTACCATACGAGGTGTTAATGTTCTAGTGTCCTCCCTTTGAGGTTGGTAAAATATTAGTGACCCTATTTTATATACGAGTCTTGCACACATTGGATTTTATACTACATATCAGGGCACTTTAGACATGCAATAATCTGGGGTCCTGAATTGATTAGAAAAAAGAGTCTGAGCTGTATTTGAAAAACTGTGGAATGCTTTCAAAGATTCTTAGCTGGTCTCTGCTACTAAAACCTGTATTCACCAATATTTTTCTGGTAATGATACATGTCTGAGAATTGTAGAATGACATGATTAATCAATCAATCAATGAACATTTATTAAGTATTTTAATATTATTTAACATTAAATATCAAACATTTACTAAATAAACACCTGTACTTAGCACTGTGCTAAGCACTGATTTCAGAAGAATGATGATTTCAGGTGATCCAAAAGGCCACAGAAAGACATGTGGTAGGAGGAAGTAGCCTTCAAACATATTACCAATGATGCACAGACAGTGCTATAAAAGATATCACTGAAGACATGTGTGACTGAAAAAGAATATGAGCCAGTTGCGTTTGGAGATGGAGGGATGATAGATGGATGGCCCAAGCATGTTGCACTGGTATCCACGAAATATTAAAAGAGCCAAAGGAAGGTGTCTGGTCTATTGTGTATCCTTCACAGATTCTTCACAGAGATCCTTCGCAGAGAATCTACAGGAAGACATGGACAAGTGAAGGGATGAGAGGGTTGAGATCTGTACTAGCAAAGGTAATACCCACTTCAGTGATTTCACAGAACTAATGATGACTCAAAGTAATGATAATAGTTAGCATTTATATAGTGCCTAGTATACCCTACGCACTGCGCTAAGCACTTTACAATAATTATCCCATTTGATCCTCACAACAACCCTGGAAGGTAGATGCTATTATTATCCTGATTTTACATATGAAGAAACTGAGGTAAACAGAGGGTAAGTAACTTGTGCAGGGTCACACAACTAGTAAGTTTCTGAGGCTGGATTTGAACTCAGGCCTTCCTAACTCCAGGCCCAGAATTCTATCTAGTGCACCATCAAGCTGCCTCACCAAATCTACATGTCAAGTTGTTATTGAGTACCTACCACCCCTAAACATGTGGTAGACCTTCTGTGGAGGAGAGGAAACACAATAAAAAGGGGGAAAATGTACAGTCGCTATGTTTGAGGAACTTTCAGCTGGTTAGAGAGACAAAATTAATACACAACTAAGAGAACAAAAGCTGTTCTGGAAAAAGACTTGTTCTAGATAAATTCTTTAAAAGACAGTCTGTTATTGAGTTGCATCTGACTCTTCATATCCCCATTTGGGGTTTTCTTGGTGAAGATACGGAGGGGTTTGCCATTTCCTTCTCCAGCTCATTTTACAGATGAGGAAACTGAGGCCAACAGGGTTAAATGACTTGCCCAGGGTCACACAGTTAGTAAGTGTCTGAGGCTAGATTTAAACTCAGGTAGATGAGTCTTTCTGACTCTCGTGCTCTATCCAGCAAAGCCTAAAGAAGGAAGTAGAATCTCTCCATGCTGCTTAAATATCTAACAAGGCTTCAGGATGACCATTCTAAACATCATCTCCTGTGATCCAAGACTCCAGGCAGGATTTTGCATGGAAACACTTTTACATACATACACCTCTTCCTGTAGTGAAATTTCAGGAGCTTCCTGCCTTCTAAAATTTCTCTCTCCCAACATTATACTGTCAGATTCTCATGTCTTTAACTTAAGGCTTTTGGTCCTTATTGAAATGCACACACTCTTAGGAAGGTCTCCACTCTTAGCTATTCTTAGTCTTCTAGGTATGAAGGAAGGATCTGAAAATAGAATTATAGTGGCAAAGGGAGAGAGGTTGAGGGAACCCACCTCCTTGGGGGAGGAGGGAAAGGAAGACAATGGGGAGATAAAGAAGGCAGGGCCATGGAGGGAACAAGGAAAATAGGGCAAAGATTTGGGGCTTGAAAAGAAAACTTTGGACTTCACAAAAATGGCAAAGATATGGCATTAAACTCAAGATACATTCAGCCTACAATGGAACTTAGATTGTGGACATCCATTCATTCATTTATTTTAAAATTATTGTTAGTAACTTGCACCCTGTTCTCCTAATAGTAGATTAGGGGGCAAAAATGAAGAGGCTTATTAAGCAGGATCCTGCTATGAAGAAGGAAATGTTCTGATTATACATGTTCATGTTTAAAAATAATGCTATGTTTAGTTGATTAAATTGAGATTGGTTCCTTAAGGGAATTTTACAATGAAACCATTTGACATAAGTATTAAGAGGAAGTTTCCGTAAACAGTCAGTAAACTAATCCCAAAATCTCCATTTAAAGAAGGTGCCCAGGCCAGCAACTTGGACTGGATTCCACCATGATCACGCCCCAAGGAAACGTCTTCATCAAGAACCTCATCACCCTGAAAGATTGCTTCAGTTTTGTACCTTCTTCCTCACATCCTCCCTGCCCCCCAAACCTTTTCAGCTTCCTTTTGTGTGTTGTCTTCCCCCATCAGATTGTAAGCTCCTCAAGGGAAGGGACTATCTTTATTTTTCTTATTTGTATCCCCAGAACTTAGCAGAGTGCCTGGCATACAGTGGGTACTTAATAAATGTTATTGATTGACAACAAACTCGATTCATTTTCACTCCAATCTATTGGAAAAAATAAAAAGGAGGTTCCACTTTAAGATCAGGCTTGAATATTGGGACAATTTGCCCAGTGTAGCAGATGGCCCAGAGATTTCAAAGAACTCTGGATTCAGGAGGACTACATAAATTCCTGGGGGCCTCACCCCAACTCCTCTTCGTCTCATGCCCTCATTGCAGGAACTCCAAAAAAATCTTCTGAATTAAAGTTTATATGTGCTCATGACTAAATCTCCCCACCTACAGAAAATAGGGTTCCCTTCCACAAAGATCCTCAATGGACCTCCACATGGGTATTGCAGTATAGAACAGCCTATCTCACTCACTACAGAAGATAGACACAACAGATGCATAGGAGCGCATGAATAAATGTCAAAACATATAATACTCAAATGGTCCCTTAGACTCATTATAGTCACCCTGAAACCCAGAAGATAAAAGACACTTTGTGGAATCACTAAATAAATGTTTCCCAATTCACTAACCAGCACCATCGAAGTAACTTAAAGGAATATAACGGGCAATTGGTAAGGCTCAAATCTCCTAACCCCTCATGCATTGATTTAGTCCTTCAGCAACAGGCCAAGACGCTGTGGAGAATTTTCTTCTCTGAGCAGTGCTCTGCTGAAAAAATCTCCCTATATGAGGTTAGTGCAGCAGCTCAGGAGCTCTGAAAGTCAGGCTTACCCAGGAGGTAGCCCCAGGACTGACAATAAACATTTTTGGATCATTGGTCTATGGCCTACACTCAAAATAGGAAACTAGCCAAAGACAATCAGAAAGCATAGGGTCTTGACCTCTCCTCTCAGACTCATCTGAACAAACACATACCAGTTGGCCATGAGTTTCCAATGTAAGTGACCATTCCCTGTTCCTGGGAGTGAAAGAGAGAATTCTTCTCTCCATCCTTCTTGCTGCACTCTGATCTGGAAGACCAAGAGAGAGGCAGTTGGACGAGAGACAGGGAAGAAACTAGCAATTTCATAACTAGACCTCAGAGGAGGCAGCAATTCTGACAGCGGTTCATTCTCCTAAGCCTGTATCAATCAATCTCAGGTAGTAGCTCCAGTAACTGGGTACCAATTGCAGGAATTTCCAGTTTCTTTTCAGCGAGGGGCTGGCCCTGTAGGTGGCACAATGGATAAAAATGCCAGGCCTGGAGTCAGGAAGACCTGAGTCCAAATCTAGCCTCAAGCACTTATAAGCTATATGACCCTGCCTCCATTTCCTCATCTGTAAAATGGGACTCATAGAAGCACCCACCTCCCAGGGTTGTTGTGAGGATCAAATCAAATAATATTTGTGAAGTGTTTGGCTCATAGTCGGTGTTATGTAAATGTTAGTTATTATTATTTACTAGGACACAATTGTCCCTCCATGGGAGGGGCCCTTCTGACAAAAGTCTATGTCCTGTAATCTCATCACATTATTCAGGAGATCTCTGAAAACATCCATTACACTAAAATGGTATCCCAGTTCTGACCATCACAAGATCTTGGGGGTTGCTGCTTCCCAAACAGGTCCTGGAGGGCCTGGTTGAGACATCATATTTATGCAGATGCCTTCTCTAAGGAAAGCCAGCCATGGAGAAGAAAGCTGCAAAATGTTCCTTTGAGTCTTGGAGCTCAGCTCGCATCCCAGACAGAGACCTGTAAAGTTATGAAGTCAAGGAGTCCATTTTCCACCCTTTTGTTATCTTATCCCCCTCTATCTTGCACGGACACTGGGGAGAGAATCTGGGGCTCTTGTGGTGTTCTCCGTGGTGCCAAACCCCCATACGCAAGGTCTGATCTCTCTCAACTGCCCCATGCTCCATGGTTGTCCTCCCTTCTTCCTTATCAAGAAGCTCTTGTTGGTAATTCATGTTAAGGTATAACTGACTGATAGCAGTGTAGTGAGTGATGCCTTTTAGGGTGTGATAAATACAACCCTTCTAATAATGGGGGGGTAATATGTTATTACTATAGATCTATCTTGCCATCTAGATAGAGCAAGGGTAGAGAACCTGCATCCTCAAAGCCACGTGTGGCCCTCTAGGTCCTCAAGTGTGGCCCTTTGACTGAATCCAAACTTCACAGAACATAAGTCTGGATTCAGTCAAAGGGCCGCATTTGAGGACCTAGAAAGCCACATGTAGCCTCCAAGCCACAGGTTCTCCACCACGATATTATATATTTAGCTCTAGATAGATTTTCATGTGTATATATGTGTATATATACACATGCATATATAACAGCAAAAATACATATATGATACGTATTTATGTATGCATATAGATGTTATGTCTATCTATCTCGATAGATCTATGTATCTATCTGCAGGTGTATAAATTTGTCTTGATAGATATATAATATAGATACATACATATCTTATACTTTATTATTTTTATTTAATTTTTAATATTTATTATATACGATATAATATTTAATAAATATTTAAATAATAAAAAATAAATACAATACAATATACATATTATATATAACATCCATATACATCCATATCATAGATGTATATCTATGTATGTATACATACATATATACATATATATGTAATTATTATGTTATATATACATTTCCCTGACTTGTTTTCTATGGTGGCTGAAGTGGAGTTTCACAGGGGTAAAGGTGAGAGTGGAAGGTCCTGTGATTTCATCAATATGAAGAAACTGGTGCACTCCTCATGCATAAATTCCATATGCTTTCTTCGTGGGTTCTTTGGGCTATTGGGAGGTTCTGTGATTTGTTTCACATCAAAGAGACAGCACATGTCTCTGGATCCAACTCTTCCTAATTCTAAAGTCCAGCCCTCTTTCTACTATGCTATGCTGCTTCTTGTGACAATGAAATAAAATATCAACTTAAATCCAATACATGCTCAAGTCAAGACATCGCCTTCAGGATGTCATTGATTGTCTTTAAGAATGAAGGACAAACAAAAACAACAATCAAAGACACATTTATTCTGTAAGACTAAGTGTTGTGCTGGCACTAGATTTTTTTTAATATGTGAGATTCATAGGTCAGTTTGTGGCTTGAACATATTACAAGAAGTACTGCAGCTACAGTGACCACTTCTGACCCATGGCAATTATTTGATGTTCATTCTCTGGTTTCTGTTGACACATGGATGGTGCCTGTGATTCTACCACTCAGTCACTCCCCCCAAATATAGAACACACAACCATAGATCTAAATCTGGAAGGGATCTCAGAGACCCTCTTGTCCAACCCTTTCATTTTACAGATGAGGAAACTGAGTCCCAGGGAAAAGCTAAGTGATTTGCCCAAGGGCACATAAGTAGTGTCAAAGCATCCCTTCTCATATCTTTAGCATGTTTTCCCTACTGAGTATATGCCAACACCCCAAAAGATCTCTGATTCCATTGGTATGAGTAGAAAACAAAATGGTGCAATGGAAAGGGCAGCAGATTTGGAGTATAAGCATCTGGATTTGAGTCTTAGCTCTGCTAGTAACTAGCTGGGTTGTCTTGGGTGAATCACTTCAGCTCTGTGGGTCTCAGTGTCCATACTGGCAAAATTCACTATCCAGTGGGTTAAACTAGATAATCTCAAAGGTCTCTTGTAGCTCTAAATTCAAATATCTTGGTTGGATTGAATGATCTCTAAAACCAGGATAAGGGATAAAACTACAAACCACAGACATGTTTAAACTATAGTTAGGCTTTTGTAAATTGTTTCTATGAGGTTTTTTGGTATGATTTAGGAGTTTTTAATGATAATAGCTGGCATCTGTACAGTGCTTTAAAGTTTACAAAGTAATAAATACCATCATATTTGAGCCTCACAACAACCTTGGTGGGTATACACTAATATTATCCTCATTTTCACATAAGGAAAATGAGTCAGAGCTTAAGTGACTTGCCTAGAATCACACAGCTAATGAGTATATGAGACTGGATTTGAATCCAGGTCTCCACGGCTCCATGCCCAGAAATCTATCCACTGGTCTACCTACCTGGCTAGGACTGTTTGATTTCCTTGGTGTAGGGCAGAGGTATCAAAGACAGGGCTTTCAGTCACCTAGAACCAGATTAAACTATGATTGAGAAATATTTATAAAAATAAATAAAAATACAATAGAACACAGGTACGATTGTGGTTTTCTAAGGCAACATGCCATGATGGAGATCCTTATTGTAGTTTTACAGAATTGTCTGGGGACATGAGGAGCTTGTTGAGCTGCTCAGGATCATGCAGCCAATGTTTCAGGGACAGAACCAAACCCAGGTTTTCCTGCCTCCGAAGCCTGCTGTATATCCACTATGCCCCAAAGTCTCTCTCCCATAGTTGATTTTGCTTCATTTTATTTCTTCCCTTAAATCCTTAACAAATCTTTTTTATCCTAACCTTGTCTCAATGGAATCAAGAGGGATAGAGTTAGTTAACACACCCAGCCCAGGGAGTGAAGAGTTTTAATACTTAAGGAAGGGTGAAGGAGATGAGGAATCATACCACTGTGACCCAAGAGGGGTGAAAAATCACCACCAAATGAAATACAACTTGGGAAACCTTGAGTGCTGGCACAAGGAGAGAAAAAATAATCAGAAAAACACAGATCACATCCATTGGGCGGGCCAGGGGGGCACCCTGAAAAGCTTCCTAGAGGAGAAAGGCAACCCTAAAGCAGAGTGAAAATTAGATGTGTTTGCCAGACGAAGTGGCAAGGAAATTAAAAAAAGAGAGACCAGGATGATTTGGGTGTGTATGCATTCGAAAGCTACTGGACTCAAAGCCAGAGGAAATAGTCTCTCTCTGGTGAGATAAGAATCTGGGATATTGCATCCAGCTGTGGGCATCTCATTACCAGCCAGAGGTAGACAAAGTGGAGAGAGTTCAGAGAAGGGCACCAAGAATGATTAGGAGGCAGGAGAGATTAATTTATGAAGAAAGATTAAAAACTGAACTTGGATAGCCGGATGAAGGGGAGGCTGGCTCTTTGTTAACAAGAAGTGAATATGTGGGGGAGGGGAGAGAGAGGAGAAGGAGGATAAGGCCTGGTCCAGAAAAGGAGAAAATAGAGTGGAATGAAGGAAATCGGAATAAGATGTCCGGGACATTCAACCAAAGACCCTAGAACGTCCGTCTTCAAAAATATTAGCAATTAATGATGTTGCCCATTGAAGGCAAAGAGAAAGCTGCTAATCCTTTGTAGGGCACTCAATAGTAGAGCTTTTCCAGTAGTTGGGATGGTTCTCCACCCCTCCCCACAACAACTTATAACCATTTGCATTCATGTGCAACCCAGCTGGCCTGGGGATAAGGGTGAAGCTCAAAGTTATGGCTCTCATAAGAATTAAGTTAGAAACTGTGCCAACATCAGCAAATTAACCATAGACTCTCACACTGCTGGGGTCGAAATGGACCTTAGGTATCACCTAGTTCAATTCCCTTCACTTTTCAGAGGTAGAAACTAAGGATGTAGGGGGCACCTTCTACGTGCTAAGCACCAAGCAAGATACAAGAGAATCAGAGGAAACTGTCCTGGAGGGTATAATCACATAAGGAATTGTGGAGCTGATAGAGAATGATAAAGGGAGAAGGGCACAGCAGGCCAGAGGGTTTTATGGGGTGGGGGGAAGTGTTGCTGTCAGCTGTCAGCTACCTTCAGTATAAATCTGGTCACCCTACCCTAGTTATGGCTGTGAGTATAGACTATATAAGTATGACAGGCATTCAAAGGAGCCAGAGTTCGCTGGAGATTAGGGAAGGCTTCTCAGAGAGGGTGGGATTATAACATTGCAAAAATGAATAATGTTGAAAAAGCCAAGACCTCAAAATAACGCAATGACTAACGAGAGGATCGTTGTTGAATTCTCTTGACAGAGAAGCGATGGACCAAATATGGAGAATAAGACAGTTTGGGGTATGGCCAATACAGGGATTTGTTTTTGTTGACTGCACATATTTGTTAAAAGGTTATTGTTTTTCCTTCTTTTTTTCCCCCAGGAAGATTGAGAGAAGGTGGGAGGGAAACAAAAAATGTTTGTTAATTGGGGGAAAATAGCATCTAATTTTTTAAAGTGTTTAAGGTAGAATTCATCGACTAATAAAGACTCTGTTTGCAATCCTGCCACCTCTCCTAAGCCGGCCTTGCTTGGTACTTCACTTCGGTTCACAGAAACTGAGTTGTTTCACTGGCCATCCAGAGCTCCCTGAATACCACTCACAAATCATTTCAAATGAGCATGTGTAACAGGGCCCATTTGGCCAACTCCATTGCCCTAGAAAACAACCTCTGTGACAAAGCATTTCACTAATGAAAAGAAACATTACTCTCCTGCTTCAATACTTTTCTTGCTTTTTGTTTGCTGAAAACACTACTAGGTTTGTCCAAGCAACTCTTTAAGGTTTACAAAGAACATTCCTCATTCCCCAAGACTATGTTAAGTGTTGTAATCCTAATTAGATTGTGAGTTCCTTGAGGGCAGGGATTGTCTTTTGCCTCACTTTGTATCATCAGTGCTTAGACTCTCTATGACCCCCTTTGGAGTTTTCGTGGCAAAGATACTGGAGTGGTTGCCATTTCCTTCTCCAGCTCATTTGACAAATGAGGAAACTGAGGTCCATAGGGTTAAGTGACTTGCCCAGGGTCGCTCAGCTAGTAAGTGTGTGAAGCCAGACTTGAACTCAGGTGCTCCTGACTCCAAGGCCTCGCTACCCACTTGGCACATAGTAGTTGATTAATAAATGCTTATTGACCCACTGATTGACTAATTTTATACATTTGGAAACTGAGGCTCAGAGATGTCAGGTCATATACTAATAAATGTTAGATCCAGAATTCAAATCTAGTTCTCTCCTGATCTGTAATCCAGTGTCTTTTTCGCTACAGCATGTAGGGGACAAGGAATCAGCAATAGGCAGATGCACAGGTCACAGCTAGAGTGGCGTTATTCAGAACCCTAGTTTCATAGATAATATCTTTCTCCAGACATCTCATGTCCTGTCTCCATGACTGCTTGAGAGTGGGAGGGTTTGGGGTTGAAAAGAAGACTGTGAGTCAGATACAAAACAGAGGGGGGAGGAGGGAGGGAGAGAAAGAAGAGAAAATGACTTGCAATTGCAACCTGGTCCACATCAAGGTTATGGACAGGAGAATATAGATAGATAGGTAGATCAAGTGCACCTCAAGGAAGAGAGTGGATGATGAGTGATGAGGGAAAAGGCAGGTCTGGAAGTGAGAGAAAAGCAAGGAGCCCAGTCCTCCTCCTACGTTGGTGTGTCTGTGGTATGAAGGAAACCAAAACCAGCACTAGGGAGGGTGCCAAGAGACGAGATGTCTTCTGGAAAAAGCCAGGTTTTCCTGGGTAGAAAGCAGAAAAGGCAAACATTTAAGTGCCTACTGTGTGCCAGGCATTATGCTTAGTGCTTTACAAACATTATCTCGTTTGATTCTCACAATCACCCTGGGAGGGAGGTGCTGTTATTGTCCCCATTTCAGTGGAGGAAACTGAGGCACACAGAGAATAAGTACCTTGCCCAGGGTCCCAGAGTTAGTAAATATCTGAGGCCAGGTTTAAACTTAAGTCTTCCATCAGGTCCCACAATCTATCCACCCTTCCACTTAATGCAGGATTATGGAAGGAATATGAGAGAAAGATCTAAGGTAAAAAGGGAGTTTGGTAACAATAAGACAGAAATTTCAACAGGCATACTCGAAAGGGAAGACAAAGGAGGGTAGGCTCTGGGAATGGAGCTCACACATAGGGAGATGTAACAGGGGAGGATTTTTACCTTTAGCGAATGAAAGTGAGGGATTGGGGGAACAGAAAGTAGGGGGTTTGTGAGCCACCAACAGAGGAAGTACTTAGGGATCAGGGGACTCAGCAAGGGATGAGATGGTCCATGTGTGGCTGAGGTGTGATAAAGTGGTAGTCTGAGACAAGGAGAGATACTTCACTCCACTCTCCTGCTCCATCCTCATCTGGTGAGAAGGCTGGGACAGTCAATGATAACAGTGTTCATGAGGGTCATGTGGCAGCAAAAGTCCAGTTACTTTCACTGATCCTCTCCAAAACAGTCCAAGAATGTGTCCAAGGCCAGGGCTGTAATGGCAGTGCTTTCCTCTTTATTTGGCAGCCGTGGTCTTCACCTATCTGGGTACTGTGGTGATAGAAGGAGGAGTAGATGCCATTTCCTCAAATGGTAATGGTGCGTGATGGCCAAATAGGCATAACTTATCCTAGGGTTTAGAGGCCCTTCAGAGGCCCTCTAATCCTCATTTTGAAGGGAAAGGAACTGATACTCAGGGAGGTTAAGAAACTTGCCCAAAGTCAGGGCAGCTAGGTGGCACAGTAGGTAGAGCACTGGCCATGGAGTCAAGAGAATCTGAGTTCAAATGTGATCTCACACACGCACTAGCTGTGTAACCCTGGGCAAGTCACTTAATCCTGGTTGCCTCAAAAAAAAAGAAAAAGAAACTTACCCAAAGTCATACAAGTAGCAAGAATCAGAGGTAGAATTTGAACCCAAGTCTTCTGACTCCAAAGCCAATGTCCTTTCCACTTACTACCCTGATACTTCTTCAGAGGGTAATCACATTGGGGAGAAACAGGTGTTGAAGAATCTCACCTCATCTGACTCTTCTCGCCTCAGAAGGAACAGCCTCCACCTACCTGGACCTCTCTGGTCTCCATCGCTCTGGGTCTACCTTTTCTTATCTATAAAATAAAAGAGTTGGCCTTGATGACTCTAAGGTCGCCATCTACTTCTAAAATCCTGTGTTTCTTTGTTCCAAAACATGGAAGGGCCTTGGAAATAACATTTCATTTACACTTAGAGTATTATAGATGATGACAAAAAGGGATTTTGCAGCTGAGAATTAAAATCATAGTTGCCAAACCCTTTGTGGATTGAGAAAGAACAGTGGAATCAGCAAAGACAAAAACACACACAAACACACACAAATATATACACAAACACAAACATGAACATACACATACACACAATATACATATACATATAAACACACATACAAACATATACACACATAAATACACATGTGTGTGCTCTGTCTCTCACACATACACACACACACACACACACACACACACACACACACACACACACACCATCCCCACTAGAATTCCTTAAGCCGCAGCAGATTTTACTAAAACTGCTTTCAGGACAAGCTAGATTCCCAGAATATGAACAGAATTGGCTCCTTCCTCAGGATCATAATCCCTACTCCAATGCTGTTAAGCATCAGTATTTGCTTCCCAATCATTTTTATTACATACTTCAGCACAAGCCCCAGTGAGGGATGGAACTATGACCAAATGTAGTCTCCCAAGAAGGGAACATGTTGTCCACAGCCAGACAGCACTGGATTTAGCACCCAAGGCCCCCAAGGATTTTAGCCACTGTTTTAAGGCCCAAAGATACAGAGCTCAACTGTGGGTCTTATTCATTCCTTCCCTTCTTGCTTTTGCCCATTTCATCTAAAAACAGTCATGATGTGCTAATAATTATAGAAGCTATCAGATTAATATCCACTTATATCTTTGAGAATCCTCTCCCTGAGAATAGAGCAAAATGTTTCATGGAAAAATTGGAGTGGAGATAGAGAAAGAGACTTGACTTGCTGACTCTAGAGCTAACCTTGGCCATCACATTCCTGGGAAAGAGCAGAAAATGGAAACCTCTCCCTGATTCTGGTCACTGCCTAGCAACTGAAACCCTTCCCTCACTTTAGGAACTGCCAACCAACTGAAGCCAGGGGCAGAAATAAGAAGTTCTTAATCAGGATGTTCATGGAGGATGGGATACCATTCTCCCAGAAATCCACTGCCACCTGTGCCTCCCTTTTCTTCCCATCATTGAGCCCCGAATCTTGGCTGTTTCTAGCTTCTACTCCCTCTCCTGGGTATAGGAGTAATCTTCCCTCGTCGGGAGCCAGGCTTGGTATATAACATTTTTTCAAGTACTGAAAGTTTAATCAAAGGAGGTCCCAGAGGCTAGAAGTAGGAGTAACGGGTGGGAGTCTTATGAAAGCATATTTGGCTTAGTAGAAGAAAAATGTTCCTCACAATTAGGGCTTCTCAAAGGTGAAATATAGTGCTTAGTAGAGAATTTCCCATCACTGAAGGTCTCCAAGAGTAGGCTGGATTACAGCTGATTTTGTAAAGGAGGGATTCCTGATCAGTAACTGGTTGGCCTAGATGATTTTTGAGGTCCCTTCTAGTTCAGACCTTCTAAGAGCATAATGTAGAAGACACAGAACTTAATGGCCTCTGCTCCCTGAAAAGGAATAGCCACAAAGCACTACAGGAAAACCTACTGCAGGTCACAATAACCAACAGCAGAGGTATATTACAAAAGGTACACAGATCTTTAAAGCCAGCATTGGTCTTCCATGCACTGGTACAGGGAACTGGGCCCAGCTCTTTCTGAGTTCTTTCACTCAGCTTTTTCTTTGATGTTGTTGTTAGGTCATTTTCAGTCATGTGTGACTCTTTGTGACCCCATTTGGGGTTTTCTTGGCAAAGATACTGGAGTGGTTTGCCATTTCCTTCTCCAGCTCATTTTACAGATGAGGAAACTGAGGCAAACACAGCTAAGTCACTCATCCAGAGTCACACAACCAGTAAGTGAGACAGCCTGAGACATAAAGAAATTGTGCCTGTTTCTAATCACATCAGTTCTTTGTTCTTACCCAGTGCCTTCTAGAGAAGAGATTCTCAGAGTTCATGCTTTGTGCTTACTGGTAAGATGACCTCTTAAGCCCTTTGTAAGCAGTGGTGGGATTCAAATGAATTAACAACCAGTTCTCCACTGAACTGAGCTGAGGTGCTACCCCTGCCGCTGACATGGAGGGCGCAGGCCCCGCCCCTGCTAACAACCAGTTCACCTAACTCAACCTAAAATTAGGTACCGGTTCTACCCAACCAGTGGGAACCTCTGAATCTTACCACTGTTTGTAAGTATTTAGTTAATTCATAGGCAGGAATCTGATCTACTAATCCATAAACTATGAATTCCAACCCAGAGTCCAGAAAAGTATAGTAATATTCAACCCCAGGCTATAGCTTCAAGGCTGGATACAATATCACTCCATAACAGTCATCCAGACTGCTGTTAACACACAAGTTTATCTAAAGAAGGGGTTATTAACCTGGGGTCTATAGTCCCCACAGATTGCAGAGATACCATGAACTTGGATGGGAGAAAAAAATTATCTTCATTTCAATATAAGTGGCTTCCTTGTAATCCTTTGTTATTTTATTTTATATATTTAGAAACATGGCTCTGAGAAGGGGTCCACAGGACTTCAAAGGGATCTATGACTGCCGCCCCCCAAAGTTAAGAACTTCCGAATCAAGGGAAGGCATCACTGGAATGCAACATCATACAGAGGAAAAAAGAATGGCCTCAGATCAGAGAGCTTGGATTTGAATCCTAACACTGCCTCTTGCTACCTGTGAGATCTCCTTGGGTCTCAGTTTCCTCATCTGCAATGTGAAGAAATTGGAATGGATCATTGCTATGGCTATCTCCAGCTCTTAATCCTATAATCCTATAAATTACAGCATTCTTGTAGAAGTCCAGGTCAACTTAAAAAGCCAGAACAATGTGTTGGGAAAGTTAAACTGGAGTCAATAAACATCATGCTGAGGAAAGGTAGGCCATTGGTTGTTAGTGACAATAGAGCTTCTGAATTAGTATGCCAACAACGTCTGAAACATTCATTGTGTTAATAGAAATGACTAACTATATTAGACTTTTTTGGTTTATTATTCATATTAGTTATAATATGGAAATGAAATTTTATTTCTAAATTGCAATCAAATGATATTTTCTATTAAAACTTTAATAGCAAACTAAATTAAGCAATGCTACGGGTTACATATTAGTAATCTAGTTTGGTTATAACTCATATTTTCTTTATTTTGTTGTGAATCATCATGGGACTAAAGTAAAACAACAAAAAAATTTCCAAAAAGAAAGTAAAAAAGCTTTTCTCTCTTCTCTTTTGTGTTGAAGAGGGGAAAGAGGACAAAGAGGAACACAAAAGCTATATAGCCCATTTCCATGTGTAATACTGTCTTTTTAAAACTGAAAAGAACCCAGCTAGGGAAACTCTGAACTCATGGTCCTATTTACCTCCCTTTTCTTTTCCTAGACTGCCCTACTTTAGTAGCAGTACAGGATAGCTTTAGTATCTGACTACATTTAAATAAAAGAGGGTTTCACTGAAAATCCACATTGCATGGTAGAAAAGCATGAGGTCCTCCACAAGACATTGAGTACAGTCCATGGTTTCCAGATGGAACTCAACTCTCCACCAAATATGACTCACTCCATTCAGGCCAGACTCAGATCATCCTTTCCATATAAGGGCAGGAGCCATATCTTAGACCTTTTTGTATTCTCTGCAGAGCCTAGTACAACTCAGGGTACACAGTTGGTGCCTTATAAATACTCACTAAATGGACGTGTCGAATGAATTATTCTACAACCAACAAATCAAAACTTCACAAAGGAATCATTGAGAATCTACCAGAATTTATTAAGCACATATTGCGTTCAGGCTTCTTTTGGGGACGTAGAGAGATACAGCGTGTGATCCTATCCTCAAGGATTTTTAAAATTTTGTTGTAAAGGAAAGACACATAAATTGGTAACCGATAACTAATTATATGAGTCAGTTCATGATAAATGTCATGAGGGGTGAATAATAACAATAAAATTACACATAACAGCTGCTCACATTGGTGTAGCACTTTAAGGTTTGCAAAGTGCTTTATATATTAGCTCATTTGATCCTCCCAACAACACTGTGAAGTAGGAGCTTTTATTATTTCCATTTGCAGTTGAGGAAAAGGAAGAAGGGAGAGTTTAAACAGCTTATCCAGAAACACACAACTAATAGGTTTCTAAGGCAGGATTCAAACTCAGGTCTTCCAGATTCTAAGGCCAGCACACAGTCCACACTCTGTCACCTAAGTGCCTCATGAAGTAATTTCTGGAGGAAGTATAGGAAATTCCTAGAGGAAAGGAAACCATCAGGCTTGGATCAGTTGGATAGGATTTGGATAATCTCCTAGGGTGGGGGAAGCAGACTCAGAAAAATCATTGTTGATGCACAGACTTCACTGAACAACTCCCATTTCAACAAAGATGTTCAGAAGATGAAATCATGGTCTGGTAGTAAGTATGAATGAAAACGTATGGCACAGTCCCATAAGAATAGTATTAGGAATGCTAAAATTCAGAAACTTAATTGAGTTGAGTTGAAGCTAGTGATGAATACTGGGAACCAAAAAGTAAAGGGCTTTTAAATCTTTGTTGAGGATGAGACAATCAAAGAAGAGACAGTTGACATCTTTCTATGGGGAAGCTATTGCTATTCTCCACTCCTTCTCCTTCTCCACTCCTTCTCAACTCCTATGGAGGGAATGGGATGAGAATAATAGATAATGGAGAGAATAAAAAACTAGTCATTGCTTAATTTACCTTCTGTTTTCTCTAACAAGAAAAATATTTTTATTAGATCGATAAAACCAAAAATGGTTAACAAAGTGTTGAAGCTCAAAATAAGTGAGAAGATGGTAAGAGATTATCTAGCACAGCTCATCATTTCAGGTCACCAGGCACAGAGGAATTACATCCCAAGGTTCTGAAAGAAACGGTGATTCCACTGCTCTCTGAAAAATCAAGAACAGGGCAAGGTGTCAAAAAAAACTAGAAACTAGTAATCATTATAATTTTCAGATAAAGAAAGGAGAATCTTTGAACAATAAGCCAATGAGTTTGACTCTCATTCCAGGCAAAATCCTATGTAGTACACATGGACAAAAGAAATGTCCATGACTATTGATCAAAGGACTAATAATCACAAAGACCCAACATTTCTTCAGCAAGGACAGGTCATGATAGAATAGACTTCTTTTCTTTTTTTGATAAGGTTTGACAAGGTTAAACTGGTAGATCATGGGGAATACCATAGCCATAGTAGTCTTGAATTTCAGCTAAGAATCTGCCAAAGTTTTCCATACTGTCCTCGCAGACAAAATGAAGAAATGTGGACTGCGTAATGTAGGCAACGGTGGATTTAGAATTGTTTGAATAACCAGACTCAAGGAGTAGTCATCAGTGGATCAATATCCACTTGGAAGAAGAGGGCACATGTGGGAGGAAAGAGAGGTTTCAAGTGACGAGTGCCTGGTGAGCTGTCCTTTTCCCTATGCCTTGTGTCCATGGTCCTGTGTGTTTGATATTTGGGTCAGTGACTTGGATGAAGGCTTAGATGGTATGTTTACCAAATGTTCAAATGACACAAAACTAGGAGCAATGGCCAACACATGCGATGACAAAGACAAGATAGAAAAATAAATCAAGCTAAAAAACAATGAGTCAAATCTGCAAAGATGAACACAAACAAGGATAAATGTCAGGTGCTATACCTGGGTTCCAAAAAAGTCAGCTGCCAGGTAACAATACACAGGAAAAAGAGTGGTGGGGGATTTTCTCATTACAATTGCAGTATATTAGGACCAGTTGCCCCACAAACACTACACTAAAGCTATAAAAATACACCAGAAGGAACAGCAGTAAATAAAATCAAAGAGAAATAGTTGCAAGCTCCTCCATCCAATCCAGGATTGCACAAAAGGACTGCCAAAAAAAAAGGACTGCAATAGGTCCTTTTGTATAGGTCGTCCCAAAAAGCTATTAAACCTTAAAATCTGCACTAAAACTTTTGGGACACCATGTACTTGAGCCCACTGGTGGATAAATTGGGGAGTCCTGTTAGTCTCTTTACATACTACTGCATTTTATTTTTCATAGGAATCATTTGTGATCATGTTGGCAGCATTTTAAAACACTGATCTGCTGCCCTTTTTGTCTAATCTGTTCATCTTGAAGGAGCCCTATATACCACAATTGTTGTATTCCAATTATAAATAACATCCCACCAATATTTGGTTATTCCCATGAAGTGGCATTTACTTACTTTTAATAAGATCACTAATTCACTAAATCTGTTGCCCCATACCCTGTGAATTCATGTTTTTTTTAAAAATAGTAGGCATTTAATAAATGTTTGCGAAACTGAAAATAAAAAAAAAACCTTCAATGGCTCTGAGCAAAGACAAGGTCAGGTAGGCAGCGTACAAGACCCACAGCAGGAGACTAGGTGCCAAACCAGCACCTACTGCAAAGCACAGGAAGCCCACCTAATACACAATAGGAGCCAGGGTTAACACAAGACCAGATCAGCCCCTGTGCAGCTATCCAGGTAGCATCAACTGAGGCGCACAGCAAGAGAATCCTCAGCCAACCCAGCACCCAGGCAGGCTATAACCCACCCATAGCCCAGGTAATCCAAGTCTAATCCACAGAAGGCAGAGCCAAACCAGGACCCAGGCTACCCATACCCAAGATATATCAGGAGACACAGAAGGAGAAAGAACCATGGTGGCACCTGAGGTCTTAAAAAAGGTCTACTACAAGCAAAATCAACAACATCTTGTCAGGGGCCATGACACTTGTAACAAGGAACAGAGAAAAGTCTGGTTTCAGACCATACAAAGACAAAGAGAGAGAAGGGCAAAACCTAATTGAGCCACAAGGAGACTGAGCCAAAACCCAGGAATTCTCATAGAGGGTGGAAGGCCATTTTGGCCAATACATCTAGAACCAAGTAACTTCTGTTCATGTGATCCAAGAAGACAGGAGGGAACAGGGTATGACCCAAGCACAAAGTGCCAAACCAGAAAATGAGGTTAGGGATATGAGGAGGAAATTCTATGAACTGAGAGAAATCCAGAAGGTAAATGAAGGGAAAAGAAAAAGTCATTCTAGGGCAAGTCCAAGTAAAGTCACAAAGAAAAGAATTACTTATGCAAAAGGATCACAAGAGTACCTTGAAGAAAGGAAGCAGAGATAGAAAATGTAGTAATTGAAGTAGAAGCTCACAAGAAAAGAACAGACAGAATAAATAACTTAGACCTGAAGCTGGTAAACCTTATGAAAGAATTGGACTCTAAATTTAGAATGAGTAAAACAGAAAATATCATAAATCAACAACGAATACTAAAATAAAATTTAAAAGATTGAGGAAAACCAGAAGAATATGTATATACTATCAAAAACACTAACCTGAAAAACAGATCAAGGAGAAATCATCTCAAAATCATTGGGCTGCCTTAAAGTCATGAACAAAAAAACTAAGTCTGGATGCCATATTTCAAGAAATCAAATTATCCTAGATATATTAGAAACAGAGGGCAAAGTGAAAATAGAAACAATCTACTGATCACCCCCTAAAAGAAAGCATAAAATAAAAACTCCCTTAACAATGTAAACAAAATCCAGCACCCAAGTCAAAGAAAAATTATTATAAGGAGTCAGAAAGAAAGAAGTATCAAGGACTTACAGTCAGGATCACATAAGACTTCAAAGCTACTACTTAAAAGGAAAAAGCTGTTGGAATAAGAAAGATAGAAGCTTACAACCAAAAATAACTTACCCTAAAAGTTTAGTGTAATTCTACAGAAAAAATAATGGAAGATAAATAGAATAGAAGACTTTGAAAAATTCCTGATGAAAAGACCAAAGCTAAGTAGGAACTTTGAAATGAAACACAGGAATCAAGGAAAACAGAAAGGTAAGTATATTCGAGTATTTGGAATGGGCTATGCAATGATGAAGTGTTCCCATTCAAATGGAGGGAAGAAAAAAGTGAACTTTTAGAAGTCTCACATCTGGAAATGTCATAGAGGGAGTTGAGTATGACAAATAGAGGGCCTGGGGTGTTTTGTTTTGTTTTGTTTTTCTATTTTGGTGATTTGAAGAGTAGAAAGAAAAGGAGAATATACTGGAGTGGGAGGGGGGAGGAAGAGAAAAGGGAGGGAATGTATTTTCTCATATTATAGGGATATAAGAGATAAAGAAATATACAAGCATGGAGGAAAAGGTGGAGGAACCTCACTTTCATTTAAGTGGTTAAAGAAGAGTCGAATATATTTACATAAATAGTTTGGCATAGAAATATATTAAGTTCAACTGGGAAATGGTCAGAGATAGAGAAAAGGAATGAGTTAAGAGGTGAGGTAGGCTCCAGGAATGTATTAGTCACAGGCAAAACTAACTCCATTGGAAAATGAAGTGTGAAATGGACATTAAAAATAAAACTAAAAAAAAAAGAGAAGAAATCCGTGTTAGGAAGCACAAGGGGAAGAAAACAGGGGCAAAGAAGTAAAAACAGATCTCATCAATTATAGATCATTGGTGTTAAGTACACTGCTCTTTTGCCTCTTCTTCATTTTTGTAAAGTGGGAGCAGAGGACAAAGACAAATACACAATTAACAAATATAAGTATAAATGTGAATGAGATGATCTTACCCATAAAGCAGAAGAGGATACCAAAATGAATTATAAAGCAGAATCCAACAATTTGTTGTTTAAATACTTGAAACTTCATGATTCACATAGATTTAAAATAAAAGCCTATAGTAAAATCTATTATGCTTTAGATGAACTAGGAAAAAAATGGTAGCAATAATGATTTTAGACAAAGTGGCAGTAAAAATAGACATAATTAAAAGAGATAAACATGGAAACTGCATTATACTCAGAAGTACTATAGACAATGAATCAATATCAATATTTGATGTATATTCATTGAATGGCATACCATCTAAATACTTAAAGGAAAAGTCAATTAAATTGCAGCAAGAAATAGACTATAATAGTGAGGAAATTTAATGTACACTTCAGATTTAGACAAATCTAACCAAAAAAGGTCTCTAAGAAAGATGTTTTTATGGACATTTTTCAAATCTTATATATCATGCATTTCTGGCAATAATTGAATGAGAAAAGAAATGAATCTACATATCCTCAGCTGTACAAAAAATTTATCAAGTATTAAGCTTTCCAAAATATTGATCAAGTATTAAAACCCTCACAAACAAAAGCAGAAGAGCAGAAATATTAAATGCATCCTTTGCTGACTCCACTGCCATAAAATTACATAAAGAGGGTCCGTGGGGAAAGGATCAAAATTAATAGGTGATCAAATTATTTAATCCTAAAGTATTTGTGGGTCAATGGACAAATCATAGAAACACTAGAAAATTTAATCAAAGAACAAATGTAAGACAACACATCAAAACTTTTGGCATTCAGCTAAATTTATACTTTGGAGAAATTTTATATTGTTAAATGCTTTTATCAACAACAGAGAGGAAGCACAGATAAATAGTGTGTGCAATTAAAAAAAAACTAGAAAAGCAACAAAGCAAAAAACACAAAATAAAATTAGAAACCCCAAATGAGAAATTGTGAAAATCAAAAAATGGATCAACAAAAATTAATTGATGAATAAAACTAGGGGATTTAAAAAAACTAATAAAATAAATAGTTGGTTAGTCTGATTAATAAAAAGTGGGGGTGGGCGGAGCCAAGATGGTGGCTGAAAAGCAGGGACCTGTCTAGGGCTCTCCCCCAGGACCCTCCAAACACCAACAAAAAAATGGCTCTGAACGAATTCTAGAACTTCAGAAACCACAAAACAGCAGAGGGAAGCAGGGCTCCAGCCCAGGACAGCCTGGATGGTTGCTGGGTAAGGTCTATAGCACGGACCTGGGACCTGAGTGGAGCAGAGCCCAGCGTCAGCCACGCCTGGACCAACCAGACGGGAGCCGGGCAGAACATGCCCTAGCACCCTGAATCAGTGAGCTGTGGCAGTTACCAGACTTAACCCACAAACACCAAAGACAACAGAGAATGTTAGTGGGAAAAGTTTCTGGGACAGAGAGAAAGGAGTTCACAGTTCGGCCACTGCACTGGGGCAGCGGCGGGCGGCGGGTGGGGGGAGGGGGGAGGGACAGGGGGTGTGCAACTACAGAACTACAGCTGCAGTTGCTTCTGGCCCCAGACCCACCTGGTGGGAGGAATTAAGTGGTGGATCAGAGCAGGAATGCAGAGCCTCCTCAGATCTGAGTTGCAGTCTGGGTTGGTGGTTCTTGGGGGAGGAAAAGTGCTGGTGTGCCAGAGCTGGCTGTATAGAAACAGCTCTGAAAATAACATCTCATCCCCTCAAGCTTGGAACAAAGTACTCTCTACTCTATAAGCAGTCATACCCCGCTGAAAAACTCAAGGGTCAAGTAGTTGGCTGGGAACATGGCCAGGCAGTGAAAATTCAGATTCAGTCTCAGACCTTGGGAGCTTTCTTTGGTGACAAAGAAGACCAAAACATAGAGCCAGAAGAAGTCAACAAAGTCAAAAAGCCTACATCAAAAGCCTCCAAGAAAAACATGAACTGGTCTCAGGCAATGGAAGAGCTCAAAAAGGATTTGGAAAAGCAAGTTAGAGAAGTAGAGGAAAAATTGGGAAGAGAAATGAGAATGATGCAAGAAAACCATGAAACAC
>CM053622.1:308202380-308260089 GCA_028646595.1 Phalanger gymnotis | reverse complement strand
GACATGTAAACTAGGCCCTCCCTGGAGTTAACCCCACCTTGGGCCCCACCTTAGTTGCCCATCCACACCCACATAGGATTTATACCTAATAGGGGTTTGGGCCTGGGGCTTAGCACTTAGTAAGACTCAATGAAATACACTGAAATACTCAGCAAAAACAAAAGCCAAACTCTTCAAGGGTACTTGTTGAGCTAACTGCTAAGGAGCCCATTTTGCTTACCAACACACCAGGTTCGCTGATATTCCATCTCTCGTTCAAGGTTTGTAGAGATCACACCAGGCAACCCTCAAGGCCTTCCAAAAGAGGGCACAGCACCCACAAAAGAAACAGGGTCAGTTGGATGGTAAAATTCAAAATACAAGGCTGGCCAATAGGTAGCTCAAGCCATCCATTTAGATATACCCATCTTCTGTTCCTAGCTGAGTTGCTTAATCTCCAATTCTTTGCATCCTGACCATTCCATTTTCCCCTAGTCATTAAATCTCCTTGATACCTCAACAACCTGGTGACATCACCAGCATTCTGGATTCTTTTTGCCTCAGTCTCTCCTGCTGCTACCCATCCTCCATTCCTAAACAATCTCAGTTGCTTCTGTGCTGCCTGCCATCTTGTCCCAGTGCTAAGGGCATAAGAAGGGCTTCTTCTTCAAGAAAGATAAGGTATAGCCCAGTCCATCAAAAGAAAAAAAATGACAGAAATGGAAGTCAGAGACTATGACTCTCATTATTTCTTCAATGTCTAGGCCCCCAGCATTTGGAAGATGCAGAATGGGAGATTCTGAAAAGTATTTCCCCAGTAGACATAGAGGACATCAGATTTTCATTTTCTGAGGCGAGGGAGAAATGTTGGGTGTTTCAAAAAGCATACCAGAAAATCACAATAATTTTTTTCTACAAAAAGGAATTCACCAAGATGGTTATGTCTTGTACTTTTAAAATTCAGTTTTGGGGGGACCAATTTGAATACTTTATATTTACCTCTATTATATTCCATCTTATTAGAATTGCATCAAATATCACTTACTGAGATATTTGGGGATCGTGTACCTCTTAAGAATCAGAAATATACCCAAATAAAAATGTTGAACAACACAGAGTCAAGAGGGAAAGATCTCTGAGGCACTCCACTACAGACTTTCCTTCCAGTAAATATTCATTCATTTATTCATCCACCTAATTGCATCATCGTTTAGCCTAGATCTTTCTACTCTGTCCACAACAATGGTGCGAGATACTTTGTTAAATTATTGTCTAAGGCAAATTACATCAATGATATTCCCCTTATTCACTAGTCGAAAATTCTGTAGAAAAAAGAAAGGGAGGAAGGAAGAAAGGAAGGAAGGAAAGAAGGAAGGAAGGAAGGAAGGAAGGAAGGAAGGAAGGAAGGAAGGAAGGAAGGAAGGAAGGAAGGAAGGAAGGAAGGAAGGAAGGAAGGAAGGAAGAGAGAGAGGGAGAGGGGGAGGGAGGGAGGGAGAGAGAGAGAGAGAGAGAGAGAGAGAGAGAGAGAGAGAGAAGCCATGTTAGCTTCTTGTCTAGGTGTTCACAAACTATTGCTTTAGTAATACATTTTTTTGAATCTTGCCACAAATCCAAGTTAAGCGCCTAGCCTAGAGCTTCTGGTCTGAGATTCCATTCTCTTCTCTTTTCTGAAAATCGGAAAATTTATCTCTTTTCAATTCTGTGTTTCCTTTACCATTCTCCACAATCTTTCAAAGGTCACTGACTAACTCAGCAATTACATTTACCAGTTCTTCCAGTATTCTGGCATGTACTTCTTCAACGAGTGGGAACCTGAACCTACCAAAGACAACTAGAACTCTCTCCCAATCAGCCATTCTTGCTTGGCCATTTTTAGTCCAAGGACCACTCTCCTCATAGAGAGCAGAATATAGAAAGCAGAAACCACAGCTGAGTATTTCTGTCTCTTTTTTCATTGTCCGTCATATTTGGCCTTGTCCATTATCATAGATTCCATCTCTCTCCTTTGACATTCCTTTTTTTCCTCTTTGTAGTTTCTACCTAATGTTCCTAGTTCTTCCCCTGGGGCCAAGCAGAACAAGTCTCATCCCTCTTCCAAATGGCAAACTTCCAAATACATGAAGACATATCACATCCCTCCTAAGTCTTGTCTTCTCTAGGCTAAACACCAACAGTTTGTTTGATTTTCACATCAACAATTGTTTCAAACAATCCTACAATCTTGACATGGCAGAGTTAGAAATGTTTGAGCATAGTGGTCCCCAAGCCCCCACCATGGATATTCTTCAGCTTGTCAAGGTCCTTTCTAAATGTGGTTCCCAGAATTCCACACAATACTCCAGATGTGTTCTGCCCAAACCAAAGTAAAATGAGATTATTGTAGCTTTATTTTTGAAAATTGTGTCTCTCTTCATTCAGCCCAAAACTAAGCTTTTTTGGCTAACTCACTGTTGCCTCATATTAAGCTTGGAGCCCGCTAAACACCCTTTCCTCCTCCCTTAGATCTTTCTCAAACAAAGCGTTATCCAATCATTCCTCACTCATCTGTACATCTGTGGACCCAAAGAATTGAAGTGACTTGCCCAAAGTCAAACATCTAATTAGTAGGAGAATTGGAAATAGAAATTGTCTCATGACTCCCAGTACGGTCATCTTTTTATCACATTCCCCACCTCTCTCACTAGCTCTACCTCTCCCCCAAACCCAACCAGAGTATAAGCTAACTAAGGTCTGGAGTTTCAGTAACTTTCCATAACCAAGACAGAACTGAGGACAAAGCTAATTGGCCAACACAAAGACCAGATCCGCTATAATCTATGGCACAAATTTTAAACCCAAAGTCTCGGTTTTTTAAATTTGCTTTTTTAAAAAAAATGGATAAATTGATACTACAATTGGTTTGCTTTGTAATACTATGTATTATGTCATATATATTGAAAAATAATATTTTGAAAAGGGATCCATAGGTTTCACCACAGTGGCAAAGGGGACCATGACACAAGAAAGTTATGCTCCTTTGCTCTACTGCCAAGATTTCAATATTGATTTTTTAAGGGTCAGGGCTCTGATCTCACTCTCAATATTATTTGTCACAGATATTGAGACATAATTTGGGGGTCTAGTACATGTGCAGCAGCATGGTGGCCAAGTCCAGAGAATGAAGGATGGCTGGTCTGGACCCTTCTCAAAATGAATATTCCAGGAGGAATTCCACCATGGGAGAAGAGAACCACAGGGTGAGAGAGAAAAGGCGGCTGTTTGTTGACAAGATCCAAAGAGTAAACCATCACTGTCCCAAGAATGTCCTGAATCTCCCGCATTAGTTAGGTAGGTACTACCACCCCTTATTAGTAATTAGGGTAAGAATACACAACAATGGATGATTCTTGTTCAAAATCATGCCAGATAACAGGGCTGGGACTTGTCAGAAAACTTGGGGCTTTTTTATCTACTGACTGGCTACTTAGATAAGTTCCCACTCAAAGGGAGAAAATCAGAGGAAGTTGGTAAAATCTAGTTCACAAAAATATCCCTTCCATGTATATATGTATTGTTTATTTTTATTGAATTTTAATGAACAAAAATGTATTTCCTCACCTGCCCTTTATTAAAAAAAAGAAAAAGAAAATCCTTGTAACAAATATGTCTAGTCAAGTAAAACCAAATTAATGATTGTTTTGCACATTTGTGTCTATAGACACTTGTTCAGGCAGGTATAGTCACTAACCAGATAAATCTATCTGTGCATGCATGCATTCACTTATTCTTTCATTAAAAAAAACCCATTTATTGAGTACCTGCTACCTACAGAACAACGTAATGGATCTCTTTATACACACTTGTTCTCAAATTGCTTAAAATCCAATAAGCAGAACTTGGACAATGAGTATGCACATTATTATCATGCCAGAAAATTCCACTCTCTGGCATGTAACTTTTGTGACAAGTCTGATTTCTCACCTACTTGATGGCATAGTGTGGTATAATGGAAGTCCGAATTTGGATTTGGAGAACCTGAGTCAAAATCCCAGTTCTACCTCTTACTTCCTGTGTAACATTGGGCAAGCCACAAGCTCTGGTCCTCAGTTTCCTTACCTATAAAATGAGAATGTTGTGCTAGAGTCCTTCTAGCTCTGAATCTATTTCTGTTCCTACTGTGATCCTTCTCTAGGACTCATTTTCTCCATCTATAAAGTGAGGGAGTAAGGCAAGATGCCATCAGAGGCACCTTCCAGTTTAAATCTACAACCTTTGTTGTACTAACAAGGCACTAAGTCTTCAGTGCACTATTTTCAAACCTCTCCAAGGGCCTACAAATGCCTGACCTGGACCCTGCTAGTAGGGAAGATAAGAAATATGCACAGCTAATTATAATGCAGGGCAATATAAGAAATGTTATTGAAATTAAATTACATGTGTGCTTGTCTGTGTGTGTATGTGTGTATACTCGCACATATATATATATATATATGTATATGTATAATACCAGTGTATGTATAAGAGTACTTCTGATACACTTACCTTTTGTCCAGGCCTATGATTTCATTGTTATAGGGTACTTCTGGCATGGAAATTCTCTCTACTAATGAACATAAGCAAACCTCTGTAACTTACAGACTTGAGGATTGCCTGAGTCCACTTAGAAGCAAATCAAGTCAACGAACATTTATTTAGTATCTACTGTGTGCCAGGTATTATACTAAGTGGGTTTATAAAGAAAGGCAAAGAACAGTCCCTGCTCTCAAGGGGCTTACATTCTAATGGGGCAGACAACATGGAAACAACTCTATTCAAACAAGATATATACAAGGCAAATTGGAGGAAATTTCAGAAGGAAGGCTCCAAGATTAAGGAGGATTGGGTAATATTTCTTGCAGAAGGTAGAACTTGAACTGAAACTTGAAGAAAGCTAGGGAAGGAAGAAGTGGAGATGAGGAGGGAGAGGGTCCAGGCATGGGTGACAGCCAGTGAGAATGCCAGAAAATGCCCAGGAAATGAAGTGCCCTGTACAAGGATCTCCAAAGAAGCCAATGTCATTGGAATGAACCTGGAGGGCAGTAAGGTATAAGACAACTAGAAGAGTAGGAGGGGGTATTTTATATTTGAACCTGGAGGAAAGAGGGAGTTCTTGATGTTGATTGAGGTGGGGGAGGGATGGAATGACGTGGGCAGACAGATACATTAGGAAGATCAGCTTGACAGGTAAGTGGAGGATAGACTAAAGTGGGGAGAAATCTGAGGTAGGGAGACCAGCCAATAGCCATGACGTGATAAGGGTCTGCACCTGAGTAGTGACGGTGTCAGAGGAAAAGGAGGCCTAGCAGGAATGTTATAACAGTATAGCAGACAGGACTAGGTAACTGATTAGATCCTGAGCTGGGGTGCAGAGTGAAAGGTGGCAAAGAGTCAAGAATGACACCTAGGTTGCTAGCCTGGGTGACTAGAAGAGTGGTGATGACTTCAAAAGTAATAAGGAAGTTGGTGGAGGGAGAAAAATAAGGTTAAGAAATTTGTCCTGGGGCACATAACTAGCATTTGCCAGAGGAAGGATTTGAACTCATCTTGCTAGCTCAAAGGCCAGCACTCTACCTACAGTGTTACCTCACTCTCTCTCGTGTACACAAAAATATGAGTAAATATATACACTTAAATTGCACATGCCTATTTGTATATGTGTATGTGCTTAAAATACACAAGAAGACAGCAGTTCTGGTTGTAAGGGTCTAACTCATCTCAGATATTTGACAGCTGTATGACCCTGAGCAAGTTACTGGAACTCTCTGGGCCTCAGTTTCTTTATTTGCAAAGTGAAGGAATTGGACTCAAATACCTCTAAGGTCCCTTATAACTCAGAAATCTGTGATCCTACTTATTACCAGTATGAACTTGAGTTAAGGCACATTCCCCTATTTGGGCTTCCCTGTTCTCAGCTAAAAAATAGTTTGGTCAGGGGCAGGGAACCTGTGGCCTCAAGGCCATGTGTGGCCTTCTAGGTCCTCAAGTGCAGCCCTTTGACTGAATCCAAACCTCACAGAACAAATCCCCTTAATAAAAGGATTCGTTCTGTAAAACTTGAACTCAGTCCAAAGGCTGCACTTGACGGCCTAGAAGGCCACACATGGCCCCGAGAGCACAGGTTTGCCACTCCTGGAAACTTTAGTTTCAGCGACTTCTAAGATCCCTCTCAGCTCTAAATCTATGATTCTGTGATCTTCCAACACTATTAAAGGGCTATCGGGGTCATTATCAGGCAGTTGGAGGCCTCCCTGTACAACTGCAAAGACTTCTGAAACTGAAGCTCTCCCTGCGGTTGGAGTCACCCAGACACAGACTGGCCCATCCCCTCCACAGGCAGGAGCCTGGGAGCAGAGGCCCTATCACTTACCCTGCTCTTAGGAGGAGTCTGGAGTCAGCAGGGAGATAGGAGAGCCTTTGGATCTCCCCTCCCCCTCAAGCCTGGCCCGCAACTCCATCTTCTCTGTGGTCTGGGAGTAGGCCTTCTGCCCAGCCTGGGATTTTAGCACTCACCCCATCCATTTTCGCACCACCCAGTCCTAATGGATTAGGATGCATTATCTCCTTCGTCACTGCTTAAATATTTATTGGACCATTATGTATTTAGTGGCTAGGGTTGGGTGGGGGTGGTGGTGGTAAGGGGGAGAGACAGTGGGAAGAAATGGACAGGAGTCCATCCTGCCTTTGGCTGAGAGGAAGGGTTAATTACAGATTGGCTAAATCTGAGTTGCTTTTTTTTTAAATGATAAACCAGGGATGAAGAGATTAAAAGGGAACCATATTATTTACATTTAAAGCAACCCAGAGACCAGAGGGGGCTCTAGAGGTACAGTAGCACCCTCCTAGTACTCCTTTCCCCAGGTCCCTTCATCAACCTGAGGTTTGACCAAACCTAAAAGTCAGCTTCTAATGAAAAAAAACACTTATATTTTTGCTTCTCCAAGAAGAGTCAACGCGTGGGAAATCCCAAGTGCTTCTGGAATTTGAGTCAACATTTGTCTCGTAAAAGAACTTCTAAAGGTAACTTGGGCGCTGGCGCTGTGAAATATTGTTCATTATAACAGAGCAGCTGAGATAATGTTGTTTTCTAATTTCCCTTTCTCAGTCAGAAATTAAATAAAAAGTCATGTCTAAATTACAATACTGGGTTGAGCTCAGACAAGGACCCCATGCAGGGAGCTCATGATCTATCTTCCCTACATTTTAGAGCCATTAAAAAAGATTATGGTCGTTTTTTTTCCCCTCCCTTTTCTTTTAGGCCATTTACATTTTTTTTTTTCTGAACTCTCACTGTGTTTTATTCGAAGCTCTTAAAAGTGCCAGTGCACATAATAAGTCAATCACAAACTTAAATTAAGAAAAAAAAAAACAGGCATACAAGGCCTCGTGAAAGGAAGGCGGGGACTACAAAATACAAACTAAGCTATCTAATGGTTTGCTAACTTTACAGCTATGATCTCCAGGCCTTACAGTGACTCTCAGGACACAGGAAGTCAGAATTGCAAGAGGAGTTGGCAAACCTTTGGCCGAATCAGTCTGGAAGACAGGGTCTGCTCCTCGATCTGAGGAGAGATTCCTCAAGAACACTGAGCGAGTCATCACATCAGAGGATCACGGCTTCAGACCTGGAGAGGACCTCAGAGGTTGAGTTCAAGTCTCTTATTTTATAGATGAGAAAACTGAAACAGACAGATGTTAAATGACATCCAGAGCCACACAGCTAGGAAGTATCTGAGTAGGGTTTCAAACCCAAGGCTCCCTGATTTCAAGGCCAGTACTACTCTACCAAGAGAATCTTAGAACTAAAAGAAACCTTATTAGTGATGACAGAGTAGAAAGTGTGTGTGTGTATATACATATACACATATGTATATGTTTGTGTGTATATACATATGTACACATATACACATGTATATATACATATATTATCTATGTATGCATATAAAACATGTATGTATATGTGTTGTATATAAAATATATGTGTATATATAAAACATATATTTATATACACATACTTTTTTTTATTATTTTGGAGTCAGGAGGCCTCTGTTTAAGTCTTAATTCTAACATTTACTAGCTAGGTGACTTTGAACAAGTCACCTAACTTCTCTGAGACCCATTTCCTCCTCTGGGAAAATGAGGGTACTAAAATTTGCACTACCTAACTCATTGAGTTGTTGTAAGACAAGTCTTTTGTAAACCTTAATGCACTAAAGAAATGTTTTATTACTTTGATTAGGCAGCTGGGTGGCCCAATGGAGAGCACGCTGGACCCAGAGTCAGGAAGACCTGAGTTCAAATCTGTCTGACTTCAGACACTTACTAGCTGTGTGACTTTGGGCAAATTGCTTAATCTCTGTTTGCCTCAGTTTCCCTTGCCTATAAAAATGGAGATACTAAAGAGACTATGTAGATAGATAGATATATAGAAATAATATAGAGACTAAATTGCCAACATTTGCTGGATTAGGGAAGAAAAAAAAAGGGAGTTCCAGAAAAGCATCCAGTTCTGCTTCATTGACTACACTGAAACCTTTGACTGTATGGATTACAGCAAAATATGGCAAGTCCTCAAAGACATAGGAGTACCAGATTATCTTACTTGTCTCCTGTGGAACTTGTATGTGGGCCAAGAAGCAATGGTTAGAACCAAACATGGAACAAATGATTGGTTCAAGATTGGGAAAGAAGTACAAGGCTATGTATTGTCACCTTATTTTTTTAACTTATCTGCAGAGTATAGCTTGTGAAATGCCAGTCTGGATGAATCAAAAGCCAGGATTAACGTTACCAAGAGAAATATCAACAATCTCAGACATGCAGACCACACCACTCTGATGGCAGAAAGTGAAGAATTAGGAAGCGTCTTGATGAGGGTAAAAGAGGAGAACATAAAAGCCCCCTTGAAGCTTAACATTAAAAAAAAAAAACTAAGAAAATGGTGACTGGTCTCATCACTTCCTGGCAAAAAAGATATACATCTCCAATGTTCACACACACACACACACACACACACACACACATACTTTCTATTCTGTCATCACTAATAAGGTTTCTTTTAGTTCTAAGATTCTCTTGGTAGAGTAGTACTGGCCTTGAAATCAGGGAGCCTTGGGTTTGAAACCCTACTCAGATACTTCCTAGCTGTGTGGCTCTGGATAAGTCATTTAACATTTGTCTGTCTCAGTTTTCTCATCTATAAAATAAGAGACTTGAACTCAACCTTTGAGGTCCTCTCCAGGTCTGAAGCAGCGGCAGATTTTATGTTCTTGGGCTCAAAGCTCACTGCAGATGGCAACTGCAGCCATAATATTTTTTAAGATGCTTCCTTCTTAGAAAAAAAGCTATAGCAAATCTGAACAACCCACTAAAAAGCAGAGACATCACCCTACTAACAAAGGTCCATATAGTTAAAGCCATGTTTTTTCTAGTGGTAACATATGGCTGTGAGAGTTGGACTATAAGCTGAGCACCACAAAGTCAACACTTTCAAGTTTAGTTGTTGGAGAAGACTTTTGAGATTCCCTTGACAGCAAGGAAATCAAATCAGTCAATACTTAAAGACAATTCAGACTATTATTTGGAAGAACAAATACTGAAGCTGAAGCTTAAATACTGTGGCCACAAAATAGAAGACAGGACTCAAAGGAAAAGACCATGATGTTGGGAAAGATTGAAGGCAAAGGAGAAAAGGGACGGCAGAGGATGAGAAGAATAGATAATGTCATGGAAGCAATGAATATGAGGTTGGACAGACCTTGGGAGATAGTGGAGGAAAGAAGGGCTTAGCATGCTATGGTCCATGGGGTCATAAAGAGTAAGACGCAATTGAACCACAACAGCAATAGGACCAACCTCCTAGAATTGTGAAGATCAAATGAAATAATATTTGTAAAGCACTTTACAAACCTTAAAACTCTATACAAATAAATATTAGATATTATTATTGATGACATACTCTCAGCCCCTCATTTTATGGGGAGGGAACTAGATAGGAAACAAAGACCCAGAAAGGTGGAATAGATTGCTCAAGGTTACAGAGGAATTTAGTGATGAACTGAGGACATGAATTCTACCCTGCCTCTTATATAACACCTATCTTATTCTTTTTACAGAAATATGTGTTTAAAAAAATGAAAGGGAGAAGTCATGGGGATGTGAATAATGCTTATGATTCTGTTGTGTAAATTTAATTGACCATATGTGTACACCAATTAATCTAATAAAGGGGGCAAGGGAGACTGTTGCTACCATTGTTCAAATGTTCTCTTCGCCATGTCTTTTTCTCATTTTTCTCTCTAGGCATCACTTTACAAACAATGAGATGCTAGCTTTAATACTCTACAGCTCTAGTAGGTGTGGAATAAATGTCATTATTATTAAATAGCATTGCTTGAACACTTCAATCACATACTGGTTTGTGTTATTTGCTAAGTGTTGCTCGATGAGTGGCTAATCATTTTCTGAACCCCTACTATGCGTAAAGCACTGTAGATGTATAGAAATGAGTTCTCTGGGCAAGGTGACCTCTATAATCCCTTCTAGGTCTACAATCTATGATTCTACGGTCTTAAAACATATCAGTTGCTGCCCTCAAGGAGCCTCTAATCTACCTGGGGAAGGACACATACTGTACAAAGCACAGATGGAATACAAGGAATAATACAAGGAACTATGAAGTAGGTCTTTCACTGGAATCTTTCACTCAGTGTTGTGACTTTGTGCTTATCAAATGTTGCCATGAGCATTGTCTCCCCTACCAACCACAGGGCATGCTGTTCCAGGAAGATCTAAGGGGTTCTGTTTTCCCCAGGGCAAGGAATATAGCCTCGGACAGACGTAGAGAAACCAGCTGAGAAATTCAAGTTAGTTACAAGTCAACTACTCTCAGGTTACTATCAGGAAACATCAGTTATTTATTGTGCGTTCCTCACATTACTATCTCTGTGCCTTCGCACTGACTTTTACTCAGTCTTGAAACACACACTCCTTTCTTATTTCTACCTTATAGAAACCATTTCTTCCTAAAAAATGCAGCTTAGGCACCACTGTCTTTCAGTGAAACCTATCCTGATTCTGCACTCTCCTCAAGTACTAGCACCTTCCCTAACTATCTTCTATTTATTCTGTATGTACTAATATATGAGGAAATGTGGTAGATTGGATAGTGCAATGGGCTAGGAGTCAGGAAGACCTGGGTTCAGATCCTCCTTCTTATTTGAGGTGTGCACGTAATAGGTACGTCATAAATGTTCGTTGAATTGAGTTGAGCTGAATACGTGATGTGTGCAGAGTAGAAGGGACAGAGCTCTAGGTTTGGGTTCACATTCTGACTGCCACTAACTAGCTATTTGACCTTGGACAAGTCACAACCTCTCTAATTTCACTTTCAGAGAATCCTGGAAAGAATTGCATGTGAACTGATGTAGAGTGAAATGAGCAGAAGCAAGAGAACATTTTTTAAAGACGTTACTGACCACATGATATATTGAGTGACAAATGATAAAAATACATAGAAAAATATTTACTTCATATAATAACTGTTAAGAGGATCGAAGCCAGAGTGACTCCTGTACTCTGGGAAAGAAGAATATAACTAGCTCACTAATGTTGATTTAGTCTAGTTTCAACTCCAGTCTTTACTGCCACATGCCACGTTTTTCGTTTTTATTTTCTGATCTGCATGCTCCAACACTAACTTCCGATCTACTCAGGCACCTCCATCTCCCAGCTTGCCTTTTTAAAAAAAAATTATTATTATTATCCTGAACTGAAATAACAAAAAGAAAAGATTTTCATATTACAATGGAACACAAAAGAGGTTTATAAATGTACTTCTTACTGTTTTGAAACACATCTCCATGTCAGAATGCTTACTTTAAAAACCATATATGTAATAAATTCTTTGTCATTTTTAAAATTGTCCTGCTTCTCTGTGCTTCCTTTCAAATTCCTTTTTACTTTCTTCTACGCATTAAAAAATGTTTCAGAGGCCTTTTGCCCCTAGCATTCCCCTCCATCCCTCAATTGAGAGAGAGGGAGAGAGAGACAGAGACAGAAACAGAGAGAGACAGAGAGACAGAAGGCAGAGGAAGAAGAGGAGGAGGAAAAGCCTACAAGAGAACAATTTATACAATAACAACGATAAAGTAAAGACAAACAACTTTCAAAGACTTAGGAAATGTAAACAATGCTATGACTAGCCATGGTTCCAGAAGATCCATGATGAAATATTCTAACCCAGTTCTGTTAGAGAGGTAATGAACTCAGAGTGCAGACTGGGGCTTTTTTTTTTACATAGTCAATGAAGGAATCTGTTTTGTTTGACTATATCTGTTTGTAACAAGGTTTTTCTTTTCCTTTCTTGATGGGACAAAGTAGAGGGAAGAGACGGGAAAGAGGAAAGGGAATTTTCACTGATTGAAAAAAGTTTTCTAAAAAGAGAAGAAAGGAGTGTGCTACATTATATTACTGGGAATAATCTTCCAAAGACACTAGTTTTCCAGTGAATGGAATCGAGAAGCCTCAGTGAAGCATTTATACTGATTTGGTGGGACCACTCTGAGGACAGAACTTCTTGATTATAGCAGATTCCCTAAGATGGCTCAAACCACTTGGAATTCCTTCTCAAACATGTTACCACAACTACAGTTCTTCACTAGTTATTCGAAGCTGTAATCATTTATGATCATCTCAGTCAAGTTTAAGAAATTTGGACAGCAACCTTGCCTGAGCTGTCACTCACTGGTTCCTCACCATCCTAAACTAATCAAAGCCTGATATATACTGCCAAGGACATCCTAAAGCAGATTCTTACAGAAGGTTGATCAATAAATATTGTCAGATTTCTCATTATCCAAGACAGAATAATAAAATAATAAAATGTCAGCGCTGAAAAACATCATGCCACATTCAACAATAGGAATCTGTCTTACTGAATTATAAATGCAACAATATCAATTTCTAATAATCACTTCTGGGGCAGCTGGGTGGTGCAGTAAGTACAGCACCGGCCCTGGAGTCAGGAGGACCTGAGTTCAAATCCCGTCTCAGACGCTTGACTCACTTACTGGCTGTGTGACCTTGGGCAAGTCACTTAACCCCAATTGCCCTGCCTTCCCCCCTTCAAAACAAAATAATCACTTCCACATGGACTTTAATGAAGACCAGAACATAATCTGGATCCTGGTTTATCTGCAACTACTCTTCATTCAATTTTATTAGAAGTGATATCCTACCTAAAACAGTATTAGAGCTAGAACAAAGGAAAGGGAAATCCCTTGTAGGGTGGAAGAAACTGGTTCTAGATTGGGAAGAAAACAAAACTAGATCAAGAAGCCCTGTTGGTTTAGCATTAGGATGTCTAGGGAATCTCAAGATCCAAAGTAAGGAGGTAAGTGGGAATGACTTTTGCCAGGACATGGACATCAACGTGAGAGAAAATTTCCTAACAATTATCATGATACAGAAGTGGAATGGGTTGCTTTAGCAGGCTGTGGATTCTCCTTTAATTGAGGTCTTTGAGCAAAGTCTAAATGACCCCTTGTGGGAAATGTTATGGAAGGAATTCTTTAGGTATAGGCTTTGTGGGATGACTCACAGCTCTAAATCCTATCAAATATTTAACATTAAAAATATAATATATGGCTGTCTGAAGTACATGAAGGGCTTCAAGTTTATAAATAGGAATTTGTTCTCCTTGGCCACAGTGGAGAGAACTAAGAGCCATAGTTTCAAGGAGGCAGATTTAGTCTCAGTATAAGATCTTAACAATAAGATATACTCAGAAATGGGATGCTCCACCTTAGCAGGTAATAAGCTCCCCATCCCTTGTGGTCTTCAAGCAAAAGCTGAATAATCACTGGATGTAAACGTCACAAGTGGGATTGTTCATCAGGTAAAGATTGGGCTCCATGAGAAGGGGTGGAAGAGACACAGACAAGAGAATTTGTTCCCCAGTACAACCATAACTATTAGCACTGGTCTATAGTCCAGAAGAAATCAGTATAGGTTCAAAGCAGAATGAGGCAATAGGTCAAAAAAAGGATGGAATCATGCCCAGGTCTTTCTTTGAGCTGCTTTGTGGTCCATTGCTCTGTTTCTCTGGGGGAACTTGCAGGGGGTTTTCAGCAGGCAAAGAGCTGGTGTTCTTCAAGATTGGTGTCAGCAGAAGCAAAAGAAGAAGTTAAAGAGGGGAATGAACAGCTCTTAGCAACGTGGGTTAGGTCACTACACACTGTGAGGGCCAGATAGACTTTTCTAATTCAGAGATGTTTCCAAAATAAAGAAGAATCCCATTAAAATAGAAATTTTCACCGATGACAGGTCATGTTATTTCCCCCTTCCCTCCCCAAAAAATAGCACCTCTGAGCCTTAAGTGCTAATCTAATGGACTTTCTTAGCATTCATTATACTTGACCTCCCTGCAGCTTCTGATGCTATAAACCATCCCCTTCTTGGATATTGTTTCCTCCTTTGTCTTCCACCTGCTTCTGTGATCTGTTCATTCTCCTCTGCTCAGTCGTCATCCATTAAGTATGGATGTCCCCAAAGGCTCGATCCTGGGCCTTCTTTTCTTCTTTGTTACACTCTACCACTTGGTGATCTCATCAGCTCCCACGGTTTCAATTATCGTCTCTGCACAGATGGCATATGACTCCCAAATCTATATAACTAGCACCAAGACTTCTCTTAACTTCAGTGCCATGTGACCAACTGCCTGCTGGATGTTTCTACCTTGTTATCACACCAGCATCAGAAACTCGTGTCCTAAACAGAATGCATTATCTTTCCCCAAAACAGTTCTCCAAACCTCCCTATTTCTGTTAAGGATTCATCCTTCTGGTCACCCAGCTTCATCACTTCCAAGCCTTCCTTCTCCCTCACCTCCTATATCCAATCACTTGCTAAATCTTGTTCATCTTCTGTCCGTGTCATCCTTGCCATCTATCCCTTTCTCTCCACCGTTCATTGTCTTCTCTCCACTCACACAACCACCAACCTCGTTCAGCCAGACCCTTGTTATCTCCAACCTGGAATATTGCACTACATGAGCGGTCTTCCTGTTCTCATTTCCCCCATTTCCAATTCATCTTCCATCCTGCCGCCAACTAAGCGTTCCTGATTATTTCACTTCTCTGCTCAAAACTCTTCCATGGTTCCTTACCTTCTCTAGAATGCAATACAAAGTCCTCAGCATGGCATTTAAAGCTCTCCACAAACTCATTCTCATCCACCTTCTAGACTTATTTCATAGTGTTCTATTTCTTAAACTCTGTGTACCAATCAGATTAGGCTACTTGCTGTTCTCTGAACTCAGTATTTCATTTCCCATATTTGTACCTAGTCATGGGCTGTCCTCAGGGGTGTGTTGGAAAACATTTAACAACCAGCTCTCTAAAAACATAGTGCACACTTTAAAACTTAATCTGCATTATTAACATTTTCTTTACCACTTTATTAAGTCTAAGCAATCAACAAAATAATAAACCAAAGCCCTGATTTTCAATGTTTGTTGATTCCTGAGATGTAAATGCTCATACTGAAAATTTAACAATTTTCCTCCCAGTGTGCTCCAGCACACCTCTGGTCTGTCCTCCATGTTTGAAACATCCTCTCTCCTCACCTCCGCCTCTTCTGATCTTCTCAGCTCAGCTGAGGCTTCCTGAATGAAGCCTTTCCTGATCCCCTCAGGTCATAATATTCTCTCCTTCCTGAAATGCCTTTGTATGGATTGTGACCTCCAAGTTTTATTTGTATCTTTGTGTCTTTGGTATCTAGCAAAGGACCTTTCATATGTTGTTGCTTAATCATTTCAATCATGTCTGACTCTTCATAATCCCATTTTGGGTTTTCATGACAAAGATACTGGAGTGGCTTGCCATTTCTTTCTCCAGCTGATGAGGAAGCTGAGGCAAACAGGGTTAAGCGACTTGCCCAAGGTCACACAGTTAGTGCATGTCTGAGGCCGGACTCGAACTCAGATCTTCCTGACTCCAAGCTCAGAACTTTATCCTATGCACTGCCAGATGCTTAATAATCATGTGTTTGGTGTTTTTAATTGCATCAACCTTTTCTGCATAGCAACTATATGCTGCATATCAGGCTTCCTCTGCTCACAGTAGGTTCTTACTAATAAAACATCATTTTCTAGGATCATTAGATTTGGGAAAGAGACTGGGAGTGTTTTGAACCTGTTTGTCTTCCTGCCCTGTTCATCCCAACATTCCAGGGACTGAACTTCTCTTAGAAATCAATGGCAAGCGCATTCGCCTAGAAAAATCAAAGCAATCCATTCATCAGTATGCATTCATCAAGTGTGCACCTACTGTGTGTGCATGCAGGGCTGTGCTAGGTCCTGTAGACGATATAAAAGAAGAAGACAGAGTCTCTGTGTGTCACACCAACAGAGTAGCCAAGATTTCAAAGGACAAGTAAGTGTACGGCAAAGCTAATGCCGCCTTGCCAGGGTCTCCTATCCCTTACTCTTCTTCTCACTCTCTGACTGTTGCTGTGGTTGAACGGGCAAGGTAGTAAGTTCCCTGTCACTAGAGGTATTCAAGCAGAATTTGGATAACCACTCATCAGGTATTCCTATAGCACATAAAGAGTCAGACTAGATGACCTCTGAGACCTCATCCAACCCATACATTCTGAGTCTATGATTCTAAAAGTTTTCTAGGTAAAGAGAATAGTGTGAATGAAAGCATAGGCAGAGGAGGGAGAATCCCCCTCCATGATTTCTGGTGATTTTTACATCAAATACAGTGTGCCTGACAGTTACATCTTTGTCTAATCTCCTCTATCAGACAGTTTGGTCTGGGTAGCACCTTTGGCTAGAATAGAGTGCTAATAAAGCTAACAGCTCTTCTACTTCTAAGATAAGTTCTAGGAGTCTATGACTCCAATTCCACCAGCTCCATTCCCATGTGGACTGTCTTCTTATGGAAGAGAACTCTGAGCCCCGACTATAGCCTGACTCTCAAGCCCTAATCAGCCAGCCTAGCAATGTCTGCTCCTTGTATGAGGCCAGAAGGAGTGTGCCTGACCGTATTGGCCCACTGGGGAAACAACTCAAACATATGTGCAACTGATAAGCGGCATCGTTTTTGGATATTTTTTAAAGTGATCACATTGGGGAGCGCATACCTTTTATTCAATGTAAGTCAATTCTATCAACGAAATGTTACTGAATTTTCTTATTATAAGTAGGAGGGATTGAGGCAGCATAGAATGGTGGATACAAAGCTAAATCAGAGACAGGAAAATTGGGGTTCTAACATCCTCCTTCTTACATATTAGTTGTGTGATTCTAGACAGGTCACATAACTTCTCAGGGCCCCCAGGCAAGTCTCTAATGTTATAAATTGGTAAAGGGAGATTCCATGTTGGGAGTGTGATAAAATCACAGGACTAAATTATCCATAGAGCCTATGCCAGCTAACCCCCTAAAGATGCAAAGATGAAAGTCTCTTGAGGGCAGGAACTATCACATGGGCTTTGTGTCACCAGAGCTAAGCACAGCTCCTGGCAGACAGTAGATACTTTTTCATTCATTCATTCATTCATTCATTCATTCAATTCATCCAGACACAGTTCCCAACCTGAGGGCCCATACAATTTAACAGGTAGTGGGGAACAATAAAACATACACAAATAATAAAGTTCACCAGACCCAGATGAAAAAGAATCAAATTCTCAAGAACGTTTGCAAATAACATGCTGTGCTTTTTAGGACAGAAACAGCTGGAGAACAATGTGCCCTTTACTTTGTCTCATGTGGCTACAGAAAATAATTGTCAGAGATCAATATTTAGAAAAATCAGACTGACATAACAGATGAATAAAGAGCAAGGGGCTGCCAGTTTATGGCCTGGAGAATGGCTAAGGAGCATGAAGTTTAAATAGTAACACAATTATTTTTGTTGAAGGCTTATCCTGGCAAAATGGTGAAGTCAGCAAAGGTTGATTTTTGATGGCCTCCCATCTACACATTCAAAGACCAGCTTTTGTCTCTTCTCTTGACTCCATTACTTCATCCTAGCTTCCTCCCAAAAAAGCCCCTCTGAATCTCATGGTCACCCCACATCTCGATTCCCCTAAGGTATTAATTTATATGAGCTACGGTGGTATTTGTGGGGTTTGGGGTTGTTACCGTTCCATTGTTTTCAGTCACATCCAACTCTTCATCGCCCCATTTAGAGTTTTCTTGGCAAAGATACTGGAGTTGTTTGCCATTTCTTTCTCCAGTGGATTAAGGCAAACAGATGTTAAGTGACTTGCCCAGGGTCACATATCTAAGTGAGTGTCTGAGGCTGAATTTGAACTCAGGTCTTTCCTGCCTCCAGGCCCAGCACTCTATCCACTGAACCACTTCGTTGGCACAAATAAGCATCTATTAGGCATCCAATAACCATGTATTGAAATAATGAGTGAATGAATGTAATAAAGTTCCCTATTGAAAGCTTTCACATCATTATATAATTTATGGTCATTCTTACCCCCAAAGCATATTATCCCCATTTAACAAATGCATAAGTTGGGTCAGAAAGAGGGGACAAGTGACTTTCCAAAGACACAAAGCAAGTAAAGGACAGAACCAAGACTAGGATCAGAAGTGCATAAATTCAGACATGGAAGGGTTATCTTAGAGGTCATTTAGTCCAAACCCCTCCTTTTAGAGGCCAGGTCACATAAGGAAAATGACTTGTCCATGATGTTAGAGCCAGTAAGTAGCAAAGTCAGCAATATTTCCTCTAGACCAAGCCTTCAGAAGCCAGGTTTTCCAATGCCACACCTATGTCCCTCAGCCCTGGCAGTTCTCTCACACTATTTAAGAGCATTTCTTTCTCACTCTTCTCCACAAAAAAGATGCTAGATCAAGGATCCAGGGAGACGCCTTCCAGTCTGATCTCGTATTACTTTTTAAAAAATGTTTATTACTTTTTAATTTTTCCAAACAAATTGTTCCTCCCTTTGATCCTGACTGAGCATTTATGTCATTAGAGGGAAGATACTAGATCCAATCCTCTTCCGGGAGACAATCAGCTTAAAAAGGACAAGCAATGCAGTGAAGCAAAATTCATGGCCTCTCGGGGTCCCGCTTCTCTCCCTGACAAACACAGTCTGAACTTGAACTAAAGGGATTTCTTTAGGGAAGAATACACAGCCAGGGTGCTAAGGCCAAAGGCACAGCTCATCTTCTCAGGAAACCATTTGCCTTTGGGGCGGGGAAGCGGGGTGGAATTAGTTAATGACCATCCAAGAGCTTGATCGGTAAAAGTCATTTGCATCTATAAGTAAATCCCTTTCCACAATGATCTAACTACATCATCAAACTGGGCTGCAACCAAGGAAGCATTTCAGCTGAGAACAGTTCGACCCAGGGCAGCCTTGCTTAGAGTGTTTAAATCTGCCACGGATGTCCGCGATGGCCTTCTTAAGTGGGCTCCGCTGTATCCCGGACTGCTGGGGCAATAATGCTGGGCTATAGAGGAGCTCCATTTTATGTTCTTAAATATTCATAAGAAGCTTTGCAACATTAATATCTTAGATGGCTTACAAGAACACTTAAATACTGGGTCTTCGCTGCCCTCCCCTTCTCCCCAAAAGTCCTAGCCTGCTCTCATTTGTGTAATGCATTGAGTCGTTTTAATAATTGTCCGGGGATTTATTTGGTGGTTTTGCCGCTCCTTCGCTGGGGGTGTAATTATGACCCGAGCTCCTCTAATCATGCGCTAATCCTGCTTGTTTCACTAGCAGAGAAGCCAAGATTTGAAAGGGCAAGCGCAGGGCAGGGCTAATGCACAGGAATTAAGTTGTGGGGGCTGAGCAATTTCCCTGGCCCCTCCCTCTTTGCCTCCTCTGGCTGCTGCCTCCGAAATGGGGATAAGGGGCCGTTATAGTGTCTAGAGGATGTTTTTAATTAAAGAGCTATGTTTTATCAAAAAGAGCAGATTCTAGCCTGGGAGGCCAGGGGCATCGAGGAGGAGTCAATGAAACACCCCAAACGATAAACTTCTGGCTCCTGATGCTCAGCGACAGACCCTTTCCCAAGGTGGCAGGAAGAGCTAATGTTAGGGAGTTTACATAAAAACAAAGGGATGCAGCCGAAAAGGCCACACTGAGCTGCTACGGTCGTGCATAATTTCTTTGGTGCATTTCCAACCACTGGGAGGGTCAGGAGAAGAAAAACTCCGCTAAAACTGGGTTCTCACCAAGAGAGTTAAGACTGACTTACAGAGAGAGAAGCATCCTGACTGATGTACAGTTAAGTACGGTTCGTTATTTTGTGCAGAGTTGAGTCGACCTTCTTCAATGCTGAGGGCTAATGCCAGGGGACACCTCACTTAGAAATTACTTTCCATTTATGATAGATGATAGATAGATAGATAGATAGATAGATAGATAGATAGATAGATAGATAGAGACAGAGAGACAGAGACAGAGAGAGACAGAGAGAGACAGAGAGACAGAGAACAAACCTCATTATTTTAATGCTGTCTCCCCCATGGGGTCTCCCTTAGAGCAGCAACAGAATTTTTGCCTTTATTTTGTATTACCTGCTCTTAGCACAGTGCTTGGCACATTTGTAGGTGTTTAATAAACACTAATTGACTGACCAACTTGAAGCTGGAGTGGATATGGGGGGGGGGGGGAGAAAACAAGGGAGCTACCAAGGAATAGAAAACGCCAAAGAAGGGTCACTGCTATCCTGTTTGCTCTATTGTCCAGGGTTGCCCCAAACTCTGGGTTCCCATGAACTAGATGTGATCCAAGGGGCTGATCTCAAGAGGATCATTTTCTCTTTGGTTCATTGGCTCATGTGGAGTTACTCTAGGAAAATCTCTAACTGTTGCATTCATTTGGCTCATGTCTACATTTCCCCAAATGTTGGTTATCAGGGTCCCAGCTACCATACAGGCACTCATAGCAATGCATGAGTAGGATAGCCTTTATTTCACCTCTTGGAAAATGCAGAAGACAAAAAGGAAGTCACAGGAGCCCATAAACAGATATAGAAACACACAAAGCACTCAAATAGTCCATTTGCTTGGGGTTGCCATTGGGGAAGCCCTTTGACATTTTGTTGGCTCTAATCCCCACCACTTTTTCCACAGGGTCCTGCACAATCTCTCTAAGGTTCACAGTGTCACCCTGGGGTTTGGATCCCCCCCCCCGCCCCAGAATACAAACACACTTTGAGACTGCTGAATAAGCAATCCCCTTCCCATCTTGCCTACACTGTCTGAATAGCTCACCAGCTTTGCTTTCCAAAGAGGCCTGTGTGGACTTTCAACATCTCTCTCTGCAAAGTGCAATGCATCAAGAAATATCTTTTTCTCTCTTGAAGTCCAAATCTCATACTCTTGAACTTGGGACTGAGATTCCTGTCAGCTACAGCCGGCATGTACCTATTTGTTTCTGCCATGTGTTTCTGCCAGAAATCTCTCACTTCCTCCAGATGCTGTCTTTTCTTAACCTGGGAAACTCTGCCTTCACGATCTTTCCTCTGAGGCTACATGCAAGGACATACCCAATGTCATTGTTCCAAAGCTGTCATTTTCAGTTCCTGGGGGAAGTAGATTACACAAGGGTACAGGCTTCCATCTCTCCAGAACCAGGACTGCTCTACTGCATGCTAGTCTGTCTTCTGAAGAAGGGAAGGTGAAAAGGAAGTCAAAGGGAGACCAAATGGTCTTTCACGCTGATTTAGGAGATGACAGGAAGGGGTGGCCCTAAGTCTTCTAGAAACTAGGCCATACAATTGGAGGCATCTCTGGTCACTGGAAATGAAGTCAGGAGTTCTGTATAGCCTCAGTAAGACACCAGTGGGTATGCCCACACTCTATGTGAAAGGATCCCTCTGATATCTCCAAACAAAGACTCAGATCCCATAATGTGATCAAACTGACTAGAGAACTCATCAAAGTGACCACAGACTCCTCTCAGATCAAGAATATGAGAACCTAACAGCTGCCATACTCCATCATTCCAATGAGCCATTTGACCTCACTTGGACCATCTTCTAAAGGTCTGGCAATCCAGAAGCTTGCTTATATAAAAGAACACTTTTTTTATTTTATCTAAATTTGCAGGGTCATACATTCAAGGGTCTAGGAGTCAGGAGACCTGAATTCCAGCTGTAATTAGCTGTGGGGCCTCAAGCAAATCACTTCATTCCTCCAGGCCTTGGCTTTCTCTTCTGTAAAATGAGGGGATTGGGCTAAATGAGGCCCAAAGTCCATTCCAACTCTAACCATTTATGAAGGGCTCTTTCAAGCTTCATATGGGTATTGTGCCTGTGTGGTGGCAGCAGAGACTATTAGCATGTCAATGCAAGGGCCAATAGTGCTGTTTCCCATTGCTGTGTTCATCCCCTCTATCCCCTTCACTCATTTCTAGACTTTATTTTGGCTGTATTTTGCCTTTTTATTTTATCTGTGTATTTGCTGTTTCTCCCAAAAGAATGTAAGTTCCTTAAAGACAAAGGCTGTTTTGGTTATTAGGGATTTTTTGGTCTTTGTATCCGAAGAGCCAGGACAGTGCTTGACTTATAGAAGGCTCTTAAGAAATGGTTTTTAGATGAATGAATAAATGGTCTTTATTTCTTCTTAGTCTTTTTCCAATTAAAGAAAACACCCTTATTTTAGTCTGTCTTGAAATAGCAGCCTCCACTTCCTTTTCTCTCTTCATTCTCTTACAAATCCAAAGAGGGCAAGAGGCCAAACACCCATGAAAAGGCACTAAGCCACTGACAGAGGAACATATAAACAAGCACAAATTAATAAAGAGCTGATTAAATATAGCCAAGCTCTGGGACTGAGCCCAATTATTGCCGGCTGTTATTTGCATAGCACAAGCCTTCAGCAGCCCTAGTTCAAGTGCCCAGGCAGATGGCTGATTCTGCCAGCTGTAGGCACGTGACCACCCGAGGAAATCCTTCTTCAGTTTCTCCTGGACATTCTCTAGGTCTTTTCAGTATCCCAGATACATCCATCCATTCCCAAGCTATCAGTCCCATCTGAACAGGCTATCTTATCCAGGCGGCGGCCTTCAAAAGTAAAACTTTCACTTGCTATCATCCCGGGTTGATTCACACCATAGGTATAAGGACTCATGTATAAACAAAAACAACCCCTCCAAATCAGGAGAAGCTTCACAGAGGAAAAAGGCACTTAATCTGGCTCTGGGAGGTTGAGATAGGATTTAGATTAATGAAGAGGAGAAGGAAGGATCTTTTAGGAAGGGGAAGAATAGGGACCAACAAAGAAAGGGTGAGCAGTGGTATGGAGATGGTTCAAGGTATATTCAAGAATGATCAACTGGTCAGCAAACATTAATTAATTAATTGATTGATTAATCAGGCACTATGCTAGCTGCTGAGAATACAAATTCAAAAACAAAATAGTTCCTGTCCTGTAGAACTTTACATTCTAAAGGGAGTTGGGGTTGGGGAGGCAACATGCTCATCTAAGGACATGAAGAGAACCAATTTGGCTATTTGGCCCAAGTAACATGTTAGTGAATAGTGGGAGATAAGATCATGGAACACCTTGAATGCCAGGCTAAGGAACTCAAATTTTATCCTCTAGAACTGGGGTCAAACATTAGAGGCTTAGGATCAAGAGAGGTCCAACCTCTAGTCCAACCTCTTCCCAGCAGGCATTCATAACTCACAAGATAGATAGTAGATTTACCCAAATTTGCTAATTTATATTTTGTTTTAGCCACCTTTCTTCCTACTCTCAACCTAACTACGCAGAGTAGTCAATATTATTTCCTTTCTTCTGTCCTAAGCAATTGATCTCATCTGGGTGAGCAAATGCCTATTCTGGATCAATTCCTCTGCCTTATTATTAAGACCATTTCAGCTTCAGAGGATGCAACAAGGCATCCTCCATCTGGGAACTGAGAAGGAAAAGCACTGCTCATTGCTTACTCCTTAAAGGGAAGCAGGCAAAGTTTTCCCAGCCCCCATAAAGCTGTGGAGGGTTCCATATTTAGGCAGGGCCATGCCAGACCCCCATCCAAAGGCATTCACTTAAGGAAACGTAGCAGAGTTGAAAGTTCGGGTAGTCTGGTAGTACGGAGATGTAGATTCTACTGCCAGTTGCATCAAATGGAAAAGAATCATAGAATTTAGATCAAAGGGACCTGAATGATCATTTGGCCCAACCCCTTTATATTTTTATAGGACCAAGGTCTTTGACTCTGAATCTAATGCTCTCTCCACCAGAACATATTGAGATCATTTACGCACACCGAGGCAATTCCTACAAGCTCCTTGACATTGGGGCATAGCAACTACTCTCCTGCCAAGTGTCTGTTCCCTACCCTTGTTGGAGCATGATTTATGACACCAAAATGGTTACATAAATTTCCATAAACATCGCAGAATGCCTTAAAATACATCCATGTGAGGTAGGGGAAGGTAAGATGGGAGCTGAGGTTAGGCTGTGATGAGGAAGCTGTCACACATGCCAGGTGGGTGGATAAGAAGGCACTGTCACTATCCCAACTTTGGGGCCATTATAGTCAAATTTGAATAATCCCGAGCAGGTTCTGTACTCCACTGAGCACCTGAGCGCTAATTACATGGCTGGTTAATTCAGTAATGTACATACATTGCCGAGCCACACTCAGCTTCCTGGCTCCCTCCCTCCACTTCAGGAGATTAATGAGGTGAGGAAGGAGGAGATTGGTACAAACCTGTTTGTAGGGTTTTGTACATGGATTTTATACCTCCTATGACAGTGACCAAACACTGAAGCAAAAGACACAGTCTTCTCTCCTCTAGCTGTGGGAGGCACATGAATGTAATTTAGCAAACATGACTCTCACCTCTTCTAACATCTCAGTATGGAACAGTGGTAGACTTATAGGAGAAGCTGAGTTCCAGATGTTCCACTATCCGAGGGGAATAATCAGACAGAATAAATAGGTGGAGATGTGAATGACGGGGGTAATAAGGAGGAGAAAATGACCAGTCAGAATTTACAATTCATTTAATTCTAATGATCAAAAATGCTTCTTAATAAATGGCTTTGCTAATTCTGGACCTTCAGGTATTTCCTTCAATTATGGATATAGACAACAAAATGTTATTCTGAGAAGAGGGCCATAAGCTTCACCAGACTGCCAAAAGGGTGAGTCTATGACATGCAAAAAAAAAAAATTTAAGAACCCCAGCTCTAGACATCTGTGTGCTTTGTCCTACAGAGTAGGGACACTGCTAGGGACGTTCTAGGAACAAAGCACCTGGGGTGTGGAAAAGGAAGCAACGCTTCACACTTTTCCAACCCTCATCATCACCTAGCCCAAGTCCTATGACATCCTCTTCCTCCTCCCACATTGCCCCAAAACTGAACTTCTGCTGGCTTCCCTTCTCTCTCAGGTTTCCTGTTCCGTTCGTATTACTGTATTGTAAAGCCAAACTAGGGAGGAGAAACCAGGTCTTTGACAAAGGTACCAACATCAGGGGACGTGTTTCTTCCACACAACGGTTCAAGGAAATACCTATCCCCACTTCCTGCCATGTCCCATTACCCTGCACTACATAATATAACACAGATCACTCACCTAGGTTCAGGATCAGCTCCCAAGAAGCAGAGGGGCATAGCTGATAACAGCGCTAGACATGAAACTAGTAAGATCTGGATTCAAGTTGTGACCCTACCACTCACTAGGTGTATGACCAGGGACGAGTCACTTCACAGCCTTGGGTCTCAGTTTCTTTATCTGTAAATTGAGAATAATAATGTCTGTATTACCTACTTCTCAGGGCTACAATGGCTCTCAAATGAGAGAATGCAGGTAAAATGTTCTTTAAATTTTAAACTATAAAAATTTTAAAAATTTAAAAAAAATTATTTTGAATTTTTTTTTAATCTTAAAGTCTGTATAAATGTTGGTCATTATTGTCATTATTATTACTAACCTCTATAAAGGGGATAATAATACCTGCATTTCCTATGTCACAGGATGATCATAAAGTGTAAGCTATAAAGTGCTCAGCAAGTGTAAATTGGTGATGATGATAATGATGATGATGGTGATGGCGCATGACAAGTCAGTGTGACATAGGAGAGGGAAAGCCAGCCTTGGAGTCAGGAAAAAAACCTAGGTTCAAGTGCTGATTTTGATGCAGCTCGGCTATGTGAATCTGGATAAGTCACTTAACTGCTCACTGCCCCAGGCAAAAGTCTAAGCCTATAAAATTCAGAGCAGTTGCACCACTTTGCATTAATAGAGAGAATTTCCCCAACAAGAAGTCCTTTCACTGATGAATCAGGGGTGCAGAATAATAATAACAATCAGGCCAATTCCCTTAACCCTGTTTGCCTCAGTTTCCTCATCTGTAAAAGGAGCTGGAGAAGGAAACAGCAAACCACTCCGGTATCTCTGCCAAGAAAACTCCAAATGAGGTCATGAAGAGTCAGACATGACTGAAATTACCCAACAACAATAACTGATGTTTATACTTTGCTTTCATGTTCGCAAAGCCCTTTTACATACATTGTTTCTTTTGATCCTCAGAACAACCTTGTTACATATTTGTGGAACAGAACATAGATTCAGAAGAAAGGGAAATAGAATTGTATCTTCATGTCCACAACAGAAATATACAACAATTCATGTGGACAAACCTTTATTAGACACCTCCCCCTCTCCCTCAGGCTCTTTGCTGAGAATCTGCGTCCCCTCCTCCATGGAAGAGGATGAAAGGAGAGGGTCAGCATCCAGCCAGGAAGGGAAAGGGCCCTACCATCTGCCTGCCACTATGACCTCTAGATCTATGACCTGGAGTGGACTGAGAAAATGAGGATGATATCAGACATTGAAAAAGTCATGATGAATCTAGTGCTAGAAAGGTCCTTAGAAGTCTAGCCCAACTCCCTCATTTTACAAAGGAGGAGACTGAGGATCTCAGTGGTTAAGTGACTTCCGCAAGGTCACAAGGGTAGCAAGTGGCAGAGCTGGGATTTGAACTGAGGTTCTGTGACTCCAAGTTCAGCAATTATTCCATTACATCAAGGCCTTCCAACTTCAACTTCCTATCTTCCTTCTTTCATTCATTCCTTTCTGCCTTCCTATCTTCAAAAAGATCTCAACTCACTTTAGAATCATGATCCTAATACTACTATGCCATAAGAAATGATGAGCAGGATGCTCTCAGAAAAACCTGGGAAGACTTACATGAACTGATGCAAAGTGAAATGTACTGTTACAAAGTAACAGTAATATTGTGAGATGATCAGCTGTGAATGACTTAGCTATTCTCAGCAGTACCATGATCTTAGACAACTCTGAAGGACTTAGGATGAAATATACTAGCTGTCCCCAAAGAAAGAACTGGTGGTGTCTAAATGTAGATTGAAGCATACTTTTTTTACTTTACTTTTTTGAGGTTGTTTTTTGTCTATGTTTTCTTTCACAACACTAGTATGGAAATATTGTGCATGACTATATATATGTATAACCTATATTGAATTGCTTGCCTTCTCAATGTGGGTGGGAAGAGAAGAAAGGAGAGAATTTAAAACTCAAAACTTTTAAAATGAATGTTAAAAATTGCTTTTACATATAACTGAGGAAAAATAAAATACTAAATAATTTTTTTTAAAAAAAGAAGCCTGATCCTTTGTAAATGAGACAATCAAAACATGTTTTTGTTGGTCAGTCTTTTCCAGCTACGTCCAACTCTTTGCGACGTATTTGGGGTTTTCTTGACAAACATACTGGAGTCATTTGTCATTTCCTTCTCCAACTCATTTTACAGATGAGGAAACTGAGGCAAACAGCATTAAGTGACTTGCACAGGGTCACACTGCTAAGTATCTGTGGCTGGATTTGAAAGCAGGTCTTCCTTACTACAGGCCCAGCTCTCTATCCATTTTACCACCTAGCTGCTCCATGAAGACATGTGGACCTTATAAACTACTTTATTCCTAGGCGTCCAGTTATAATAAATAGGAGACAGCATCCCTTTTTCCTCCGCCGGGTTCAAGCCCCTAAAGTTCAAAGATAAAGGATTGGCTCTCAAACTGTAAGGCAACATTCTTAGCAACTGGCCATGCCTAAATTTTAAGTCGTAAGATTTAGAACGGGAAAGAACCTTAGAGGGTATCTAGTCCAATGCCCTCGTTTTACTGATGAGTAAACTGAGGCTTGGAGAGGTAAAGCAATTGGCCCAAAGTCATACAATCCAGCAATTCATAGAGCTGGGATTCAAAAACTGGTTTTCTGACTTCCAAACCTGTTCTCTCCCTGCTCTGCTACATTGCCTTCCAGCGAAGCATCTCCTTTCCTCACTGTGGACCTCTCTTGGATGTATGTAATGTGGATCGTATTCAAATGTCCAATAAAGGAGATTCAGTGTTCTATACAAAAGCAGCCCATCCCATTCAGAGAACCCTGCCCACAGGCTGGGTGTGTTGCGGGTCCACTGGAACAAACCTTTGATGAGATCACCTCCTCTGCCAGGGCCCCCTCTCCAGCAGCCCAGTACGCTGTCAGACCCAAGTGATTAACAGAGCCCAGGGTGCCCACTCTCCACTTCCCAGAAAAGGGGAAGCTATCTGTGCAGAACACATTAATGGGGTTCCACCGCGGCTGCCCATTGATAACCGCGAGCTGCTATATCCCTGTGGTCTTCATAAAGGAAAAAAAAAGTCAAGTCACTCTACAGATTGCCTTTGATTACATCATGGGTTGTCACCCAGCCAAGAGATTTTTAAAAAATACACACGCACCAAAAAAAAAAAAAGCAAACCCAGTTTGCATCAGTCTGCCATGACTGCACTTCAGGAGCCGGCCCTCCCTCACAGGGTGGATCCTGTGCCATCACATGGCTATAGATCACGTCTGTAATCCTGCGGAGTTCATTATCTCCCTAATGCTGTCTTCTTTTTTAGATCATTAGAAAGAAACTTGACCTGACCTGTGAACTCTGAAATTGATTGTTGCCTTGAAACGGTCAACAACCCATTTTCTAATCGATACATGGAATAATTTTATACATATTTAAATTATATATTACTTTAATGCTTGTTAAATTTATCTACCACTTTCCTCCTGTGCTGCTTTTACATTCTCCCGGACTCAGGCTGGTGCATTTTCTATGGGGTGGGAGGAGGAGGGAAGAGGGAATAGGGCTGAGATCAAGTTGAAGGCATAACAAGAAGCACGTCATAGAACTGTAGGTCTGGAAGGGACCTTAGAGACCACCCAGTCCCCTTTGTTTGACAAAGAAGGGAACTGAGGCCCAGAGGAGTCAGAGGTTCATATATTGAAAGTTTGACAGGACCTTAAAGGATCATCTAGTCTAGCCTCCTCATTTGGCTTGAGGAGATTAAGACCCTGACAAGGGAAAGTTATTTCCTCAAGGCCAATGTTAAGAAAGAAATTTTGGTTGTGTTTATCCTTAGCCCTCGGAGTAGGTCAAATGTCTCAAGCCAAATTTAATACAAGGATAATGGAGACTTTGAGAGTTCACTTGGATAGAAACCTAGAGAGGTGGCCTGCTGAAACAACTCTGAATATGGTTTATCCTTTTAGAGTTGGGAAAGATTCCTTAAGAAAGATTTGGAAAGCAAAACTAGGAAATCTAATAATCCCAGCGGTGGCAGCTCCTTCAGGGCAAAAATTCCTTTCAGGGAATCTCCTAGTTAGGAGGGACCTCAGAGGTCATCTGGTCCAGCCCAAGCCAAAAGAAGGATGCCCTCTACAAGGTCACCAAGAAAGGTGCATGATCATCAAGGCTCCATTTGAAAGTGTATCATGAGAAAGAATGCACTCTCTCCCAAGGCAGCCCGTTTCATTGCCAGATCTCTGCGCCTGTTAAGAATTTCATCTTCATTGCAAGCTTAAATCTTTCTCTTTATATCTCCCACCCATTGCACCCAGTTCTGTCCTCCCTTGCTAAGCCAGACAAGTCTGATCCCTCTTCCAAAAGACAGCTCTTCAGATAACTGAAGTCAGCTATTAAGCTTTCCCTTCTTGATGTTAAACAATCCCAAATTCCAGCAACCAGTTCTCAGAGTACAGTCTCCGTTACCCTCCTCATCCTGGCACATCTCTTGTGCCCTGGGATGGTCTCTACTGTTATAGGAGGTAATCTCAGGGTTCTCTCTCCCTTTCTCAGGCAGGGTTCTCCTACTTCTCCTGGGAATGGTCAATACCTCTAATATGGGGGTTCTTAGATTTCAAAGGGTCCATGATCTTGGAGAGGGAAAATTTTACATCTTTATTTTCACTAGCCTCTACTTGAAATGTTGTATTTCCTTCAACTATTTAAAAATATGATTCTGAAAAGGGATTCCTAGGCTTTACGAGACTGCCAAGAGAGACCTATGTCATCAAAATGGTCAAAAAACCCTGATCTAAGATCAGAACTGACCCCCCCACAAAAGCAGGGAAAATAGCAAGTTCCCTCCACCCTGGCATCAGGGTTCAATGCCGCTACCTTGTACCTGTCTGTATTAGAACTCAATCAACATCAGGACAGGCCAGACTGGGCACAGAAGTCCAGCAGTGGTAACTGTCTAGTAAAACGGATACAATAAGGTGAGGCAAGCTGTCAGAGCAGATCTCATAGGCAGACAACGTGAAGAAATCCAGACAAGGGGACAGTTAACATCAGAGAAGTCCAATGGTCAGCAACAGGTATACATCTTGGCAGGTTGTCAGAGGACATCATCAGGAGAGTCTGGCAGCTGGTGATAGGCAAAACTCCAGGCAGGCCTGAGAAAAGCAGTCAGGGAAGGCATCAGGTAGCAGAAACTCAGCCAGGGAAATCAGGATTGAGGGGCAAACTTCCTCAGGAAGACTAGAGAGAATCAGGCAGTACGTTTTTAGTCCCAGAAGAATAGCTGTATCAGCCAGAGAACAAAAATACTGAAACCATGGGAACAACATCAGAGCTGGCCTGGCAGCAAGGCTGGTTTGATGCTGACCTGTCAAGCTGTGGTACTTACTGCGGACTCGATCGTCCCTAGCAGCTGGGTCGGGCTTAAGCCTATAGATCAGGGTTAAGTGGCTCCCACTGAAGGCAATAGTGAAACACATAGAGAGAGAACATGATGAGCCCATCCTTGCTGATTCTGACTTCTTGCATACTGGGTTCTGCCTGCCTGCCTGCCTGCCTGAATGTTTGGTACCTTCCTCCTCCTCTCTGCTTTAGCCAATCTTTCGGGACTTGACCCCTGGCCTGCCTGCCCTATTTCAATTCCCATCATACCCCCAGCTCCCTTTATTCTGAAAAAATGGACTTCTGAAACCTGCCCCAAGATCCTCAGTTGTCTTGGTACCATTCAACTGCTGGAATCATCAAAAGACAGAAATGTAATTAGAACAGAGATAACTCAATGACCCCTAGGAATCTGCAGATTACACATTAGAACTTGATTCATGATCCAAGTTCCAGAGTCTTTGGGATTTGAAGTAGATAGCCCCAAGGTCTAGGGAGAGGGAAGAAGTAAAGACAAAATTCATTTTTTACTCTTCCCAGAATCTGATTCAATGCAGATAGATGAGAGACTTAGTCAAAATGCTTTCTACTTATCAGGAATGTTACTGGCTAGGTAACATCATGTGAGGGTATACCAGTGGTCCTAATCACCTAAATGACTGAATTTCAAAAGAGCACCAAAAAGCCAAAAATAGCTCCCCACCCCCGCCTACTAGCAGTCCTGAAATTCCCCCATTCGAGATCCATTTTTTTAGGGTAAGACATGAAAGTCCCTGTTTAAAATACAAAAGCCCACAAGAAGGCTAACACATTAGGTCTAGTCAGTCATGACCACAATCCCAGGGATTAATTTCTCAGGTAAGCCACAAACATCTAGAGGGGATGGTAGGAATTACACGTTTTGGTAGGAAGAAGGCCAGGGAATAGAATACCACTTGGAATAACAGGCGTAGGTCACATTCTGAATACTGAAATTCATCTGAGTATAAGGCAGAGAAAAGAGCGCTATGTGCTATAAGGAAATAGCAAGATAACTAGATAGGTACATATGTGCGTGCCTTTCCGAGTCTTTAATAATTACTTTGATGATTTAAAGATGACATTTTGATACTTAATACATTTAACAGTTTGACAGAAGATTCTGAACATAAAAGTGAACCTGAATGTGGTGTTCTTCTAGCCTCCCAGCTTCTGGGTCAAAATCCTACCCTCATAATGTCTAGTAATGACCAGCAGCACTTGTTTGCCTATCTCTTATAAATACATGAGATCAAGAAAGTGTTGCCCTATGCCCAAAGGGCTATAAAACTCTGCATACCCTTTGATCCAGCAATACCACTTCTAGGTCTGTATCCCAAAGAGCTCATACAAATGAGAAAAGGACTCACATGTACAAAAAACCTTACAGCAGCTCTTTTTGTGGTGGCAAAGAACTGGAAATTGAGAGGATGCCTATCAATTGGGCAATGGCTGAACAAGTAGTGGTATATGAGTGTAATGGAATACTATTGTACTATAAGAAATGAGGAGCAGACGGACTTCAGAAAAACCTGGAAAGAAAATGTTGCCTGCAATGGAGATGGTCTAGGACAGATGGTAGCCAAAGTTTCGGAGTGCTATGATAAGCTAAAAGAGTCCCTAGATTGTGGGAATGAGGGTTTTGCTCACTGCCCCAGGCAAAATATAGGGTGGGCAGGACCATAGTAAACAAGAAGACCTAGGGACACCTTAATTAATGTTGTAAGACTCCTGAGGAAGTGAAAAAAGTGGAATGGAGCAACAGGGAAAAAAATTCTCAAACCCTACTTAAAAGAACCCTACTCAAAAAGAGAACCTACTCAAACCCTACTAGTTTCACATTAAAAGAAATAACTTCAGCCATGCCTTCATTTCTCCAACTATCAATCAAATATTCAATCAGCAAGCATGCATTGAACACCTACTATGTGCCAGGCACCAAGCTAGGCACTACAAATACCAAGCCAATACCATGCCCTTAAACTTAGGGTCTGATCTCCTCTTTGGAAGCACATTGACCTTAAGATCTAAAATAGTGACTCTGGGAGGTTTGGAGGAAGCCAGACCTGTTACAGTTGCTAGGCTCCCCATACTCCTGTCACTATATTTGGAAAATCCTTCCCTACTAGCACCAACACTATCAGAGTCTGAACATGGACATGGCCAAGTGATGACTGCCAATGTGCACATGGGATGAGAGAAATTATACCGCTATGCAGAAATTATCTCAAGAATAATTATGGGAAGATGGTGGTGTGCGTTGGGACCTAGAGGAACTGGAATTTAATCAATCAATGAACATTCGTTAGGTACCTACTATGTGCCAGGCATTGTGCCAAGCAAAAGCACTGGGTATACAAAAAGAAGTGAAAGACAGTCCCTGCCCTCAAGGAGTTTACAATCTAATGGAGGAGACACCATGTAAACAAGTATATACAAAGGAAGCTAAATATAGGATAAATAGAAAATAATTCAAATCAGCAGAGTGCTGGGATTGAGAGGGGCAGGGAAGACTTCCTATAGAGGATAAGATTTTAATTGAGATTTAAAGGCAGCTGGGGAGGTCAGTAGCTAAATAGGAGGAAGAAAAGCATTCCAGGCACGGTGAACAGCCAGAGAAAATGCCTGAAGTTGAAAGATGCAGTGCTTTGTTCACAGAACATCCAGGAGGCCAGTGTCACTGGATGGAAGAGTATGTGTTGGGAGTAAGGTGTAAGGAGACTGGGAAACATAGGAGGGGGTAGGTTATGAAGGTTATAAAGGGTTTTGAATACATCTACAAACATCATACTAAAACCTAAAAATGGTAAAGATAAAGAAAACCAAAGGCAAATAGTTACACACTCCTCCATTCAGTCCAGGATTACACAAAAAGATGGACAGAATCCTGCAGAAGCTCTGAGTGTAGAGAAGCCACGGTAGCCAGAAGGTGAAAAGTTCAGGAACAGCCCAGATCCACAGAAAGAGACAGAGCCAGACCAGCACTCAACGTAGTGCCCCAAGCAGCCCAGCACAGGACATGGAGCCAGATGAGCACCTGGCAGCCCAGGGTGCAGGCAGCCACTCTGGAGCCACCAGAAGAGAGGTCTACTAGTGTCAGAGCAGCTCCCAGAGAGAAATGCTCGGACAGCCCCCACCAAGTCTAAATTATATCAGGAGACAAAGCCAGAACCCCATGTGCATGGCTCAGGTCACAGCCCCAGCAGAAAATAGGGTCAGAGCTGCACCCAGACAAACCAGATCCCTGGCCACCCGGACCCAAACCATAGCACAAGATAGGGATAGAATGGCAACTCTGCAGCCCAGCATATAAACAACCCGTATCTAAGCCCCAGCAGCAGCCATAGCAGAAGAATGGACCAAAGCAGCCTGGAAGAAAAGCAGAAGAAAGGAAGAAAAGCATCTGGGCTTTTGTAAGACACCTGCTACCAACACTTTACAAATGTCTAGTTGGCAACTATCAGGCTCACAATAAGGGAAGGAGCAAACTCCAGGATTGAAACTGGGCATAGAGAAGAAGAAAGATAAGAAACCAAGGCCAGAACCTAAGCACAGCTATCAGGAGACTGAGACAAAATCCAGCATACACTTTAGAGGATGGGATGTAGTTTTAGCTACTATATCCAGGACAAAGCAAAATCTGACCCAAGCCCAAAGCCCCAAACCAAACGCTGTGACCAGAGGCAGGTGTAAAGAGAAGAAGACACTAAACACAGTGAAGAAATGTTGAGAGAAGCCCAAGAAAAAGACTCAGAAGAAGAATTTAACTCCACAAGCCCAAGTAGAATCTCAGAGCAAAAACGTGTCTTGGAAAAAGTGGAACAAGTGCATAAAATGAAACAATAAATAAAATGGCAGCCAGGGAGAAAAGAATGGCCAGGAGGATTGATAGCTGAGAACAAAGGCTGGTAAACCTTAGCCAAGAATTGGACTTCATGAAAATCAGAATGGGTCAAACAGAAAGTGATGACTCCATGAGACAACAAGAAATTTTGAAACAATATCAAGAGATTAAATAAGCTAGGCAACGTGTGAAGTATGTATTGTAAAAAAATAATTGACTTGGGGCAGCTAGGTGTTGCAGTGAGTAGAGCACCAGCCCTGGAGTCAGGAGGACCTGAGTTCAAATCTGACCTAAGACACTAGACACACTTACTAGCTGTGTGACTTTGGGCAAGTCACTTAACCTCAATTGCCCAGCCTTCCCCCTGCAAAAAAAAAAAAAAAGAAAAGAAAAGAAAAATAATTGACCTGGAATGCAGGACATGGAAAAATCTTCCTTTTCTAAATAATATTTTATTTTTCCCAATTACATATGAAAACAATTTTTAACATTTTTTTTCATTCTCTCCCTCCTTCTCTCCCCTTCCATCCCTGAACCTTGAGACAGTAAGCAATTTGATAAAGGCTATACATATGCAATCATACAAAACATAATATGGAGTGATGTTCTAAGAATCATTGGGCAACCTTAAACTCATCCCTCCTTCCTCAAAAAAAAAGTCTGAACACTATTTCGAGAAATCATAAACAAAAATTACCTAGATCTCTTTGTAACAAACAGCAAAGCCAAAATAGAAAGAATTCATTGATCACCTCTGAAAGAGAACCTGATGAGAAAATAAGCCAGGATCATCACAGGAAATGTCTCAGGAATACAGGCAAAAATCTGGTTAAGTCCAAGAGCAGCTGAATGATGTGAATATGAATGGGAGGGTCCTTGAAAGGAGTTTGGCTCAGTCAGGAGGAATTAGTGAGACTGGGCAGTCTGGCCAGGACCACTAGTCATAATTCTTATACTAGGACTCTGGGAATAGGGGCCCAGAGCCTCTTCACCACCTAGCTATTCCATCCTCGAACACAATAGACAATAATGACTGAATTTCAATATCTCACCTATCTCTGCATAACAACAGAGGCTGGAATCCAGTGCTTAAGGCAATTTAGAATGCTGGATTGGGCCTAACATAGCCCTCCCTACTTTAGTGCATGACTATAGCCCATCCTCTTTGTATAGGTAGCGTTCCAACTATATGTGAATAATAACAGTGCACAAAATAGACAGACAGTCAGATAGACAGACAGATAGGTTCTAATAAATGCTTTGAGGATTCAAAGGTGAATTTATTTCTTGCACTATCAGAAACCTAATAAGAGATAACAAAGAGAAATATAGTGATAATATAGTCATTGACTGTCAGCCTCAGGAAACTTGGAGGGCCTAGGGCTAAAAATAAGCTTTTTTAAAATTTTCCCTAAAATTCTCGGATGTTGGACATCCTGATTTCTTCTTAAGTTTCAGTATAATAACATTCCTGCCATGGGCTTAAGAAAATTGCACAATACTACCTGACTGATGGAATGCTCTCTGAGACAGAGATTCCACCCCCTCTGCTAAAAGGTAATACCGTGGTTAGACTGTTGGACGTGGAGCCAGGAAAACATGAGGTCAAATCTCGCTTTAGACACTTAATAGTTATGTGATCTTGGCGTCAAGTCACTTAATCTTTCTGCCTTGCTCAGTTTCCTCTTCCATAATAATAGCACTTATCAACCTGGATTTCGCTAAAGAACAACTGAGATAACATTTGTAAAGCGCTTTATAAATCTTAAAGTACAATATAAATATTAGCTGTTATGTCCTCACATTTGTCTGCAGATTCTACAAAGAGAGAACAATCTATGAGTTAATCCACAAGGAATTACTGAGGGCCTCGTGTGTGCCGCTCCTGTGCTAGGCACTGTGGGAATAAGAGAAGCAGGAAGCACAGTCTGTTCTTTGGAAGAGCTTAGAAACAAATCTGTTGGGGAGGACACATGGAACTCTTATCAAATGATGTACTAAAGTGCTAAGGCATAAGATCCCACCTAGATATTTGAGGTCAGCATCTTCCTAAAACACTGTCTATGTTATCTCCTTCCCTTGTTCAAAAGCCTTCAGCAGCAACTTGTTCTCTACAGAATAAAATGGAGCACATACACACATTCCATGGAGGGCAGTCTTCACATGCTTAAGGTAGACATCCCCCTAACTCACCAACAAGTTTGAGACTCCTCAGTTCCCTCAACCTGGTTTAGCCTGTCTATCAAGATGGTTTATAGGGTGTGGCAGCTGTGCATACTAAACCTTCTTGGAGCCACAGGTGAGAGTTGGGCAACAGGTGGATACCAAAGGTAGATGAGCAGCCCTGAAAAGGGCTCAGCAGCCCTGACACTAGAGGCACTAGTCCTCCCTAAAAACTCCTTACCTATATAAAGTAAGCTTATCTTCTTTTAGAAATAAGTAAAGAGATTCATAGAGAACAAGAGACTTGGCCAAAGTTATACAACTTGTAGGTGATGGAGCCGGGGCTCAAACGCAAGTCTTCTGACTCTCATTCCAGTAATCTCGCCAATAAGTCACACTACCATAACTCACAGACTATTTTGCCAGCTCTTTCCCAAAATGGTCAACACCATGGTCCCATGAATATGCCTTTTGTGTTTCTGCCTCCACAACTTTGCCCAGACTCTTCTTCTCTGTTGAAATTCCCCCCCTTCTCCATTGGTCCAGATCTTTGCCATCCCCAAGGCCTAACTTCAGTTCTACCTCTTCTTGGAAGGTTTCGCTGACCACTTTAGGCCACCATGATCTTCCCGTTATTCTTCTCATCTCCAACTCTGCTTTGTTCCCTATTATCCAATGCCTTAAATTATGAGTCATTTTTGTATGTGTTTATTGTATATTCATCAGCCAAGTGCTCAGAGAGAAGAGCTTCTATCTGTAGGAAACCCTGCAGCTATCTTGTGCAGCCAGATTCTAATGACACATCATACTATTGATTCATATAATAAAGTGGTATACTAAACCCTTTGAATATTTTTCAAATTGCTCTCTAACCAGGCCCCTCCCACCTTTATACTTATGAAGTTCATTTTTTGAACCCAACTAAATTCTTTTTGTTAGAGTTGGCCCAACATTCTAGCCTGTTGTGATATTCCTGCCTGCTAACTGTGGATGTCCCCCAAGGCTCAGTTTCTCTTCTCTCGCTTTTCTACATTATCCCACTTGGTGATCTCATCAGCTCTCATGGGTTCAATTATCATCTCTATGGTGATGAATTCCAGATCTATATATCCGACTCTAGTCTCTCTCCTGAGTTCTAATTTTACATCACCAACTGCCTATTGGGCATTTAAAACTGAATGTCCTAGAGACATCTAAAACTCATCAGGTCAAAAACAGAACCATTGTCTTTCCTTCCAAATTTCTCTATTTCTACTGAGTATACCACCATCTTCCCAGGCACCGAGGTCCACAACCCCATTGCCATCCTAGATTCCTCACTCCCATTTGCCCCATATATCATATCGATTGTGAAATTTCGTCACTTTACTTAACAGCTACCACCCTAGCAAAGTCCTCATCACCCCTCTCCTAAACTATTGCAATAGGCTTCTTCTTCATTTTATTTTTAATTTATGGAATAAAACAGGCATTTCTATGACACAGTACAACAAAAAAGATGATTGCATGTGAAACTGTAAATCTACTATGTACAACCTACTATTCCTTTCAATGATCCAATAAAATTACCATGTAAGTTTCTTTTTTTTTTCTTCTTCCACCCCTCCCCTGGCCTTAGAGATGGCTACCATTAGACACAATCATATACACACATATATACATATATATGTATATATATACACATATATGTGTGTGCATGTGCGTGTGTGTATACATATATATATATATGGAGAGAGAGGGATGGATAGACGGATAGATAGATAGATAGATAGATAGATAGATAGATAGATAGATAGATAGATAGATGTAAAACTATTTTTTGTAATAGCCTTCTAATTGGTCTCCCTCTCTCAAGTCTATCCCCACTCCAAAGCATCCTGTACTCAACTGCTAAACCACTTTACCTAAAGTTTAGCCCTGACCATTCTCTTACTCAATTAACTGCATTGACTTCTGGGATTGCTTCTAGAATCATAAATAATGTCCTTTCTTTGGCATTTAAAGCTCTTTACAACTTGACTCTTTGCTATGTTTCTAGTCTTTTAACGCATTCCTCTTTTTCACACATCCCATGGTCCAGCCATATGAGCATATTTGCTGTTTGTCATATACAATACTCCATGGACCATCTCTGTATTTTTATACTGCATGGCCCCATACAAAGAGAGGAGAAACCTTTCCCCTCTGAGAGTCCATAGGTTCTTTTAAGACTGAACTCAAATCTCACCTTCTCTGGGAGGCTGGTGCCTTCCTATCTATGGTTACCCTCAAACTACTCTGTATGTATCTTTCATGTACCTATTTATACACATATTGTCTTTCCCATTAGAATAGAAACCTTCTTTACTATCCCCAGAGCTTAGCACAGTTCCTGGCACATAATTTTGTTGTTGTTTTTGTTGCTCAACCATTTCAGTTGTGTCAAACTCTTTGTGACCCATTTGGTGTTTTCTCCTTTTTTGATGGGGGAAGGCAAGGCAATTGGGGTTAAGTGACTTGTCCAAGTAAGTATGTCAAGTGTCTGAGGCCAGATTTGAAGTCAGGTCCTCCTGACTCACTGCGCCACCTAGCTGCTCCCCATTTGGTGTTTCCTTGGCAGAGATACTGGAGTGGTTTGCCATTTCTTTCTCCAGCTCATTTTACAGATAATGAAACTGAGGCAAACAGGGTTAAGTGACTTGCCTAGGGTCACATGGTTAGTAAGTGTCTGAGGCTGGATTTAAACACAGGAAGATGAATCTCCCTGACTCCAGGCCCGGTGCCACCTAGCGCGCGTTACACACTTAATAAATGTGTATTGATTGGTTGATTTAACTGATTCCGTCAGCTAATGTGTGAGCTGTCCCTTCTAGCTTTCATGATCTGCAAATGTGATAAGCACTTGATAAGCATGCCTTTCTATGCCTTTATCCAAGTCACTAATAAAACTGTTAGGTGGTACAGGGCCAAGCATTGAGTTTCCTGGGGCACTCTACACTATACCTCTTTATGAGTTGACATGGAAGCAACCCATGGAAGCCTTGAATTGGGTTATTCAGGTGTGTTGTCTAGATCTCTCTATCTCATCCACAAGAATAGCTTGAGAGAATTTGTCAAATGCCTTGCTCAGATTTATCGTTGTTGTTCATTTGTTTCAGTCATGTCCAACTCTTCGTGACTCCATTTGGGGTTTTCTTGGAAGAGACATTGAAGTGGTTTGCCATTTCCTTCTCCAGATCACTTTATGGATAAGGTAACACTGAGGCAAATAGGGTTAAGTGACTTGTCCAGAGTCACACAGCTAGTAAGTGTCTGAAGCCAGATTTGAACTCACGAAGGTGAGTTTTCCTGACTTCAGACCTGGTGCTCTATCTTCTGTGCCACAAAGCTGCCCTGGCAGCCCAGATGGGACCTCAAATTTAGGTAAACTATATCTACAGAATTCTCCTCATTTACCTGTACAGGACAGAGAGGAAATAGAATACAAAGTGTCTGTCCTTAGAGAGTTTACAGGAGAGATGGAGAATCCCTGTGGGAAATTAAAGAATGGTATGCCAGATGCCAAGTGTCAGAGTCAGAGCTGACCTAGTGTGCAATCAGAATACGCATTAAAAAGATACGATATGGGGAGAGATAGGTGGTGCAGTGAATAGAGCACTGCCCCTGGAGTCAGGTGGACCTGAGTTCAAATCTAGCCTCAGATACTTGACCCTTATTAGCTGTGTGACCTTGGGCAAGTCACTTAACCCCAATCGCCTTGCCTTCCCCCCTCCAAAAAAAAGATATGATATGAAGAAGATCTGAAAACCTCCCTCCTCACCTTCTCCCTTCCCCAAAACATTCCTTCCTGCCTGTCATGAAGCCTAAAATTCTACTATAACAGTATCTCCTTTGAGATTAAAGATCTATATTAAATATTCTGCATGTTACCTAGGAGGGGTAACTAATGAAGTATCAACCATTAATACTGCCATGTGTTTCAATTTAGCCAATTATCAACTTAGTGCCCCTAGCAGGAGACCTGTTATAGAAAAAGGCTATGGGACAGGTAAGGTCTGGTAGGGTGAGAAAGTTAGCAAACATCTGCAACTTAGGGCACCATCTAGAAAGGCCCATCATGACTCCAGCAACTTTCATGTTTAACATAGGAAAAATGGGGACCACAATCATTTCACTATATCTCAATGGACTAACCATGTAGAAATCCCCCAATGAGTTGGTAGCCTAATATCAGAAACCCTACACAAGGACATGATAAAGCACATGGTCTCATGCACTGTTGTCACAACTCCTCGCTATCCCTGGATAAGAGACAGCAACTTTGCAGCTTTGTGTAAAGAGAGCTTGCAGCTTTGGGTAAAAGGACTGCTTTCACAATTGTAAAAGTGTTTGGTCTCTTTCCCTTGTCTTCTGCCCTTGAACAGAGAATGTTTTCTGATTCTGATAATAAATCTTGCCACTTGCATTCCAAATACTTCTCTTTTTTATCCCTGGCTCATCCCCCTCTTTATCTACCCCTCTGTCTCCTGGGTAATGCTTTACTTTTCTATTCTAAATTGCTGCAGAATCCTGCTGATTGGCTGTGTCCTTTAAATGGGCCTGAAAGGTTATAAAAACAAAATTTGCACCTCTAGACACTGAATTTGCTATCAGTGAGAACAGGTTCCTTAGCATGCTAATAAATCTTTCAGTTTGGACACCGAGGGTGAGAGAATTCACCCCCAGTTATAACACGAACCTCAAGGAAGTCTGGAACACATACAGGTGCGAGCAATTTGGATTCAGCTCCCAGCTCTGGCTTCCTCCAAGTCCCAGCTAAAATCCGACCTTTGAAAGGAAGTCTTTCCTGACCACCTTTAATTCTCACTCTTCCTCTCTGTTGATTATGCCCAATCAGGTTGTACATAGCTTGCTTTTTTGTTGCTGTTGCTTGGTTTTGTTTTGTTTTTGAGAGGGGAAGGCAAGGCAATTGGGGTTAAGTGACTTGCCCAAAGTCACACAGCCAGTAAGTGTAAAGTGTCTGAGGCCAGATTTGAACTTGGTTCCTCCTTACTCCAGGGCCAGTGCTTTATTCACTACACCACCTACCTGCCCCCCACATAGCTTGTTTATACATAATTATTTGCAGGTTGTCTCCCGGCCAGACTGTGAGCTCCTTGAGAGGATGAGCTATTTTTTTGTTTGTTTTTTACTTTTCTTTGGATCCCTAGTGCTTAGCACAGTGCCTGGTCCATTTCTCGTCATTCAGTGTGTCCTACTCTTTCTGGCCTTGTGGATCATAGCATGCCAATACTGTTCATAGGATTTTTTTGGCAAAAATACTGGAGTGATTTGCCATTTCCTTCTCCAGTGGATTAAGGTAAACACGGGTTAAGTGACTTGCCCAGGGTCACATAGCTAGAAAGTGTCTGAGGTCAGATTTGAACTCAAGTCTTCCTGACTCCAGTTCTGGCACTCTATTCACTGAGCCACCTAGTACATTGTTGGTGCTTAATAAATGTTTATTGACTGAGTAATGAATTGCGTGATTTTTGGTAAGTCATTTCCCTTGTCTGAATGTATTGTCTTTGTCTTTGTCCATTGAAGGTATTGGACTAGCTCAGGGATGGGGAACCTGTGGCCTCAAGTCCACGTGTGACTCTCTAGATCCTCAAGTGTGGTCCTTTGACCAAATCCAAACTTCACAGAAAATATCTCAACCTAGAGGGCCACATGTGGCCCTGGACTGAATGATCTCTAAGGTCTCTTATGGAACTAACATTCTATGATTAGTTTGGTTTAGCAAAACCAACCAACACTGATTATATCCAGCAGTATCTGTCTAATTCTCACAGTTCCCCATCTCTTCAATGAAGGGAGGGAGATGCATTTTCTCAATTTTTCTTTGAGGCAAAGCTTGGTCATCACAATTATACAATTAAATTATTCTGTGGTATGGACGGGATTTCCCTACAAAGAGAAATATATCCTAAATCTAATTCAAGTCAACTCAATGAACATTATTGAGCACCTACTGTTAACTGTATATTGCACTATGCTAGGCACTGGGTATAGACCAAGTTTACATAAGACAAAGTCACTGTTTTCTTGGAGAGGATGTGAAACACACAGAGATAATTATAATGCATAAACAGGGCATCAAAAAAGAGCAAGAAATTCCTAAGCATAACCTAGAAGAGAGATTATTACCAACAGGAAGGACGAAGGAAGTTTGCTGCAACATACCATTGGTAAAAAGCACAGCTCTTGGAGGGTTTTGTTCTCCTCAGGGGTGTGGTTTGCATGAAGAACAGATCTAAAGCAATGATTTTCCAAGTGTGGTCCAGGGATTTCTGGGGATCTCTGACATCCTTTCTGGGAGTCCTCAACATATAACCCACATAAACAAAAGCTCTTGGAGTAGGGAGGATCCCAAAATAATTTGTAACAGTGGAAAGAGATCCTGAGGCTAAAAATAATTGAGAATGCAAATCCAAGGCAAATGGGAAAAGAGAGCCATGGAGTTTGGTGACCTTCTTCCTCTCACTCTACAAATGTACACATAGCCCAAGAAACACATGAATTTCAGGGGAAGCTAGAGAGATGCTTATTTTACAGTTCATCAAGAATGAAGGAACCCTTTGGGGAATTCTGGTTTATAAGCTGAGAACTTCCCATCACATCTGACAATGGCTCAGGAGGCACTTTCAAGAATCTTAACTCTGAACCTAGGGTCAATCTTCACATTACCACCTACTTTGTTGTTTTTGTTCAATCATTGCAATCATGTCAGGCTCTTATTGACCCCATTTGAGGTTTTCTTGGCAAAGATACTGGAGTGGTTTACCATTTCCTTCTCCAGCTCATTTGACAGATGAGGAAACTGAGGCAAATAGAGTTAAGTGACTTGCCTGGGGTCACAGAGTTAGTAAGTGTCTGGGACCAGATTTGAACTCAGGAAGATGAGAATTCCTGACTCTAGGCCTGACACTCCATCCACTGTGGCACCTAGCTGCCCACTACCTCCCTCAATCCATGGGAACGTACCCCTTCAAACAACTATCACCATCTATTTCCCAACACCCAGGATCGATGAAGACAAAAATACCTCATCCTCAACAACCGAGAGAAAGCATGGCAAATGTCTGCGCTCAAAGAAACAGCCTGCGACCCACTGTTTTGTTCAGTATTTTGCAAATATGGAACTTTCCAATTTTCCTTCTTTTCTCTTCCAGTTGCATTCTGAAAGAAGTAGCTTCCCTCATCAAAAAAAAAGCTGGAATTGGATGGCCAGATTATTATAAGACAGAGCGAGGCTTAATCTTCTCCGATGTTTTTATATTTGAGAGTAAAGAGGCATTCGGCACTTATCTAAAATTACAGCGGTTGCAAAGATAGAAACCCCTCAAAGGTATATAGGTATGATTTGCATACATGGATGCTTTTGTTTTCATTATAGAATGATAGAATCACAGAAGGTTCAGACTAGAAGGAACCCTAGAGCTCATTTAGTTCAACCTCCTCATTTTACAAATAAACAAAATAGAGCTCAGAGAGCTGGACCATCCCACTCAAGGTCAGGTCACACAGCGAGCCACTGGTGAGCCTAGGCCTTGTGGCTGGCTACAGGGCTTGGGGAAAGATCTTGGCTGACTGTAAAGGAGGCTGATGTGGGAGTGGGGAACTGATTTGTTTGTTTGTTTAATGATAGTTCTGCCATCCTATTTAAGGGATTGCTCTCATTAAATAATTAAATAATTAAAAATGATTGCTGCATCTGGTTTTTACATCACATTCATTTCCATGTACATCCATCCCCATTTACTTGACCCAGGAAGCTTTCTCTTGTAACAAAGAATTACAAGGGGAAAAAAACACAGTATAGCAAAACCAGCCAAAGCATTGACTATATCCAACAGTATATGCAATATTCCATACTCATAGTCCCACTCCATACCCATTGCGATGAAGGGAGGGAGATACACTTTCTCCGTTCTTCTTTCGGGCAAAGCTTGATTATTAAAATTATACAGTGCTCAGTTTTCCATTTTAACGTTATAGTCATTGTGTAGATTGTTTTCCTGTTTCTCCTTATTTCCTCCCCCTCTCACTTTTTTAATATAGGAAGTATTGCTTGACCTAGTATGGGAAATATCTCATGATTCCCCAAAATGTTTCCTCTCCTCCAGGCAGGCCTATACAACATCCTCTTCACTTATCTTGTCTATTTCTACCGTTGAATCCATATTGTTCCTTCTGTCTGGAATGCCCTTCCCAAATCCTCCACCTCCTTCCTTCAAAGGCTCCCTCTAGTCCTTTCTCTTCTGTAAAGTCTTCTCTGACCATCACCTCTCTCTCCTGCCATACACACACATGCACACACACACACACACACACACCATTAATCTCACTTTCCTCTGTGCTCATAGCAAAGCACTCAACTAGGAGCCCAAGGCCCATGTTCTATTCCTGCTCTTTCCCCTAATTTGTCTTCCCCTAACTTGACCACTGCGGTCAAGCCCTTTCACCTCTCTAGACCTTCATTTTCTTTCTTTGTTTAACAAATGAAAAGGCTTAAGTTTGATGACCTCTAAGCTCCCTTCTTCCTCTAACATTCCAACAGTCATAAACAAGAAAGAATCACTAGGGCTTTTCCCCAGTGCATCAAAATTTAGAGAGTACTGCCAGCACTCATTTTCCTTCAGCAGATAGAAACAGAATTTAGCATCCTAGTTAGCAAGAATAATCTGTTAATACATGAAGCTACAAGATTTGTGTGCTTCCTTCTGCCCCTGCTCCCAGTGACTTTAACCCAGGTGAGCTCTGAGGTTCCAAGGTTTCAGTCCACAGGAACCAATGTCCTGGGTTCTCTCTATTTCTTCCCATCCTCCAAACGAATTTTATTAAAAAGTTGTTGCCTTGGGAACATTTTGTGGGGCTTACTCCAGCTTCCAAAATTGCTAGCTATGGCTCTGCAATCTATGATTATGAATATTAAGGGCAGGACTGAGGTGGCAAAAGAAATTGTTAAAGTGGCATTCAAAAAAATAATAATAATAAATAAAATGGCATTCGGACTAAGGTGCTTGAATTTCACCTGATAGACAATTGGGAGCTATTGAAGTAGTTTGAGCTGAGGAGTAACACGATATGAGCTGATCGTTGCATAATGAAGCAGGGGTAGGATGGATAGATTGGTGCAGAGAGAGGAAATAGAGGCCAGAAGATATTTTAAGAGGCTGCCACAATGATCTAAGTTGTACAAAGGGCCTATAATGGTACAGTGGCAGTAGGCATAGAAAGGATATAGAACTGGCAGGATTCAGAGAAAGGAGAGGAAAGAGTGAAAGATGCCAGACCTTGGCATCTCCAACACAGGACACCGAGTGAATAATGGAACCTCTAGCAAAAATTATGAAGACAGAAGGGAAGATAATAAGTTTAGTTGCATACATATAGAGATTGAAGGGCTGGTAAGAATACTCAGACAGATTTTGGAAGAGGCTTGGAAATATATCTCAGAGGAAAGACCAGGGCTGAAGATAGAAATTTGAGTCCTGTACATAGATGGATAGTTGAAGTCACAGGAGTAAATGAGATATCCAAAGGAGAGAATGTAGAGGGAAGAGAACCTGAGCCACAATTAGGATTCTAGTACCTGGGAAAAAAGGATGAGGATAGGGGTAGAGTGGAATGGGGTACTACATTTTCCAGAGTTCAGTCTCAGACCCTGAAGAATTACTGATCCTGTAACCCTACCCCGAGTTTTCATGAGTTCCGGGAGGTAGCAGGAAAGGGTGGGGGAGCAGAACCTGCAGAAGGAGTGGAACCCTCAGGAATGGTGCTACAGGGCAAGTGAAGGACCACAAAGGATGGAGGTAGTGAGCTAGAAGTACCCTTCAGATATTGGCATTTTGTGCCCAAACCCTCAATTATCTCCACCCTAGTCATGGGTCTGAGGACACCCACCTTAAGATAGAGATTATGGAAACAGTGAAAGAAACAGAGAAGAATTAGTTAAAGAGAGAAGAAAAGAATCTGAAAACTTCAATATTGTTGAAGCTAATGGAGGAAAGAGTATCCAAAAGACAGAATAGTCAACAGAATCAAAGACTAGAGGGAATGGGAAGAGGGTGGAAATCAAGAAGAATAATGACTGAGAAAAGCCTATTAGACTTAAGAAAGCAAGAATTTCTGAGAGTGAAGGGAGGCAGAAGCTAGATAATAATGGAAGTGTGAGGGGCAAGAAAGTGGAGGTATAGGGTATAGCCAACTATCTAAGTCTCAAATGATGAAAAAGAAAAAGAGAGGTCATTAGTTGAGTGGGTAAAAAGATTGAGTGGAGGTCTTTTTTGTGATTGTAAGCCAATGGCAAGAAAATAATGGGGAAAAAATGTCAAAAATTCAAGGGAGAGTAAAGATGTTTTCTGAAGCAAAGTCCTAAAGGAGATGAGAGGAGATGAAATCAAAGATACAAGGAGAAGGATTAACTTTAGCAAGTACAAAGACCCCATCTTTTGATGCCCATTTATAGCCCGTAGATGTAAAATTTAGTGCTTAATCAAATATTGTCCCATACTTTCTCTAATTGTTTTGCGCCAATTCTGTCTTCCCAACAAAACTGTAAGTGCCTTGAGGGAAAAGATTTGTCTTCTATTTCTCTTGGATACACTCTCCCCCTCTACAGTCTACCCTCTAGGTAATAAGTGCTCAATAAAGACTTGTTGGTTGATTTATTCAGAAACAGATTTTGATCGGCTGGATGCAGCCTGTGTTGTATGAGTGAAGGAAGAACTCAGCTTCCCAAAATCATCCCTATGAACATTTGCCTGGCTATTCCAGCCTTGGTAGCAGGCTGGATAAAGTGATGGTAACAGCAAAGGAGGCAGGCTACTGGGAGGGAAGTGAATTAGAGAAACTCTTCCTTCAGCAAGACAAATTTGTGCTGGGAAGCCATGCTTGGCTGAGGAAGCCAATTGGAAAAGAATGATAGAGGGCTGGGTGCCGAGGTTCATCAAAGTCATTTGTTGCAGGTAAGCTCATTTTTCACAGGCCAAGGGGATATTTACCTGGAGTACACCTTTAAGGAACAGCCGACAGATTGAACGGTACAATGCTTTATTATATTTCACACCCTGGTGATTCAATATGATGGGGGTGGGGAGGAGCAAAGGAGAGAGGCACAAGTCAGAGCTATGAAAAAGTCCAGCTATGGTGCCTTCTCTTTTTGGCATGCCTCCTGCAAATAATAACATGGCGCAAAGGTAAACAGAAGGTCTGTAAGCAACACTTCACCATGGAAGATGCTGTCTATTGATGAGGCTTTTGGCCTTAATGACCTTGGCCCCTGCCATTCTCTGAGGTATGGACTTTTTGTGTTTTATTTGTTCTCTATTCATCCAAGTCCCGTCTACCCTTGCTAGTGATATCTCATAGATGTCAATCTGGCATAGTACAATACTAAATATCCAAGGATAAATAGGACTGAGAATCGGGAAATCTGGGTACTAATCTTGGCACTGCCATTCCTAACTAGATGACCTTGGCAAGTCACCTTAAGTTTCAGCTTCAGATTTTCTCATAAAAAAGTGGGAGTGGGGAGCTGGATTAGGTGAGCTCTAACTTCCTTTCCAATTCTCATATTCTATGACTCTCAATAAGTCTCTAAGATCAAGCTTTTCCTGCAGCTGATTGGACAATGGCAACATCAGAATGCCACCTTGTACACCAATTCCATAAGCCCAATTCTATCTCTGCTGTATGTACCTAAGGCACAGACTATGAAGGACTACCCTTCTTGACATCAGCTTCAAGGTTAAGTATTCCCTCCAAATATCAGTTTCCCTTAATAACATATTGTACAACTGTCATTCATGCATTCAGCTAAATCTTCCTGGAAACTACTTATATCTATAGCCTGAACCATTGCACTAGGGAGAAGGGAGAGGAACAGTAGCATTACACAATTTTACTAGGTGCTATGTCTAAAACCGGGATCATCTCTTCCTACTTCAAAGCTCCAAATAATATTTTTAATTGAAAAAAGAAAAAAAAGGAAGAAGATGAAAAAAATAAGTAAAAATAACCAATACCTAGAAAAAAATCTGAAAATATATACAAGGTACTACACTCATGAACCTCCCCCCTAGGCAAAGGAGTGAGGTGCTTAGGAGCATAGCTTCTCATTTCTTTTCTTTGAAGTCATGCTTTTTCTTTCTCAGATAAGGGTTTGGCATCCAAGATACATGTACACATATGTACACAGATACAGACACAGATAGATCCATTAGTTGTCTGTGTATCTTGAATGCCAAACCCTTATTTGAGAAACCTGATAAAAAGATTTTTTCCCATTGAGCCACTTTCTTTCTTATCCTTGATGAATTAGTTTTATGTGTACAGAAGCTTTTTAATTTCGTGTGATCAAAGTTATCTGTTTTATCATTTGTAATTGCCTTTATTCTTGTTTGCTTAAAAATATATCTCCTATCCATGGCTATATATGAGAGAGAGAGAGATACATATGTAATCTACTTCTATTATAATTTTATGGTATGATCTATAATATTCAAGTCACGTATCTATTTATAAGGGTAGCTAGAGAGTACAGTTGCTAGAGTGCCAAGCCTGGAATCAAGAAGACTCATCTTCTGGAATTCAACTGCAGCCTCAGATTCTTTCTAGCTGTGTGACCTTGGGCAAGTCACTTAACTCTGTTTGCTTCAGCTCCTCATCTGTAAAATGAGCTGGAGAAGGAAATGGCAAACCATTCCAGTATCTTTGCCTTACGCTTCATTATCTCCTTCAACACCTACGAAAAGTTCTGAGCACATATAAAGTGCTTAATAGAGTCTTGTGAAAAGACTGAACACATGAATAGTAAGTCGACTAGACATTGAGAAGAAAGAAAATGCCATGCTTAAAATAAACAGTAGGCAAAGCTGGGCATGTGGGCGGCACCCAATTGAGAAAGTCCAGCAAATGGAGAATGCAAACATTATTTAGTGATGGGAACCATGAAATGGGATAGGATGAAGGGCACTTAAAGGTAGATGGAAAACCAGCCTTGCATGAAAACACAAACTTTAGTACAAATTAAATTGCTAAAGAAGTTGCATTTTGCTTAAGATGAGCAGTTATGTGTAATGGCCCTGATGAAGACTTGCATGTCAAGTCATTCAGCCAGCAATGCCCTGCAGCGGCCCTCAAAGTGCTAGTAATATAGGCACTCAATAAATGTTGGTTAATTTTCATGGTTCTCAGGTTCCACAAAGAGAAATGTCTTTCTCTAGCTCCCCACTCTTAATTTCCCCACTATGACCCCCTACCTGGAATGGCCTTCTCTTCTTTTCTGCCCACACAAATCTTATCCATCTTTCAAGGGCCTGCTCAAGTCTTATATCCTCCATGAAGCCTCTCCTATCTACTCCAACCAACACTGATACTTTACACAAAGTAGGCATCAACAAATACTAGTTGACGGACTGACTTAGATTTTTCCATTTCCTCCTTGCCCGTAGTATTTTGCAATCCTAAATCACAGGCTCTAAAGCTTGAAGGGGTCTTACTGATCCAGCTCTTACTTGATATCATGCAGAAGGGAGATCCTTCTAGGCAGAGTTGATATCATCCACAGAAACCCCTGACTGCGTAAGAAAGAGACTAGATTCATATGTTTAGACACAAGATAGCCAGGGGAAGTTCAGTGAAGTCCAGTCACAGGGTACACTCATGTGGCATTATGCTCAGAGATAAGCCTAGGAAGCAGGGTCTGGGGGGAACTAGAAGAATTTCAAACTCTAAACCACCTCTGACTAAATAAATGCTTCATCTTTGCTTAGCAGATAGGGAAGGTTGAGGCAAGCAGGCTGGAAGTAGTGTCTAGGGGGCCCCATAGGTCATGTCCATTGAACTGGTAGATAGAATCTTAATAAACCTAAATCAGGAAACTATTCTGCAAACTCACCCTTTTCTGTGGTTTCCTGTTTGTCAGTTTTTCCTCCTTAGTTTCTCAGTAAACATTCTTTTAAAAAATTTCCAGGTCGTCTCACCTTAACTAAAAATAAAAGAAATATTCCATCCCATGGTCAGGCTCAAATGGATCAATCACACCTACGGCTTGTGGGTGATGATGGCAGCAAAATCAAACCAGCTCCAGACTCAGAGAAAACCAACAGGACCAGAGCAGATAAAGAGTGAGAATTCTAGAAGGAAATAAACTCGGCTATGTAAGTTAGTATTCTCTTCCCTCTAGCTTGTGCCATTCTGCAAAGCTCAACTCCAATTCAAAGTCAAAGAAGGCTTCTTGGACTGTGTTGATGCATACTGATTCCTTTCTTCTCTGATGCCCTCTTTTCTGTGCCAAAAAATCTGGCATTTAATCAGACACTATCTCATATTGTTCTCTAGGCCTTCCTTCTATTTGGGTTAGCCTTTCCTCACACTTCTCTTCTTAACCCCTTATGATCCAGCTTCCAGTCTTATTCCATCGAAACTGATCTCTCCAAGACATTAATGATCTCTTTGTTGCCAGATCCAACGGTCTTTTCCTCAATCTTCATTTTCCATGACCTCTCTGCAGCCTTTGACACTGTTGACCACTCTCTCCTTCTTGATACCCTCTCCTCTTTCAGTTTTCAGGACGCCACCCTCTCCTTTCTCCCTATCTGACCACTCTTTTTCTGTATGCTTTAATAGATCTTCTCCCAGATCTCACCCTCTAACTGTTGGTGTCCCTCAGGGTTCTGTCCTGGGTCCTCTTCTCTTCTCCCTCTACACTGCTTCACTTGGTTGATCTCATGAGCTCCCATGGATTTAAGTCACCATCTTACATGAAAAATTCTCAGATCTACCTATCCCACTCTAGACTCTCTGCTGACCTCCAATCTCACATCTCCAACTACCTTTCAGATACTTTGAGCTGGATGTCCAGCGGACACCTTAAATTCAATGTGTCTAAAACAGAACTCATTATCTTTCCCCCTAAACCCTCCCTCCCTCTTACTTTCCCTGTCACTGTAAAGGGCGGTATCACCCTCCCAGTGCCTCAGGCTCATGACCAAGGAGTCATCCTGGATTCCTCACTATATCTCACCCTATCCCCGTCTCCATCCAATCAGCTGGCAAGGCCTGTCGATTTTACCTCTGCAGCATTTCTCCTATAAGCCTGACTTCTCTTTTTTGACACTGCCATCACTCTACAGCAGACCCTCATCACCTCACACCTGGAGTAATGTAATAACCTGCTGGTGAACCTGCCTGTCTCAAGTGTCTCCCTACTCCAATCCATGCTCCATTGGGTTACTAAAGTGATTTTTCTAAAGCAACCCCTTCCCCCACATACACGGACACTCAAAAAACCCCCATGGCTTTCCATTGCCTCCAGGATCAAATACAAAATGTTCTGTTTGGCAGCCCTTCATAACCTAGCTCCCTCCTGCCTTTCTAGTCTTCTTACACATTATTCCCTACCATGCACTCTTCAGTCCAGTGACTCTGGCCTCCTCGTTGTTCCATGAACAAGACACTCCATCTCTCAGCTCTGGATATTCTCTCTGGCTGTCGCCCAGACCTGGAATGCTCTCCTTCCTCTACTGTGACTACTGCTCCCTGGCTTCTTTTAAGTCCCAACTAAAATCCCACCCTTTTACAGGAAGCCTTCCATAACCCCTCAATTCCAGTACCTCCTCTCTGGTAATTATTTCCTATTTATCCTGTGTTAGCTTCCTTTGTATATACTTGTTTGTATGTTGTCTCCCCCATTAGATTGTAAACTGCTTGAGGGCAGGGATTGTCTCACTTCTTTTTCTATCCCCAGTGCTTAGCACAGTGCCTGGCACAGAATATGTGCTTCATAAATGTTTATTCATTTTTGATTGTTTTCTCCAGTACCGAACTGCAATATTAAAAAAAACACCTCACGTTCCCATATCACTTCACAACAACCCTAGCTATGGGCAAAGTATCTCCATTTTGCCTATCAGAAAACTAAAGTCAGGATTACTCTTGCTGATGCCCTTTATTGGTCTCTCTATAACTTATTCTTCAGGTCCTTTTGACCCAGTATTGTTTGTGGTTTCTCTCTAGTCTTTCTAGCTCTCCACGCCAACTATATTTTCTCCTCCAAAGTCATCCCCTGTACCCTGGGCCATTTGCAGTCATCTTGGCTATTGTCTTGCCGCTGGACTTTGATAACCCTGGAAGGGAGAATGAGACTGATAACTTTGCGCAACTCTGCCTCACTTAAATACAACTCATGAGCAAGTCAAGACATCACCCTGTGATGTCATTGGTCCTCTTCGAAAATGAAGGACAAAACAGGTCCCCACTGGGAAATTTCAAGGACAGAAGCAAGAGAAGAAGACCTACAGAAACAAGATCAGGTAGGAGAGGTCAAAGCTTCAGAGAAGTGAAGGGGATTGAAGACTGGAAACACAACCACTGAATTAATTAATAATGAGTATCATATTGTTTGCCTTCTCAATAGGTATGGGAGGAGTTAGAAGGAAGAAAAAAATTTGGAATTCAACATAAAAAAAGAATGTTTAAAAAATTAAAACAAAACAAAGAGTTTGATCCAACTGTATCATAGGGAAAACCCAGAGGATGAATAATTCCTAGTCATATGAACAACCTATAGAACTCATTCATCATTATCTATATCTGGAGCAGACACAACCAATGGACAAGGAGTTGGGCCCAGAACTGAACAGTCTGAGGAGAAAGCTGGATTCTCTTTAAGAATTTACATAGTTCTTTCAATGACTTCAAACTTTTCCCTGAGAAAAAGACCCAATCTCTTTACTACCAATTTTCTTCCAGGGCTACTTCATGGTTGAGATATATGGAGCACAAAAGGACCTGCAGAATTGTAAATGTATACCACACAAGGGCCAATAGAAAGGAGAATGGCAGGCTACAACAGATTCCAAAGAAGGAATTACAAAAGGAGTAGAAGAGGGAAGGATGCTATCATAGAAAAGTATGGACAAGAAAGAGGATGTCTGCTCATGTGGCAGGAAGGAGAGATAAGCAATACCAGGAGAAATCAAAGAAGGCCCCTACATGCTATAGCAGATACCCTGTGGCAAACTTATGGGAAGACATGAAAAGAGTCACATGAGCTATGTAGGCATCAATGGCTTATGATTGTCATCACTAGAGGGAATGCTCACTTGACTTAGATCACCTACTCATTTAGTAACTAACATTGCAATAATGCCTTAAAGTTTGCAAGGAAGACAAAAGCGTTGTGTTAATTTTAATGCATAACACAAGCATAAGATATTGCTGTTATTTTATTTAGACTATGAGGCATAGAAAAAGAAGGACAAGACCAGAAATCAGGACCTTGGTTCTAGTCTTGGCTCTACCACTAATCAGCCATCAGCAAATTTGTAAATGTAAATGTAAATAAACATCGATTAAACAACTACATGTACTGAGCATTGTGCTGGCTTCCAGGAAAAATACTAACTCTAGAGAAGAGACAGTCCTTGCCTTCAACAAGCTTAGACTCTAGAAGAAGGATACAATACACACAGATGACTATGAAATCTAGAAGTATATGACAAAATTATTGGAAAGAAAGAAAGGAGGTTTGTCAAGTCTGGGAAGGAAGGTCATTAGCATCAGGAAGATCAGGGAAGGATTCCTGAAGGAGATGGCATTTGAGTTGGGCTTTAAAGGACAACAAAGATCAGGATCTTTGCTTTCCAATCAGGAAACATCATGAACAAAGACACAGAAGGGGAAGAATGGCAGGCACAAAGAGTAGCCATATTTGGCTGGAGTATGGAATTCATGGAGGGGAGTGATATGAGACGATTCTGGAAAGGTAGGGTAGGGCCAGAATGTGGAACACCTTGAGCCTTTATTGGTAAACATCGCAGAAGAAGTGTGTGTTGGACAGAGTAAATCATGCATTGCACATGGAGTCAGGAAAACCTGGTTTTGAATCCCACCTCATGACATTTTTTAGTTATATAACCATGGGCAAGTCACTTAAACATTCCAAGGAAAAGTTCCCTTATCTGTCGAATAGGTATCAAATTACCTGGAGTGGCTAACTTAGAGCTGTAGAGGGACCCAAATGAGATAAGGCATATAAAGGGCTTTGCAAACATTAAAGTAAACATTGCAAACACTCACTGTACAAATGGCAATCATTCTCATAATTCTAAAACAGGCCCCCCACTGGAAAATCCTGAGGACAGATGTAAGAGAAGACTTGCAAGAGTAAGATCAGGTACAAGAGGGGTGGGCAAATCTTCAGAGAAGTGAAAGGGACTGAAGACTGAAAACACAACCACTGGATTAGTTAATTAGGAAGTCACAAGTGACTTTTAAGAGAGCATTTACTATATACTTTTTTTAAAAGAAAAATATATATAATAGAGATTTGCACTTAATCCCCATTTTCTGTTCTCTGTATGAGGAAATGGTGTCTTTTTTCTTTTTGGTATTCGTTAAATTCAGAATACAAAATGAGATTAAAACAAGCCTCTCTTTAGAGTAGCTGGGGCAGAAGCTTGACTGAAAGAGGCTGAGGAGTGAGCAAGAAAAAATGAGAGGCATTGTTTGGAGCAGAAACCAGCTCACTTTTTCTATTTGTGTCCCTAGTGCTTACCACACGGCTTGGAGCACAGTAAATGTTTAATAAATGGGGTTTTTTTATCCATTTATTCATTCATTGAGTATAAACAACTTCTAGAAATTTAGCAGTAAAGGAAAGGAATGAGATGGGATACTAGTTTGATGGGTAGAATAGTCAAGGGAAGTAATTTCTGTTTGTTTGTTTTAGTACTGTGAAGACCTGTGCATGTTAATAAGCTGATGGGAAGGAACTACTGGAGAAGAGATTGGAGATCTCCAAAGAAGAAAGACTTTGGGGAATCCTGAAGAAGGGAATAAAGGGTAAAGGTAGAGGGACTGACTGAAATAGAAAGTAGGCATAACTGTTCTTGGCAGCTAGGTGGTGCAGTGGATAGGGTGCCAGCCTTGGAGTCGGGAGTACCTGAATTCAAAGCCAACCTCAGACACTTAATAGCTGTGCCATCCTGGGCAAGTCACTTAACCCTTCTGGCCTCAGTTTCCTCTTCTATAAAATGAGCTGGAGAAGGAAATAACAAAGCATTACAGTACTTTTGCCAAGAAAATCCCAAATGGGATCACAGAGATGACTCAACAACAACATCTGTTCTATGACTAAAGGAAAAGAGGAGAAAGTGGGTGATAAGAAAGGGATCTGTGGAGTGGAGGAGGGGAGCTAAGAGAGCTTATATCAGATGGTCCTGATGGTCTCAGTGTAGTAAGGGGCTAGATCAGGAGTGGGGAACCTGCAGTCTCAAGGCTACATTGGCCCTTTAGGTCCTTGAGTGCTTTCTGTGAAGTTAGGATTCACTCAGAAGGCTACCCCTGGTCTAGCTTATCTGCTCTAAGTGTGAGAGGAGGCAGGGATACAGTTGGGGGAGGGAAGGAGAAAACAAAAAAAGGTTTGGAACAGATCCTGTGGAGCATAAGCTAGGAAGCCCATGAGTGTGGAAGAGAAGAATGATTGAGCAGCAAAGAGAGCTTGACTGAGATTATGCACCATCGGTCTGTATGCAGCTCAGTTCTGAGACTTTTTCCATTGAGGCTCAGCTCTAGATCAGTAGCAGAGAAATCCGATGATGGTGGTGCCCTGGAGAAAGGGAGTCTGGCCAGAAATAGGGGAAGACCATCCCTTCCAGTCCCACATTGCGATTGGAATATCAGACAGATTTAGAGCTGAATGGGAGTCTTGGAGGCCAAACAGCCCAACCCTCTCACTTTACAGTTGAAGAAACTGTCACAGGAGGGTAAGTGCCCAGTTGGTAAACTTCAGGGGCCATTCTATGACTCTATTTCATTTGAGCAAAACCCTGAAAACTCTGTGTCTGTGTGTGTATGTGTGTGTGCATGCACATGCACATGTGTGCATGTGTGTATTTGTGTGTTGTTTAATATTTCTTCTCCCAGGTAGTACAAAACACTGCTGGAAAAGGCACATGCAAAGGGAAATTCCCCACAAGGTAAACCAGCACACTTGGGTAAAAGCATTGGCATCCTCCAAGTTCATTAATCCATGGAATAATAATTTGTGAACTAAAAATCAGTCTTTATGTAGCAGGCAAAGAAAGCCTCGTGTGGCGGAATAATGGACTACCCCTCTAAAACTGAATCTCATTAACCAAGCCCCCAATACATAATAGCCTTCATTTGTAAACAGGCTTTCCTCCTCCTCCATACCTCTCCTCTAACCATACCCCAAGCTACTAATGTCCCTGCAACTATGGGACAGCAGGACTCCCACACCCTCTCCCGGCTCTGCTGCCAAGTAGCTCCCCATTCCCTTGGCTATTAATGGGGCAGATTAGAAGGTGGCCTGAGTGCACCAAAATGAAACTCTTGGATCAAGGCCCGGATGCTGAAAACTTTCTCCAACTCCCAGAGTACTGAGGTGTCCCCAGTGGGCCAACAGGAGGAATGAGCACGGGCAGGGTACGGGAATTGCTTAAGGGAAAGTTCTATTTTGATCCTTCCTGGATCTCAGCAGGTCATTAAAAGAAAAAAGACAGTGGGCATTGTGTTCTTTATGCCAACCGGGCAGGGATAGGTTGCGTGGATTTTCCCAGGGGGCATCTGGGTGTCTGCCCAGTGGCCTGTGGGGTTTCTAGCAATTTAAGAGCTTTCAGAACTAGGAAAGAGAGCAGCAATGAAATGAATCCCTGGACGCAGCTTAG
>CM053622.1:308172907-308201880 GCA_028646595.1 Phalanger gymnotis | reverse complement strand
GCTAGATACTATCTTGTTTTTCTGTGGCCTCCTGGTTGCCCTTGTGAAATAGGCTTTCTGGGCCTGGAGTCTTTTTGTCAAGATGTTGGAATGGGGAGGCTGGTTCAAGTTTTTGCTGCGGTGGGGCCTAAATAAATTTCTTGTTGTTTTCTCCTTAGAGAATCTCTCATACCTTGCGATTTCGGACCATTCAAACATACATGATTATATTTGAGATCATAAATTCGGCCTTCCTACTACAAGTCTCTGCTTCAGGATCTCTAAGGAGGGAGCAGTGGCTAAAGCCTGGAGTCAGGAATACCTGAGTTCACATCCAGCCTCAGACATTTACTAGCTGTGTGACCCTGGGCAAGTCACTTAACTGTGTTTGCCTCAGTTTCCTCATCTGTAAAATGACCTGGAGAAGGCAATGGCAGACCACTCCAGCATCTTTGCCAAGAAAATCCTAAATGGGGTCACAAAGGGTCAGACAAGACTGAAAATGCCTGAGTAACAATAGCAACCAAGTGGAATGGGCTGCCTTGGGAAGTGGTAGGATCCCCCTCCTTTGTTGCTTGGCCTTTGGGGGCTTGGGAGCAGCTCTATTTGCAGGAAGCTTTTCCAAGACTACATCAGCCTCTTTTTGACTTCCGATCACTTCTGCTCATGCTCCCCTCTGGAGGCAAGCTGAGCCAGTCTGAGCTGTCTTACACACAACAGCCCTCTCACGTCTCCATGAAGTCTCCTCTTTTCCTGGCTAAACACTCTGAGCTCCCTCTATGGAGGTCTGGACTCAGGGCCCTGCTTGTCCTAGTCACTCTCCTCAGGACATCATTCAGCTTACCCTCATCTTTCTTAACATGTGGTGCCCAGGACTGAATACAGTACCCTAGATGAGGTCTGCCAAGGACAGGATGAAGGGAATCTATCACCTCCTTAGTCCAACAGGCAATGCTTTTCTTCATTCAGTCTAAAATCACATCGAGCTTTTCTTGAAGCCCCATCACACCGCTGACTCATGTGGAACTTACTCAACACTAAAGCCCCAAGATTCATGTTCAGAGAAATAAGAGAGGTTTTTGTTTTGTTTTTGGAAGGGGGCAGATGAGGCAATCTGGATTAAGTGACTTGCCCAAGGTCACACAGCTGGTAAGTGTCTAGTGTCTGAGGCCAGATTTGAACTTATGTCCTTCTGACTCCAGGGCACCACCTAACTGCCCCTCCACCATCTTGAGAAGCAACATGGAGTAGTGGATAAAGCACTGGACTTGGAATGCAAGAAGACCTCTGTTCAAATTCTAACTCATACTTAGAAAGCGTGTGACCCTGGCCAACTCGATTAACCTCCTTATGCCTCAATTTCCTCACTTGTAAAGTGAGGAAGGGTGGACTCTATAGCCTCTAAAGTCCCTGTGTTATCCTTATGTCATTGGTTTTTTGATCCCAGTGTAAAATTTTACATTTATTCCAACTGAATTTCATCTTGTTAGAGTCAGCTTATGTTAGCCTGACAAGATCTTTTTGACTCCCAACTCTATCAGCCAGTGTGTCAGCTCTCTCCCAGCTTAGTGGCATATGCAAATTGGATAAGCATACCATTTATCCTTTTATTCAAGTGAAAAATGTTAAGCAGGATAAGGCCAAGTATAAATCTGTGGGGTACTCTATTGGACACCTACAACCACATTGGTATTAAGCTATTGAACCTTTAAAGGGGAGCCATTTGGCAAATTCTGAATCCTTCTGATTGTGTTATCTAGTCCACATCTTTCTGTCTTCCCCACAAGAGTATAGAGAGCGTTATCAAAAGCCTTGCTAAAGGCTATGTAAACTATATCTGTAAAATTTCCCTCACCTACCAGTTTAGTAGCCCTATAAAAAAAAATTAGACTAGTCACTGCCTCTTTGGGATCTGTATTTCTCTTCCTAGATCTCCACCAACCATGACTTCGATGATCTCTTCTAGAATTTTTCCAGAAATTAAAATCAAGCTCATCAAAACGAAAGTTTAGCGATGCCTCTTGCTCAAGGAAATTTCAATGACACCCAATTGTTTGTAGGATTAAATACAACCTTCTCACTTTGGCTTCAGTCTGGCTGCAGGTTACCTTTTCCAGGTTTATTACACAATCCTCCCATACTCTTGGTTCTAGTCAAATTGGCATACTTATTATTGCCTAAATTCAACATTTCATCTCCCACCACTAGGCCTTTGTACAGGATGTCTCCCTTGCCCAGATTATCCTCCCTCTCACCTCCACCTCTTGTAGTCCCTTGCTACCTTCAAGGCTTAACTCACATGTCATTTCCCACCATAAATCCTTCGTGATCCCCTCAGTTGGCAGGGCTCAATTCTTCTTCTTTAAATTATCATACATGTACTTGTCTGTTCATATTTTGCACCCCTACAGTAGAATACAAGCTCTCTATTTTATCATATTATCTTTGGTGCTTTGCTCATAGCAGACACTCACTAAATACTTGTTGAATTATTACATACAGTGGATTAGATTTAAAACAAAACAAATTCTGACATGCTATAGAGATGCGAATATTTGACACCAAACATATACACATTTATAAAAAAATTTTAAATTATTTTAAATTATATTAGAATTTTTTAATTATTTTAAATGGTATTAGAATTTTTAATTATTTTACATTGTATTACAATTTTTAAATTATTTTAAATTGCATTAGAATTTTAAAATTATTTTAAACTATCCATTTTTCGTAGGCCTCAGCATTTTACTCCCTCTGCAACTGCCTACCTGCCAATTCTGATCAAAAGATCTAGATTCCGACCTTAGGCAAATTCCTTCTCCTTGTTGAACCTCAGTTTCTTGATTTGTAAAATAAGGAAATTGGCTTACCTGGGCAATGGCAAGAGGCAGGACCCTGGTGAGCTCTCAACTGGCTTTTCTTTCATGGCTGGTGAAAATAGAAGGCAAGTGTGTGGGGAGGGGGCAAGAGGAGGGCGATGCTGGGATATAATTAAGGTCCCTTCCAGTTTTAATATTCTCTGATCCTACTGGTAGGGTCATGCCTCATATCCAGGCTTCCTGTCTTTCCTTCGCTGTTCTTTTTTCCTTTACCACAGCTGACTCTGTTCAGCTACCTACTATATTCCTAGTATCATGTTAGAATAATAGCTTCCCTCCCTACCTCATGGGATCAAATGAGATCATGCATGTGAAAACACTTTGAAAAGCATAAATCGCTATGCAAGTATAAGGGATTCCTATTATAAAACTACCCTCAGGGCCCATGCCATGGGACCACTCCCATGGATTCAATTATCATCTCTATACAGATGGCTCCCAAATCGATATATCCAGCCCTAATCTCTTTCCTGAACTTCAGTCCCACATTACCAACTGCCTGCTGGACATCTTTTTCTTGGAGGTCCCATAGGAATCACAAACTCAACATGTCCAAAACAGAACTCATTATTATTCCCCCTAAATCCATCTCTCCTCCAAACTTCCCTATGTCTTTTGAGGGTATCCCCATCTTCTCATAGCCTAGGATTACATCTTCAGCATCATCCTTAGCTCTTCCCTCAGCCTCATTCCTCTAACAACCAATCAGTTGTCACCCCATCTTCAATACTGCTTCTGAGTTGAAATAAAACATAGATCTGACCCTGTTACTCACCTACTCAGGAATCTTAAGTGGTTCCCTCATTGGCAGTAGGATAAAATCCTCCACCTGGCATTAAAGCCTTCAATAATATGGCTCCCACCTACCTTTCTAAACATTTTCTATTATGCTCCTTCACCTTCCCTCTATTCTAGTCAAACCTGCCTCCTGTGTATTCCCTGTACACAACATTCCACCTCCCATCTCCCTGGGTCTGGAATATACTCCCTCCTCACTTCACTTTTAGAATCAATTGCTCATTTCTCTCCAATCATAGCTCAAGCACCACATCCAAAAAGCCTTTGCTGATTTCTATCAGTTTTTAGTGTTGTCTCCCTCTTGAAATACTTTATATAGCTTTATAGATACTATATTTATCTGTGGACATGTTGATATCCCCTCTTCGCCCTCTCTCCTCATTCCCACTTCACCCTCCCTTATATCCCAAACAGACTATAAACTCTTGTTTTGTTCTGGTCCCAAATAGCCTAACGCAGTACCTTGCAAAGAGTACTTAATACTCAAGTACAAAGATACTTAATAAATGTTTGTTGAATTGAATTTCTGGGAAGGCTGCTTTCTGGCAAGTTGCTTTGAGTCATTCAGCTCCCAATGAATTGATTTCAAGATGTCTCCACCTTATATGGAATTTCTGCCCCATAACAAGTTCTTTTATAATGACTGCCCAGAGTCCATGGATCAGTATAATCCCCAGTCTTCTATATGATCTCCCTTTTATTCCCTCTCTCCCCAGCCCTTGACTTCCACTTTAATCAACTATGAAAGAAAGGACCAGTCAAGACAAAGTCAGAGCCTTCCCCCTTCACTCAAGTATGTCTCTGAATTGAATAGGGGCAGATGGTCCTCTAGTCTTTTCTTAGATATCTTTAGGGATACAGACTCTATAGTTTCCTTTGATCTCCCAAGCTCAAGGTTCGATCACCATGATGGTCAAGAAGTTCTTAGAATCATTAAGTTGTCAGTTTTCCTCTTACATAATTGTGTCTTGTGCCTCACTACATGGAAAGCTTTTGGAGATTAGGGATCTCATCTCTTCTTCTGTTTATTCTATAATGCTATACACGCACATATCTATGTATACATATATACACATATATGCATATAGAAACATACACACATATGCACACACACACATATGTGTATTAGTTGGACACTGGACACATAGGAGACACTCTATATAGGCTTGCTGATTGGGTGACTAATCTTTCCTATAGAGCAGAAAGAGATTAGCTCATCAATCAATAAACATTTATTAAGCACCTACTATGTGCCAGGCACTGTGTTGGGGATACAAAAAGAGGCAAAAGATAGTCACTGCCCTCAAGGAACTCACAATCTAATGAGGGAGACAAACAGCAAACAGATATGTGCAAACAAGCTTTCTCCAGAATAAATAGGAAATAATTAAAAGAGAGAAGACTTGAGAATTAAAAGGGATTGGGACTGACTTCCTATAGAAGATGGGACTTTACTTGTGACTTTCCTACAAGGAAGCCGGTAGATGGGCATGAGAAGGGAGGGCATTCTAGCATGGGAGGCAGAGAAAATTCCCATAGTCAAGATACGGAGTGTCTTGTTTGAGGAACAGTAAGGAGGCCAGTGTCATTGGATCAAGGAGTACATGGTGAAGAGTAAGGTAGGAGAAGACTGAAAAGGTAGGAGTGGGCTAGGTCGTGAAGGGCTTTGAGAGCCAAAGAAAGGATTTCATATTTGATCCTGGAGGCACTAAAGTTTATTAAGTATGACGATGACATAGTGAGACCTATGCTTTAGGGAAATCATTTTGGGGGCTGAATGGAAAAAGAATTGGAATGGGGAGAGACAAAGCAGATCTCAACAAAGAAGAGCCCAGGTTCCCAAGGAGCTTAGTTTTTTTCCAGCCAGCAGCCTGGGTAACAAATGCCAGGGATCAGGAGAGAAGTTACACCATTGGACAAGACCCACCTGTGGTGATTTGCTCGATCTTCTGGAGGGATTTGAAGGACTGTTCAGCCGCAGGTGCCTGAAGGAAAGCAAGGAGCAGGAGCTGGGGAAAGACTGGGGATGAAATGATGGTCTGGAGAAGTGGAGAGTTCTCTGGTTCTCTTTCTTAGGAATCATAATTCCACTTCTGGTCTTTCTGAGTCAAAGAAATTCCTCCACTGGGTACTCCTCTTTTCCCTCTCACTCCCTTACTTTAATTCTCTTCCCGATCTTCAAAAAAAGCCCCAAGTAATAGTAAATAGCAAATGGAGGAATTGTGGCTAAAATTCAGGAAAATCACGCTTAAAATTGAGCACAGATGTAGTGCTCAGAGTAAAGGACATCTTCAGGGGGTTGCAACTGAAGTTAGGACTAGAATTGCAATAAACATTATAGACCTACTAAAGTCTGGTAGTGCAATCAGAATTAAGGATATGAATGCTATTTAAGAGTACCTGGATTTAAATCTCAGCTTTGCAACTCACTACCTATGTGACCTTAGCCAAGCTATTTCACTTTTAGGGAGCTGAGTTTTCTTATCTGTAAAATGATGAGGTTTCACTAAATATATTTCAAGATCCATTCTAGTTCTAAGTCTGTAATCCTATTGACAATGTTAAGATTAAGGGTGTGATAAGGGCTAGGAATATGGTCAAGACGGTACACAGGACTGAAGTATGAATGAGTTGGTGATTTACAGTTATAAGTAAGGCTAAAGTGGGGCATATAACATTAGAGGTATAGTCAAAGATGAAGAAATAGTTAGAATTAGGGATTTGGTCAAGGTTAGAAATGGCAGAGCACAGAAGATAGACAGATGTCCTCAAAGCTAGGAAGATCTAGGTTCAAGTTATGTCCCTGACCAATACTGGTTTGTGTGACTCAGTCAAGTCATTGAAGTGGGTCACGATAGTCACCTAAGATGCTGGCAATAAAAAAGAAAACAGGGCAGAAGACATAGTTAGGATTTGGGGTGGTCAGAATAGGATACCTAGTTAAGATTGGGAATGTGGTTGGGATTGAAGACATGGTTAGGCTTGGTGCTATGGTAAGGACTAGAGGAAGGTATCATCATGTTTATCACCCAGAAGATAGGACCATTCTAATTTCCAACCTAAAACCCTTCTTTACAACTATTCCCACCAAAAGTTTCCTACAAACTTGTCCTCACTTACATGACAAGTCTCACCCAACTCTTCTTTCCATGGGTCGCTAATAATTGTTTACATTTCAAAAGCATTTTGAAGCTCTAGCCTCAACACTGTGAGATAAACAAAACAATTACTAATATACCTAGTTTGCACTTGTAACAACAATGCTACTTGCCACTACTGTGGCTGTGTAAGGCCAATAACACCAGCACACAGGCGAGCTACTAGCACAGGTTCCTCGATCTGCTTTTCTAAGGAAAGCAATTTTAAGGGGTTTACAGTCTCACTTTAATTAAACATACATATATCATTGACTTAGTTCAGGGGGAAAAGTCACCACCCTGAACTTCAGAGCAAATACAAACAGAAATTACAAACGGAGAAAATATAAACAGAGCAAATAACACAAATCAACAGACAGGCTTCTAGCTGTCTGACCAAAGCTATACATATATAATTACCAGAAAGAAAAGCACCAACATCTGGGTTTTCAAAGCTGGGAGGCTCCTTAAAAGCTACCCGGAGTCTCCACACCAATGCTCTTCCAATGAGTAAGCCCCAAAGCAAAACCTCTCCTCCCAAAGTTCTGAGAATTCTCAATTCTCAATTCTTGATTCTGAATTCAATGGCTATCCTCTGGGTATATATACCCTTTTTCAGGGTCAGAGCACTTCATACCTTTCAAGGGTTTCACACCTCTCAAGACCTAATTAGCAAAAGGGTATGGGCCTTTCTACAAACAAAGGCAAGATTCAATCAAAGGCATTCAATTGCCTTAGTGCTGAGAAGTACTCCAAAATAAAAAACAGCAAAAAGTCCCACTTTGCTTGCCCTTACAGCACTTGAGTAAACTGAGGTAAAGAGAGACAGGAAATACTTGCTCAAGGTCACTGAGGTAGGAAGTATTTAGGCCAGTATTTGAGCCTATAACTTCTCATTCAAAGTCAAGTTCTTTTTTTCATTAACACCACAGTGTCTATTAACAAATTCTTGTTGACTGATTGACCAATTGATAAAGATAGGTTAGATTTATATAATGTTATCAATTCACAAAACAGTAAAAAAAAAAAAAAAAGCTTACTATCACAGAAGAGAAACTCCCATAAAACCTTCAGAGTTCATTCTTTCAGGAGTCAGCCTGCAGCAGGAAAAATAGATTTCAGAGTCAAAGGACCTCAGCTTCACATACTGCCAATGTGACCTTGGAGAAGTCACTTCCTTTCCCTGTGACTCAGTTTCCCCACATCTTTTGGGTTACTTTTTTTTGTTTTTATCCCCTCCAACATTTATAATTTCCCTTTTTTGTCACCTTAGCCAATCTGATATGTGTGAGGTGGTACCTCAGAGTTGTTTTAATTTTCATTTCTCTAATCAATAGTGATTTAGAGCATTTTTATATAACTATAGATAGCTTTGATTTCTTTGTCTGAAAACTGCCTTTTCATATATTTTGAACATTTATCAATTGGGGAATGACTTGTATTTTTATAAATTTGATTCAGTTCTTTATATATTTGAGAAATAAGGCCTTAATCAGAGCTATTTGTTGTAAATTTTTTCTCCAGTGTTCTGCTTTCCTTTTAATTTTGGTTGCATTGGTTTTGTTTGTGCAAAACTTTTTAATTTTACATAATCAAGATGATCTATTTTACAATGCTCTCCATATTTTCTTTGGTCCTAAATTCTTCCTTTATCCATAGATCCAACAAATAAACTATTCCATGCTCTCTTAATTTGCTTATGGTATTACCCATTATGTAGATCATGTAACCATTTTCACCATATTTTGGTATATGGTGTGAGATGTTGGTCTATACCTATTTTCTGCCAATCTGTTTTCCAGTTTCCCAGCAGTTTTTGTCAAATAATGAGTTTTCCTTCCAGAAGTTTGGATCTTTGGGTTTATCAAGCACTAGATTACTATGGTCTAAATCAGAGCTATCCAAAATGTGGCCCACAGTGCAATTTATGAAGCCCGCCTACAAGCATAGAAATTTACATAAATGCTTTAGTAAATGAAGCCAAGCCACCACAGAGCTCTCACTAAAATGACAAATCAAAATATATTGTCTATTGTTTCAATATAAACCTAAGGTTGGATGGCCCTGGTCTAGATTACTAGATTACTATGGTCATTTACTATAATGTAATGTGTACCTAATCTATTGCACTGATCTACCACTCTATTTCTTAGCCAGCAATACATTGTTTTGATAATTACCACTTTATAATACAGTTTGAGATGGTTGACCTACTCAATTTCCAAGGTCTTTTCCAACTCTAAATCTATAATCCTATGGACCTCCATGATCCTGATTACTTTGTCTCATCTCTATGACTGAACTAACTCTTCGACACCACAAGAGCACTGTTTGGCACCATGGAGCAGTAAATTTGCTAAGGCCTGGTCAATGGACCATCTAGTGGATGGATAGATTTGATACACTGCTCCAAGACAGACAAGTTTTCCAGAATCACCCTCCTCAGGCTCATTGTCCAGATGATACCACAGAATATCAGAAATTCAGACTTGGAAAGGACCTCAGCAACCATCCAATCCAACCCATATCTGAAAAGAATCTCTTGCACAACAGGTTATTGGGTCTTTGCCTGTTGAGTAAAACACTAACTCCAAAGACAGCTCATTACTTTTCTTGGATACCTCTAATTGTTTAAAAAAAAAAGATTTTCTTTACATCAGCCCTAAATATGAATATGTTATAGCTGCACAGTGCTTTCTACATCTTGGACATGTAATGGTGTGTCACATTTGCTGCTCAATATTAACTAACTGAGTATCTCAGCTAACAATGACCATGACCTTGTGGCATAAGGTACAATGAGTCTGTCACTAAACTATGTGTCAGGCACTATGCTAAACACTGGGGTTATAAAGAAAAGCAGCAATCCCTGCCCTCAGGGAGCTTGTAATCTAATGGGAGAAGACAACATATAAGAGGAATTTGAAGTGGGGGAGGTTACCCAGTAGAGGGAAGGATGGGGTAGATCATGATGAAAGTCCAGGGGAGTACAACAGTCATGTGGGAAATGAGGTATCTGTCTTGGGCAACTTCCTTGAATGATCTAATCAGAGGAGCTCTTCATTGTCTGCTCCTACCCCATTTCCAATCAGAAGGAAAGACGGGCTCCAAGGGGAAGTGGTGCTGAGGAGCTGTGAGTTTCAGAGCTGATGTCATCTTGCAGGATGATGAGATTCTAGAGTGCATGATGAAAGTCCAGAGCGAATCTAGATAGGAAAAAATGCACAGAAGACACGTTATTTCTTTTCTCTGAGGATCAGTTTCCTCATCTGTAAAATGAGCATTAGACTAGATCACCTCTAAGGTTTGAGCCTATGAAGATTGACAGAAAACTGAAACTTGTAGGAAATAATCAGTTTACCCCAAATTACCCACAGTTTGGGTGTCAAGCAGAGATAGATATAGCAATAGTGATAGCTTCTATTTCTATGGCACTCCAAGATTTACCAAATAGCCTGCCTCATAGCAGCTCTGGAAAAGTAGAAAGGGCAGGTATTATTGTCTCAGTTTTACATGTGAGAAAGTTGAGAGTCAAGAGAGGTTAAGAGATCTGCTCAGGGCCATGCAGCTATCAAATAGTTTCCTGATTTCAGGACTCTGCCCAATATACCAGATCTTCCAACCTGTGTACCCAACACCCCTATGAGGTAGGAGATTTATTGCAAGGAGTCTTCAGATACCTATGCATACCAAGCTTCATTCTTTTTATCTTTATTTAGTGCTTAATTATTACTTAATTACTTATTATTTTTATCGATAGCTGTGTATCTATAGGTTTATATTTTCAAATACATGTAGAGGTTGCGATGAATAAGCTATAAACTATTTCTTAAAGCATGACTGAATTTATAGTTGTTTTGTCATGTGTTTTCTCAATCTATGGATGTTACTTTCTATTAATCCATGGAGAACTATTATCACTACCAGTATGTAGGAGTCCATGACATTTTTCATATTCGAAAGGAACTTCTAATGCTTAAAAGGCATGATAAGTGGCTCAGTGGATAGATCTCTGGGCCTGGAGTCAGGAAGGCCTGAATTCAAATCCATCCTCAGACACTTATTAGTTGTGTGACTCTGTGTGAGGGCAAGTCACTCAACCTCTGTCTTCCTCAGTTTCCTCAGCTAAAAAAAAAGAATAATAATAGTAGTATCTATCTCACAGGGTTGTTGGGAGGATTAAATGAAATATTTGTAAAGCATTTAGAACATTATTTCCTTCCTTCTTAAAGAATTAAGAACTATTGCTCTACCCTACCCAAAATTCCAAATTACTAGGCTAGCACCTTTTCCATCATGCCACACTAGCCTCTCAAATAAGTCCAGTCTATAGGGTTTTCTAGGTGTATTTCCCAAAAGGCAGAGGGAGAAAAGATAAGGAGATATAAGCACAAACAGCATCTCTTCCTTGAGTGATGGCTTCTACTTAGTCTTCTCCACATTCCTTTTACTAACCCCATCTCCTAAGCCTTCAAACCGATGTATAATTAACAAATGATCTATCTCCCTGCTATGTCCGAAGTGCACAGTTTATGCCTGGCCGGAGCCCAGATTTCACAGGAAACTGGCTCCCCTCTCCTCCTTCAATCTTTAGGCACCACCACTCCCCAACAGCCACTTGGTCCCAGAGATTGGAGGACTCATCCAGAGATCTAGCTAACCATCCAGAACCAGACCATACAGATGGGTCAAAGTGGTTTCTACAAGGGAGCCAGTAAAGACAGAGCAACCCATCCTGCCTGCCCTTACTGCAAAGTCAATTAATAAACTACCCCCTGAAGGGAAGCGGTGTCAAACTTCTCCCTCCTCCTTGCCCCTCCCTCTTTTCTGCCGGCTGCTTCCCTTTCCCCTTCCTCTTCCTCCTCATCATCTTCCTCCTCCACCTCCTCCTTTTATTCCTTTTATCCATCCTCTTTGTCCTCTTTCCTCCTTCTTGTCCTCCTTCCCCTCCTTTCTGTCTTCTTCATCTTAACCCTCCACCCTCTTATTATTCTTTCTCCTTTCCCTCTTTTTCTTCTTCCTTCTCCACTTCCTTTCTTTCAGAAAAAAAAAATGCAAAGGCAGGGTACCTAAATGCCTTTCTTTTGTGTTCAAGGGAAAAGAAGTAAATAATTTTCCCACCTCTCTTCTATTTGCCATCTAAATTCAGACAGGCAGAGAAGAAATATATATTTATGAGTTACACACACATACACTCGTATTCACATATATGTGTGTATGTCTACATATGTGTGTGTGTATAAAATACATAATATACACATACACATTCATATTTAACTCTGCCGATGGCCATGCTGGCAGTGCTCCTCCGCTGTCAGCGTGCTAATAAAGTCCTCCCCCCAGCTCTCCAACCCCCTTTCGGGGCTCCCCCAACAGCAGCAGGCCACCTTAAGCAGCTCCCGACACGTATAAACGGCCGCCGGGAGGTCGGCTGTTTGTTTGATTTTCGGCAGTGTGAAGGTTGAGTTGAGTCATTTTGCACCCAATTACTTTGCAGTAAATTTGTCGGATGATTCTTGTCGAGGGGTATCGATCCAACGTGTCACCTTGAACTTGTTTATTGACACATCAAATTCAGAAGTCAAGCCTGCTCAATTGACCACTTCCCAATTAGGGCATTTATATGATGTCACAAAGACTTCTTGTCATGTTCCGAGGAGAGCCATTTGTTCCCGCTTCCACCCAGCCCTCCCCCGCTCCAGCCCCCGACCCATCCCCTGCAAAGCAGTTCCTATTTTTCTCTGACCTTTCGCAAGACAGATGGCAGTCCATAAAATACATCATTAACAACATGTCATTTTATTCTGCCTCGATTTTTTAAGTGAAAGGTGCTTCATTCAACAAAAGATTTTTCAATCGCTTTTCCCAGATGACAATGAGACTTGACCACTTCTATTTCCCAGGCAATGGAGGGCAGGAATGAATTGAGACTGCTTGGCAGTGAGGGTGCCCGCCAGTATTCACCCTACAAAAGCTTGGGGAGCAGGGGGAGAGCGGGGGAAACACACACCGACCAATAAGAGAGGGAGATCTGCACATTATGAAGAAAGGTACTGTCATCTAAACTCCTCTCTCCTCCCCTACTTTTGGCTTTAAGGACAGCGTTAATGAGGATGTTTAATAAAAAAAAAAAAAAGTAGTGTCTGGTTGTGTCTAAGTGTGGGATATTACATGCTGGGTCAAGAAGAAGAAAATGCCTACTATCACTTATTGGGGGTAGGCTCCCTAGTACAGTGCAAAAAACTTGGTTCTGGAGTCAGAGGCCCTAGGTTCAAATCCTGTCTTTGACATCTCCTACCTTAGCTTCCCTGGACCTCAGCTTCTTCATCTATAAAATGAAGGACTTGGACTAGATGGTCTCTGAGGGCCCCTTCCATCCCTTCTGCCTCTAAATCTATGATCCCTAAATATACTTGCCAGAGAACTATGGAGAGAGAAGCAAAGGGATGGAGGATGGAAGAGGAGAAAGGAGGGAGTGGGAGGGAGGAGGAGGAGAGGTGAGAGAGAGCACCCCCAAAATGGGAAGACAACACAAGAGATCATCTGGTTCAGCCACCTGTTCGCAAACAGATAACTATTATTATTTACCATCTTACCAATGAGGCAACTGTGGTCCCAGACAGGTTAACTGATTTGCCCCAGAACACAAAGCTACTTAATAAGTGATAGGGAAAGAACCAGAATTCAACTTCCTCTTAGCAAAGAGGTTAAAAGAAAGGTGTAGGAAATGAGGAAGGGGGTATATATCTGAAATATGCTAAATGTGCACCCAGCACAAGCAAGATACAAATTGTTTTGGAGGTTTGGGGTTTGGTTTTTTTTTTTTTTTGGTTTGTTTTAATCAACAAGACACTGGATGTTAGAGCCAGAAGAGACCTTAGACATAATTTTACAAATTAGGAAACTGAGTCCAGGAGAGGAAAAGCAACTTGCCTAAGGTTCAACTGAGTCAGCAGCAGAGTCAGAACAAGAATCCAGGCCCCCCAATCCAGGGTATTATTCATGCCAAAGCAACTCAAATACAGGAAACTTCGGCAGCTGGACACCATTTAAAGTCAGATATATTCAGTCCCATGCAACGTTGATACATCAAGCACTGATTCTGTGAAAGAGACAGGAAAACCCTCATGGAGGTTACATTTGGGTTGTTCAGACAGATCTGGCAGACGTTAAACAACAAGGGGCAATACACGACAGCATACAATAAATTGAACACAATCCAGCTCCATCAGAGCTGTCTCCATCAGAGACAGTGAATGCTAATGGAAAATCAGATCTGTTCAGAATGGAAGTAGCAGAGATTTCCTAGAGAAGGCAGGCAGGCCTCTGATCTTAGCCCAAGAAAAACCTGCGGTCAAATTTCCAAAATCTGCCTATCGTCAACAAGCAGCAGTCTTGTTTTAATTCTTACTAGTCAGGACCATAACAATCTCAGCCTCTCTAAATCCTAACCCCTCTTTAAGATTGAGCTCAAATGACCACATTCTCCAGGAGATCTTGTCCAAATACTGGGTATGGTACAGAGGGAAAAGAAGTGTATTTGGAGTCAGAAGACCTTTGTCCCAAACCTCTCTGGCTAACCACCTTGGATAAGTCTCTGGGCCTCCATTATCTCATTGGCAAAAGTGGAGGAAAGAGAAGACTAAAAGAGTGGGAAAGGAAGAAGAATAAATAAATGAAGAAGTATTTGTTCAACACTTCCTATGTGCTAGGCACTGAGTTAAGTGATGGAGATACAAATTTTTAAAATGATATAAGGCCTGCCCTCAAGGACCTTACATCCTAAATAAAGGGAAATAACATGTTTAGGAGAAAGTTGGCCAGAGAAGGGTGTTTTCTTTGAGAAGTCATAGGGAGGGATGAGGAGTGGAGCCATAAGAGAGTAGAATGATATACCCTTTCTAGTAGCAATAGAAGTATTGATTTGATTACGGTTCCAGAAATGGAAGGTGGCTTAGTTGTAAATTGCAGGCATGGCTGAGGACAGCTAGATATAGTAAGTAATGTAAGGTACTCGCCCATCAAAAGGGGATAAAAGCGGGAGGGCGACAATATCTTACCTCTCTGTCCCCTGGCAAATAAGGCTCATTTTTCCTTTAAAAATATTGAAACCAACCTCAAGACTTAATTGGCTCAAAACTGCCAAAAAGAGCTCCAGGCAGTCTCTGATGGTTGCCTGGCAGACCACCACGGGCAACTTAGACACTGGGGAGATTTGCTTAGCCAAATCAACTCCCATGTCCTTTATGACTGAGTAAATCTTTTGTTAATTATTGAATAAATGACCTACCAATGTCTCATTTCATTCCACTATCACACATAAATGACCAAGGGACTGGCCTGAGTCAGGCTCCACCCAGGACAAGAAGCTATGGAGCAGAAGTTTCAAAGGAGAAAGGGTTAAGCACCCCAGGCCATGGTCTCTGGTCTAGTATGTTGACCTAGCAAGATGGTAAGAAAATAGGTGGAGTGGACTAGATTAGAGATGTCAGGAACTAGATTGAAATATAATTGGAAAACATTTAACAAAATAAATAAAAGTTCAATTTGTTGTTCAGTCATGTCCTACTCTTCCTGACCCCATTTGGGGTTTTCTTGGCAGAGTGGTTTGCCATTTCCTTCTCCAGTTCATTTTACAGATGAGGAAACTGAGGCAAACAGGGTTAAGTGACTTGCCCAAGCTCACACAGTTAGTAAAGTGTCTGAGGACAGATTTGAACTCAGGAAGATTCCTGATTCCAAGCCTGGCACTCTATCCACTGTGCCACCAAGCTGCCAAAAAATATGATATAATGTAGATAACATCAATATGTTGTTTCTTAAGCCAATATGCAGCCTGCAGGGATCCTTATGGATGATTCTGAGGCATGTTTCTATTTAACTTTGACATAACTGAAATAAATGATTTCTAAGCACCCTCCCTTCTCTAAATGTTATCTATGATCCTACCACAACCTTCACTGATCACTCTCTTCTGAACTGTACTCACTGTATAATCTTGGGCAAGCCATTTGCCGTCTCTGGGACTCAGTTTCTCCACTTATAAAATGATGGGATTGGACAAGGCGACTTTCCATCTCTGACATTCTCTGGCTACCTACTTGGCACATAGAACCTGTGCAAGTGAATTGTGCATTTAACCAAACAGTTCATCATATTGTTTTCAGTTGTTTCTGGTGTATTTACCTCATCATCACCCCCTCACATTGTCAGGTCTTCAAAGGCAGTGCTTTATAATTTTCCTATACCCCCCTTAACTCTAACCTCACTTTTGGGCACAGAGTAGTTACTCATGAAATATTGCAGACTGATTTAATCTGTGCCCTTTGTTAATGCCCAGTGAATGTCCCTCTAGAGTTGTGCTTTTTATCTAAACTCCCACAATGCCCTCAGGTCAGCCAGGAGCTGTCCCTAAAATCAAGGGTGAGATATGCCCCTGTCTGGCAGAGCACACCCAGCTAACACTTGAGAGGAAAAGCAGAAAGGAGCCACAAGAAATGGGAGGGGTCCCTATCAACTCAATCTGTAAACCCCAAGCCCCAGGATTTGGGGGTGGGACCTGCCAGCCTAGCTCTATGGGAATCCAAAAGTATTAAATGCTGTACTACTCAAACCACTATAGTAGCTTCAAGGCAGGGCTGGCCTTATGAGTAGCCAACCACCTACCTTAATGCTTTGATACCCCCTTCTCTCCAAAATTTACACACATTTATCACAATGACTAAAATTTTTGTCAATAGTCACTTTTTGCAGTGAAAAATTGTTTTAATTATATTTAACATGTTTTGTTGCAAGAGATATAAACTTTTTTTAAAAAAAATAACAGTTTCTGAAAATTTCTTTTCTGAGGTAGCGTTGCAGGTTGCTAAGTGTTGCTAAGGCAACTTAGTCCTTAGACTCTTAAGGGATGTATGTAAATTACTTTAAACCACTCATAGTCCCCTAGAGACCAAAAGGAGGAGGAATCTCTTGCTTTAAGAGCAAACTGGGAAGTTACCTCTTTCTGATTAGGGAAGAGAAAAAATGACCCATCAGGTTTTCTGTGCCAAGATAATCTTTCTTTGCTTCCTCCAGCTTCTGCTGCCTGAAAGAGAAAAAAAAGAACTTTCAAACTGAGGAATCGCAGGGAGCACTTCGAGGTATTCCAAGCTGATCCAAAGCACAAGGAAAAATTAAAGTCATCCCTTTAATTAGCTCTTAGAGACTGAGCAGAGTAAATAGACCACCTGTGGCGGAGATAGAGCAAAGCCACGAGCAGCTGATGGAAACAGCTGGAAGCACATTGACCCAAACCAGCCAGAAAAGCCGGGAATCTAGCACAAGCCCTGAGAGAGTAGAGACACCATATTAAGACTATTTTGGTGGGTTTGAAAGGAATGCTGTAGTCAAAGTCTGTGAATAAGACTAGTATTGAAGTGAGCCACTGAGGAAAAGGTAGTGAGAAAGATACCAAATTTTACCTTAGACTTTGTTGATTTTAAAGGTTACCTTAAAGCAATAGAATAGGCAAAAACAGGCCCCGATGTAGTATCTCCATATTCGTGCTTCAGTACAGCCACTGGGACCTTCAGGAATTAGCATAAAGGTGTTGGGGGGGGAGGTGTGAAAATCGAGGGAGCTGACATTATCACCACCACCTTTTATTAACAGTTAAAACAACTCACTGGGCTAAGGGATTAAGGAAGATTTAAAGAGAAAGAAAACTCATAGAGAAGATAGACTGAAAGTACATGTAGAAAATAAAACTAGGAAACACATCTGTGTACCTGAAGCAAGGCTTGAAACTTGATTTCCCATAGGTTACTGTCCAGTGGAGAGTTTGAGCCTTCACTGAAATCATGCTACCTATGTACATAGAGAACGGATTCTTCTGGCATCAATAGCGTATGCATTTATAGAAAGGAAAATGAAAAAGTATCCTTCATTGAACCCCCTGATGTACTGGGTGTGGGGGTATGCTAGGTGATGCTAGGTGACAAAGTGAATAGAGCACTGGGCCTAGCATAGGAAAGATCTGGGTCCAGATCCCGTCTCAGACACTTGCTGGCTAGGTGACCTTAAGCAAGTCACTTACTTAACCTCTGCCTGCCTCAGATTTCTCAACTGTAAAATGGGGATAATAATAGCATTTACCTTGTAGAATTGTTGTGAGGATCAAATGAGATATTTTTAAAAGCATAGTGCCTGGCACATAGTAGGGTCTACATAAAAGTTTTTTTCTCTTCCCCCATCCCCATTGCATTGTAGGTGGTGGCCCGCCTTGCCAACTCTCAGGTCTAGTTCTGATGCGAAAACTTTCTCTACTTACCAGTATTGCCAAAGACCAGTTCTGGCCTCAGGGTTTCTGTTCTATTCTGATGCATGTTTCCCAGTGTGCCTTGGGCCTGGAGGTAGCAATGTGAACCATTTTGAAGGCAAAGAATGTAGCTTTTGAGTTGGTAGGGGAAGTCATTGAGTAAGAGCTTTTGGGTTGTGGCTGACTTCCTGGGTGACCCAAAGGAAGGCCCCTGCTTTAAGTAGTCAGTTACAGTCCTCCAATCCAGTCAGCCGCAGGGGCCCTGGGAACAAGTAGCCTTCATACCTGATTTCTAATGCATCAAATGTAAAATTAAACTTCATTATGCTTGTGAACATTCAGGTATCTTAATACTTTAGAAAAATGGATTTTCTTCGTTAAACTGGGAAACCCTAGATCTTGACTTCCTTTGCCTCCAGATCAACTATCTCCCTGGAGGGCTCTTAGGAACAGTGGTTCCTTCACTGGTATATGCTCTCTTCTGGCTCTGTCCTTCCTACTTTATTTTTCTCTCCCTCTGTCTCTTTACAAAGCTCGTCTTAGTGCTATATGAAATGGTCAACCAACATGGTATGACTTCAGGGTCAGTAAGAAGGGGTCTATGCACATACGCACACATAGTTTTTTCCAAATACTTTCAGATATCTTAAATTCAGTTACTTGGATACATCCAAGAGAACACAAAAGAGGAAGCAGGGACAACAAAGGAAGAATATTAAGGCAGCATCTAGCCCTCAAGTTAAAGCCACCCATCAAATCAGGAAACAGGATGGGGAGGGTCAGTGAAGGATACAGCTAGGAATGCCATCTAAGAGCCTTGAGCATGATGGTCTTCAGACCATGGCATGAGGGGATCCACGATGGTCTTATGAGAGGCTGAGTCTAAGACTTAATATATTATTACACCAAGCTCTTGTTGGGATCTCTGTGACAGTTTGAAATTTATATTTGTATTCCAAGCACTTAGCACCATGCCTAGAACATAGTAAGAGCTTGATAAATGTGTTTTTTCATTCATTTGGTCATTTATTCATTCATACTTCAGGAAAACTCCTGGATCAGGGTAGAAAGATTGCTCTGGTGTTTTACAGAGAGTGGAAGCGTCCTATTCAGGGTAGTTGTATTGGTTTCCCACTTTTGGAATCACAGATGGGAGGAGGGAACCAATTAGCCAGGAAACTGGAAGTTTCGAGCCTAGAAGCTCATGGGCTTACAATATGCATATACAGGAGGCTACAGATAAGGTCAGGGCAGGAGTGACCACTAGTCTGGGAGAAAAGAGCATTGCTGTGACATAGATTATTGGATGCAGAAAGACTACCCCTCCCCACCAAAATGACAATAAGAACAACAAACCAGAGTTTTTTCCAAACTATAATAAGGGGGATTTCACAACTAGTCTGGCTTACTTCTTCTAATTGGTCTACTCTTCTCTGGTCACAACTGCTCATTCACTCTTTCTTCAACCAATAAATGTTTACTAAACATCTACTATGTTCAAAACTCTTATACACACCTCTGGGTATCCAAAGACAGATAAGATCTGTACCCTTCTTTTAAAGAGTTTATAAGCTGACAGTAGAGATTAGGCATGTATACAAATAAATACAGTGTAACACTAATAAGTGTTAATATGTGCTCTAGAAATTGTTCAAATGTTATAGGCTCTACCCAGTTTTCCTCTCAATTTGATTTCATTATATAGGCTTTTCTTGTTAATTCTATTTATTTACCTCTCTTAAATTTCTCCCATTTCAAGTGTTTGCATGTTTGTCTCTGTATTCTTTGGAAGAACGACTTTTATTCCTTCCTGAACTTGATTTTGCTTGTTGACAAGTAGGCTCAGCTTTTTAAGATATGCTATTCTTGGGTTGATCCCAAAGGAATGTCATATCCTATATCATTTTTGTTTCATTGTAGAGAAAAAAATCTGTGCCTAGCCTATTTAAACAGATTTTATTTTCCTTGATAGCCAAAATCCTTTCTCCTGGCTACTTGTGGAATTGGTTGTTGACATTGAAATTCTGAAGTTAACAATTATGTTCCTTGGTGACTAAGCTTGGAGTTTCTCTCAGGTGTTGATCTATAGATTCTATTAATCAGCAATAAATTCTCTGTTTTCAGTACTTCTGCATAATTTTCCTAAATTATTTTCTCTAGTGCGTTATTCAGGCTTTTTACTTCAATAAGCCTCACCCCAGGAGACCTATGATCCTCAAATAATTTCCATGCCTCCTATCTTCTTGTTAGTTTGAGCTATATAAAACACATTTGTTCTTTCAGTGTTACAATTATTTGTGTTGCTCATTTTTTCTCCAAATGTATATTTTTGGTTTCAGTGTGTTATCCTATTTTACTGAGCTGCTACTGACTTTTAGAAAATCTCTGCCAGATTTTCCAAGTGAGAAGAGCAGTATAGTATGGAAAGGGTACTGGCTTTGTAGGCAAATGATCTGGGTTCAGATCTTGGCTCTGTAATCACCTATCCGTGTAGCCTTACACAAGTTACTGAACGACTTCAGGCTTTAGTTCCTTACTTACTTACTTAAAAAGTCCTCAGAGAGTCCTCCTTGAGTTCGGGGTTTGGAGAGAAGTCCTTGTCTGGCTGTCTGCCATAAAGAAACTCCATAGAGATCAGCTGAAACTGGTTTCTAACCCCAGCTCTTTCCTAACCATATATAGGTTCAGAACTGCTTAGTTTCCCCTCCCATACACATAGTTTTCCCTGTCCAGTGGGATCAGTTGAGTCCACTACACATCACTGGGAGTGTCAGGGTAGAAATGGGGGAAGAGGGTCACACTGAGCCATTGCCATGAGAATAATGATAGAATCCACCTTGATCCAGGTTAGTTGGCTAGGCTATGGGTCCAGTAGGAATTTGTGGGCTCTTGACTCAAACTTATAATGTTATCTCTATTGACATGGCTTTGTACTGATTGGAAGTATTGCTTATCATCTTCTCTTCTTACTGCCATTTTGATATCTAGCTACTTGGATATGGTGATTCAAATTAGCAGGTTCTCTGAGTTATGCTAGAACCTGGCATTGCATGGCTCATCCATTCCATGGCTCCCTTGCTTACTTCAAATGACAAATTAACTCTAGCAGTAAACCACCATGGGGGCCCCTTCTCATCTCCACACAGATAGGGAAATTTCCTCCGCTCCAGTTTCACCACCAATAGCCTTTCAGGTATCCTCTCCATTCTAGGCAAATGTGTGGGGTCCAGCATGAGAATAGGAAAGATCTACATTTGGTCCAGGAGATAGAGTTATATACTGAAAAACCTAGATATCTGACTTCTAATCCCACATTATTTCCATAATACTTGAAAAAGTTATCCTCATCATACAGTGAAATGATCATTAATCTTATTTTATTCCTATTTTTCACTCAACAGATATCGAGTGAGCATTTATTATTTGATTCATAGCACTATGCTAGGTTCTATGAGAGACATCAGGAAAGAGAAAGGGTTGGACTTGCGATTTCATTGGTGTAGAGAATCCCAAGGCAAAGAGACTCCCCCCCATCAATACAGAGCAGCACCTTCTCTGCAATGTATGGTCTTAGAGGGTGGCCTAGCCTAGAAACTGAGAAGTTAACGGATGTGCCTAGGGCCATACAACCTCTATGTCAGAATCAGAACATGAACTTAGGTCTTACTGGCTTCACTTCTGGCTCTCTGTCCACCATGCTGTGTTGCCTCTCATTGTGGGAGATATTAAAAAGTCTAATATAAATACGTAGTGCCTGATCTTGGGAAGTACAGACTATTTGGGAACTGTCTAAAATACATGAAGTGTCACATCAAAGTGAGAATTAAATAGTCATACAATAGATGCCACCAGACGATTTTTGTCGTATAAGTGGTCCAGACTATGGGTGCTATGAATTCCAAAGAAAGAGATATTACTGTGGGCCAGAGTCAGAGATGGTAAAAATTGATCTTGGCCTTGAAGAATGGGATACAGAGAGGTAAAGAAGAGTTGAGAGAATATTTCAGCTTGAGGAAGCAGCATTATCAAAGGCTAATGGTCATAATGAGTGTGTCATGTTCAAAGGACAGTGAGAACTGTTTTTCTGGAAGAGTATCATGTCCCATCACTAAGTGTTAGGAAGTATAATGACCAATAGAATCAGCTAGCCCTGGAAAAGGTAGCAGAAGGTTGAGACAAAAAAAATAGCCAGAAACAAGATGAGGTCAAAAATCTTGAGCAACGGTGCACCTACAAGAGCTCTAGGAGGATATAGAGAAGGGAGGACAGTTACCATGAAATGACACACGCTTCTACATTGCTCTCTTGGGTAAGGGCAAGCCTGCCAGGTTGGTCCTTCAGGTTCCTCTGCTTCCTGAAGGAACACGCTCATCAGAAGGCAAGAGTAGGGTGCATATCAGGGAGTATAGAAAAAAGTTGGAGAACAAATTGGACTAAGTTGGACTTGGTGCTACATATGACCAAAAAAACCATCTGTTTCTACCATCCAGGAGGCAGAATAATTCATAGGAGCCTAGATTTAAATCTGGAAGAGAATTCAGAAGTCATCTAGTCCAATGATGTCAAATTCAAATAGGAAGGAGGGCCCACTAAACTAGACATAAGTGTCCCTGAGGGCCATCTATTGACTTTGTTTTAACATGTAAAATCATCCATTTTATTGTATTTTCATTTGCTTTGATAAATATTTTCCAATTACATTTTAATCTGCATTTGGTAGTGTTGCTCAGCCTGTAGGTCACGTGTTAGACAACCCCGATCTTATACAACCACTTCATTTTACAGGTGAGGAAATTAATCAGTCAACAAGAATTATGTGCCTGACACTAGAAACTGAGACCTAAAGACATTCAGTGACTTGCCCAAGTCACACAGATAATAAGCAGAAGAGGCAGGATTCAAACCCACATCCTCTGACTGCAAATCCAGCCCTCTTTTCCACTAAGACAATCCCTGAAGTGACAAGGCAACATTTGGGCAAATAGATCCAATGATGGTATCAACTTCTTTCTCATTCTGAAGCTGCAGGTGCCCAGGAGATAAAAGCAGAGGAAGCCAGACCCTCTAGGGAGGGTGATGTTTCTTATTGTGTGGCTTGTGATACTGTATATGGTTAATAGTGTGGAAAGGCAACAAACAGCAATCCACACAAGGATTTTGTGTGGCTGAGCAATGTTGTTAGGACAAGCTGTTGCAACTGAGCGCCTTTGTGTGTTTTAGGATTGCCCTACAATTCGTGTGACCCCTAGGAATGTTGTATCCTGGGTTATATTGTGAGCTGTCCAAGATCTTGGGCAAAAGGAATCGAAGGGTATGGTGCTAAAGATTCCACGTCATAAAATCAGTGAGAGATGCATCCTTCAGAATTCTCACCATTCTCTCAAAAACACAGGTGCTTTAAGGTAGAAGGGACCTCAGTAGCCAATGGGTCCGACGTGTGGCTAAACAGGAATCACCCCTACAACATCCCCATGAAAGGTCATGAAGCCTCTACTTGAAGACCAGTAAACAGGTCAGAAAATACAGTAAACCAGGACATTACCTCTCAAAGCACCCCATTCTACTTTGGGAGAGTTCTAGGTGTTGGGAAGATTCTCTTGAATCTAAATCTGACTCTGCCATTTCCATCTATTGGTTCTGACCTCTGAGACACAAGCATAACATGAGAGATTTCATCAAATGCTCTGGTGAACTCTGTTTACTCTGTCTAAAGCATTTCCTTTATCTAGCAATTTAGTTACTCTGTCAGAAAAGGAAATGAGGTTGTTTCCAGGTTTTTTTTTACAATATTACATAATGCTGCTATGGAAAAAATTTGGAAAAAATCTTTGGAAAAAAAATTCTTTTGTTGTTCTTGATAACCCTTTCAGGGTGTATTTCAGGGTATGTTTTCTTTGAAGAAGTGACCGCAAAAAAAATATGGTATCTTGTACTTTGAAATTAATTTAAGTGTAAGTAGTTACTAAGAAATTTTAATCCATAGAATCCCCGCTTTTCTTTCTACATAACCACAAACTGTTCCCTTCATAACACATTTTAAAATTTTGCCCAAATCAAAGACAGCCCACTTCCCTTTTTGGAAAACTGGGATATTTACCTGTAAAGACAGGTTTTGTAGCAATTCTTCCATTCTTGAGCTTTTCAAAGATAACTGACAATGGCTCAACAATCATATTTATTAGAGATTTCAGTGCCTTGAGGTGTAGTTCATCTGGGCATGGTAAACTGAACTCATCAAAGAGGAATTTGGTGCCTTCTTACCATCTCCTCTATTATCCGCATTTTTTATTCTATCCTTCCCAGCTCCAATATCATTTGTCTTGATAGAGAAAACAGAAGCAAATAAAATTTGAGTGGTTTTGCCTTCATTGTAGGTTATCATTTTCTCAACTACCATGAGGAGTGATCCTGTTCTTTCTTTCATCTTCCTCTTATCTTTACTCACGAATGCCAAGGACAACAAAAAGGGCAAAGCCAACCTCTTACTGTTCTGAGCTTTAACACTATTATTCTGGGACCATCACCCTCCTTTGTATTCCTCCACCTTTTTAAAATCTTTTTAAAATCTAAGCTAGTTGATGACTTTCCTGGGAATCCACATCAATCTCTTTAGACCACATGTGTATTTCATCCTTATTGGAATTGTGTCTCTCTGTGTCTTCAATTTTTTTCCCAATCAACAAACAGTTATTTTCCCTCCTTGCCACTCCCCACAAATGGAAAATTTAATAAAAAAAAAAAACCTTTGTAACAAAAATACATGTTCAAAGAAAACAAATTCCTGTATTGAACATGTCCAAAAGTGTATATCTCATTGTCCATTTTGGGTCCCTCACATTCTTGTCAGGAAGTGGAGAGCATTCTTTTTTAAGTTTAGGATTTTATTCTTCAGAGCTTACCATCCTTACTCTGATTCCTCTTTTATTCTTTTAGACCAGAAGAGCTAAAGTTTTTGAAATCTGTTCTGAAACCTAGGGTACATATGATGCCACACTAGGCTTTTCTCTCCTTATCACAAATCAGTCACTTCCTCCCCAGAGACCCATCATTTCTACTTCAGCAACAAGTTCATTTTGGTTGGTCAGAATCTTGTCTGAAGCACCAATTCTTTCACTTACATGCTGCACTTTCTGAAGAACAAAATTATCATTGAGGGAAGTCAAGAATTCCTCATTTGTTCTGCTTTGAAGAAGATAGAGAGCTCCATCAGTTATCCAGAAAGGTGAAATCCCCCATCACAGCTATGTCACACCTTAGTTTTCTGAAGTTCTTGTCCATTTCCTTCTTCAGTCCAAGTGGTCTGTAGTATACTCCCACAAAAATATTGCTTCTATTTTCCTTTCCATTGATCATCGTCCAATTTGATCTTTGTAAACTTAGGCATGCCTGTGTCAGAGACCTCAGTCTCCCTGTGTACAAATTCGGAGATTTGGACTGCATCACCTCTAAGATCCTCTCCAGCTCTAAATCCTCTAGACCTGTCATCCTAAGAAGCTGCAGGATGCTGACACCATTCAGAAGGCAGTGGGAAGATTGAATGGGTGGAGAGGAAGAGAAGAGGCAAAGAAATTGGTTTGTATAGGCTAGCCCATAGGATATTTGGCTGATGCCTCTTCGCACTCCAGGACAATTCCACCGGCCCCCTTGCTGACCTAACCAGCACCCCAGATAAGTTTCTGAGAGCTAGTCTGCAGCATCCCCAGGGAATGACTGTATAAATCACAGGCCATACTGTCTTAGTTAACTTTGCCACATGGTGTAAATAAGGGAGAATACCAAGAGGAACATAAAGCCAAGGCAAATCAATAAGTCACTAAATAATTTTGGTACCATTCTACATTAAGGCAGCATGAATACTTTATTAAGAGTTGATAAGTCATTTTCCCTTTTTCTTAAATTATGCTAAGATGTGCAGAGACATCAATAATTTCTGAGGCTGCAGCTCTGAAGGGCTTCCTAGCAAGTTGTGATAACATCATCTATTAACTAGTTTGCAATCATTTCGACAGGTCTCTGTGCATCTCGGAATAATTTATTTTGCAAAGCAACTTCTATAAATCATTTATTCATCATTATTAAAGTATTTATAAATGGTACTTTAATTTAGTCCCATGTTTTCTGTGCTTCCTTAGAGCATATTGACCCCAAATCAGAAAGCTTAGGGCACCATTACTCTTTGGCTGCCTAGGTTTTCTTGTGCACAAAGGAACTGTAAAAGATAATAATAACTTGCCATTCATAAAGCACTTCACAATTTACACAGCACTTTCTCTCACACATCTGTGAGGCAAGTAGTGCAACTAACATCCCCATTTTACAGACAAAAAAACTGAGGCTTGGGTAAGTTAAGAGACTTAGCCATGTCTCCCTCTATTGGAATGTAAGCTCCTTGAGGGTCAGGTCAGTCTCATTAATTTCTAATTGTATCCCCAACACTTAGCACAATGTCTGACACTTAGTAAGCATTTAACAAATGGTTTTGCATTTATTTGTTTTTCATCCATTCACCCAACCAACCAATGTCAGAGCTAGGATTTGAACACAAGTCTCCTGATTGTAATCCTCATCCCACCACACCATGGTGCTTCTATCATATCCTATCCGCTTGACAAACCTTGATAAACAGTTTCTGCCTAAAAGTTTTCTAACCTTCTTCAGATCTTTATACAAATGTTACTTCGTGGACCACTCTGACCAAGAGGAAGGAGGAGGAGAAGGAACATTCATCCTACCTATCCAGACACCCTAGTGGGTCAAACACTCATCCATTGATGCCCCCACTCCAGGACCACTGTTGAAGACCACTTGTGCGGCAGAAATCCGGAGGCACTGCCAAGAATGCCCTATGTCTAAAAGTACCTTGAAGATACCTGAACATTGAAGATGTTCATTCATGAAAGAACATTGAAGATACCTGAAATCCAACTGGCAAATAAGTTCTACTCTTTGATTTACAGATTGGAGTTCAGTTCAATTGTATGTAGCCTAGCAGAGCTTATACATCAGACTATTGTCAGTCCATGATGCTTCAGCATAGATGTAAGAGGGTGGACTTGGGAAAGCAAGAAGATAGTAGATACAATGACCATGAGGAAGAGAGCAGTGGGGCCCCTGGGGAAATGAGGGGGCAAGAAAAGGCATAGAATACTAGGCCTGGGGGGCACCTACATTGTGTCTGCTTCACAGTTTTGTGAATGAAAGATAAGTCCTATCCCTGTACTCCTTTTCAAACACATTGAAAATGTACATAGAGGGGCAGCTAGGTGGCACGGTGCTGGCATCAGGAGGACCTGAGTTCAAATTCAGCTTTAGACACTCACTAGCTGGGTGACCCTGGTCAACTCACTTAACCTTGATTGCCTGGGGGAGGGAGAGAGGGAGGGAGAGAAAGAAAGAAAAGTAAAGAGAGAGAGAGACAGACAGAGAGAGAGAGAGAGAGAGAGAGAGAGAGAGAGAGAGAGAGAGAGAGATCCAATATCCTAGCCAAATCGTGACAAAGGGGAGTAAGCAGAACTCCAGAATGCTAAGGCATAAATTCAGTTAGATAGGTTGCCAGAAATCGAGGAACTGGAGTTAGTCATCAAGGATGAAAGAGGCTTTTCCATTTCACTGTGAGCTCCTTGAGGGCAGGAAACTAGTTTATTATTTTCTTCATATCCCCAGAACTAAGCATAGTGCCTGGTATACTCTTGTTGTTTAGTCATTGCTCAGTGATGTCTGACTCTTTGTGACCCCATTAAGAGTTCTCTTGGCAAAGACAACTGTAGCGACTTACCATTTCCTTCTCCAGCTCATTTTAGAGATGAGGAAACTGAGGTAAACAGGATTAAGTGACTTGCCCAGAGTCACACAGCTAGGTCAGATTTGAACTCAGCAAGATCCTAACTCCAAGCCCAGCACTCTATCCACTGCACCACCTAGCTGCCTGGCATATAGTAAGTGCTTAATAAATGCTTGTTCATCCATTGACAGACTAATTGGCAGATGTTGATATACACTGATTCTTAGAATGTCATAGAACATTAGAGGTTACAGCTGGAAGAAAACTTAGGAGAACTTGTCTTTTCTGGTCCCTGCCTCTCTATATGTGACAGATGTGGTCCCCATTTCCACACACCAAATGAGGAGATAGGAATCGATTTGCCTGAGTCCAAACGGTAAGTTTGTGGGAGAGTTGATTCTTGAACCAAGGTCTTCTGATTCCAAGTCCAGTGTCACCCTCACTAGAACATGTTGCTATCCATGTCTGCCTATCTAGAAAACTGGTTTGCACTTTAACAGGGGCCTTTGATACCTTAAACCAAAGTAGTAATTAATGATGGGATTTGTGGTAGCAAGTGAATGAGATCCTGTCAGGCAGAGTTTTTCACTCCCTTCCCACAGCCCACTCCAGAGCTGATGAGTAGAGCTGGCTGTAAGGGCAACTGGTCTTTCAAATGTTCAAATGCAAAAGAAAAGTTCCCTGTTCTGTTTTGTTTTAGCTTTGGAATGCCCAGCAAGACACTGACCTTCTGCTTAATGTCTACCTGTCTGCTAGAGTGATACTGCAGACCTAAGCTGGAGAATAATGGGATTTTAGAGCTGCGAGGGACCCTAAGAATCACTTAATCTAACCATGCTAAAGCATTGTTTTAAGAAGGGAAACAATGTCCCAGGTGATCCTGCAACTCCCATTCCCAGTTTTCAGAGCCCTTGGTGGTTCTCTGTCTTTCACGACCCTGCACTGCCAAAGTGACTCCCATTTCCACATGGCAAGCTGATTTCCTGCACCCACACAAATAAAAGCAGACAGCAAACCATTGCCATCCCGTTTGCTGCTATTAGATTTATGACATGTCAAGTTTAAATAGCACGCACCAGGCTTACAACGGTAGTGCAAGG
>CM053622.1:308151403-308167037 GCA_028646595.1 Phalanger gymnotis | reverse complement strand
CCGGCTGAGAGAGTTGCCAAGTCACAAACCCACAGGGTTGTTGTTTGTTGTTGTTTTAATACAAGGGCCGATTAGAGGGTCTGATGGAGAATAATGGCTCATGTTTATAGCTCACATTCATTTAATGCTTTGCCATTTACAAAAGCACTTTCCCAGCAATAATCCTTTGGGGTAGGAAATACAAGTATCATATTCCCATTTTATAGATGAGGAAACTGAAACCCAGAGAGTTTAAACCACTAGCCCACAGTCACACACCTAGGAAGCGTCCCACCTAGGATTTGAACTCAGGTCCTCTGATTTCAAATTCAAGACTCTTTCCTCTGCAATATGCAGCAAGCCCACAAGAGTCAGTACAAATCTGCGTTCATTCATTCCATTCAACCAACAAACATTTGCTGAGTACTAAAAATGTGCCCAGCATTATGTTAGTTAACACTACATAATTACATGGGGCCACTAGGTGGGGAAATAGATAGAGTACCAGGCCTGGAGTCACAAGACCTGAGTTCAGATCCAGCCTCGGACACTTAGCTGTGTGACCCTGGGAAAGTCACTTAATCTCTGCTTTCCTCAGCTTCCTTCTCTGTAAAAATGGGGATAATAGCACCTACCTCCCAGGACTGTGGTGATAATCAAATGAGATAATAACTTAGCACAGTGCCTGGCACACAGTAAGCACTATGTAAATGTTAGCTGTTATTATTAGATATAAGAGAAAATGGGGATGCTGTTCTCAGAAATGGCCCTACAGGTATATAGGTAGAATAGATAACCATCTATGTGGTGTGATTTGAGAGAAACAAATATCTCTCCTCCCTTCCAGCCCTGGCAGACATGACAACTCCAAGTCAAGTAAGAGACTTTCCAACTGCTGGGTTAAAGCTTTGCAGCTGCAAGCATGGTCTGATCAAATACAAATCTCTTTCCTAGAAGAGACAATGTAGTGGTACTTGGGGGGACTATGTTTCACCTTGGAAAACAGAGCCACAGGTTGTCAGAGCCAGAAGGGACTTTCAAGATCATTTCCATCTGCCCTCTTATTTTGCAGATGAGGAAATTATGTCCCAGAGAGGCAGAGCAAGGCGCTTGAGGTTATACACACGGAGAGCTGAGTTGACACTAGATGCCTCCAGATGCCTCATCCAAACCATCCTGTCCCTCAACAGGACCCAGAATGGATGCATTTTGATGGGAGGATGAGGGAGGGTAACATTCCTAATATCGAAGGATGCTGGGAGCACAGGTCTGGGGTCTGGGATTGGTCTAGGTATCAAGAGATTCCCAAAAGCACAGGATTTGAAAGTGAAATGTGAAGAAAGGAGAAACATCTAGAATGAGGAGACTGAGAGCATAAACCTTCACAGTGATGGCTATTCTTGGCTGGCCTTGGACAATTGACTCTGAAGGCAAGATACACATGGAAGATAGTATATAATCGATGTGGTCTGGGCCTGTTCAGAGAGAATAGGGAGACTCGGCAGGGGGAGGGTGCGTAGTAAGGGAAAGGAAAATTCAGGCCTCCATTCATTCAACAGAATTAGCTTCACATGCATCTGATCCTTGAAACAACCCTTTCAGAGAGGCAGGGCAGGAATCATCTCCACTTTACAGATGAGGAAATTCAGAGAGGTGGAGCTCAGGGGTGTGATCCAGCTCCAACCTGCTTGAGAGCCGATTGTTAAATTTTCAGGGTGAACATTTCCTCCTTAGAACTCAGCAAATGCCTCAAATCAGGGTTAGATTTATTCTTTGGTTGATCTAGATTTAAGAAAGTGATGGAAAATATTTCAACAATGCGGATTAAACTTAAAAGTGCATCCTTTCTAAAAGAAAGCTAGTTATTAAACAGATACCATCATACCCCTGGTTACGTGATTTCTCCAAGGCTATACAGGTGAGTCTAGGTTTTGTCTAGACTTTTTTTTTCTTGAGGGTGTAGAGATGTATGAAGCACAGTCCTTGCCCTCCAGGAACAGTCCAATTGGGAACACAAGATACTTATCTATGAGTTGGGCACAGTGGCCCATGCCAAGTGATCAGCAAGTGGCACTAACACTGAGTTCTGTGAGGATTCCCACCTCTTGGTAAGCCTTGTGTCTGTGGCTGAATACCTCAGTGGGTTAAAGCTTAGTGTGAATGGCACCAAGGGACTTGAATTCAGTCCTTAAGTGGATGAATTGGCTTTACCTTCTTCCCTATATGTAAACTACAACCCAAACTTGGCCCATTATCCCACAAATGTATACTTTGGATTTCATTGGAAACCAGATGAGAGGATATGGATAATTTCACCCATATCTCTACTAGAAGGATTCAAGTGAATGTGCATGTGTGTACGTACACACACACACACACAAACACACATACTACATACACTCAATAAATTAGGTTAGAAGTTTCTTTGAATACAGATGGCAGCATGCAATAAGTCATGGTAACTCTACCCCACCCCCCAACCAGGGCACTGATACTTTTGATCACTGTCCCCAGAACACACGGAGCCTGAATTAGGACTTTTACAATAATGATGACAACAACAACCAAGCTGGAGTAGGGGAATAGACTGGCTTACTCTTGTACATTATTTTTGCATACAAGCTTGATACAAGGGAATTGGCCAGATCGTAGTCTAGTTTAGAGCTCCTCTGGTATAACTTGCTCCTTTTACAGATAAGGCCCATTGAAGCTAAGTAAATTTGGCCAAGGTCACACAGCTAACAAGCAGCAGAGCTGAGAGTGGACCCTGGGTTCTCTGAACCCAAGTGCAGGCCCCTTTCCTCTTCACCATTATGGCCTTTCTGTGAAATAGTGAGATGTGTCTCTAATAGGGCCCAGAGCTATTTCTAATAGACAATAGGACATCCCTAGAGGATTTGGAGCCCAGGGTGGTCTCCAACAATTTTTAGACCAGGATAGATTATACTGTTCTCTTACCAATATATTTTCCATCTGATAAAATCAAGTTAAAATTATAGTAGGTACAGGATTAAAAAGAAAAAGGACATCCTTAGGAAGGGGGTAGTTCATTCACTTTCCCTTGACTTCTATGTCTATGGCACAGAACCAAAGTTCAGAGTTTACATGGACCAATTTCGATCTGGGAGCTTCTCATAAATCACTCTTTAGCTTAAGTCCCAACACAAGAATTCCCCTGAGAACATCGGAATTTGGCTCATTTTGCCCACACCCAGGGTCACTTCTGAAAACATCAGAATGTTTCTCATGTCTAGGTCTCGACATAAAATGTACATTTCTCATGCAAGATCTCAGGCATACTTGTACGTGTGTGTGTGTGTGTTTGCGCGTGTGTGTGTGTGTACATGTGTGTGTGCAGAGGGAGAGAGACAGACAGACATATATATCCTCTCAGGAGTGTGCATGTGTATATACATCTACATCTACAAATGTGACTATACATACATCTCTATATACATGCATACATAGAGATGTATATATACTCAGGTAAGAACTCATATATATATATGTATGTGTGTGGAGAGAGAGAGAGAGAGAGAGAGAGAGAGAGAGAGAGAGAGAGAGAGAGAGAGAGATGTAGATAATACTTAGGTGTGTGTATATACACCTACACATACATGCCTAAATTCTTGCATGAAAACTGTACCTTTATTCATGTGTACATATAAATGTATCTATATGCATGTATATACATATATATGACAGACTTTCACCCAAAAACACTTTTGAAAAAATCATTTTAAAAAGGACTTGCATATCTGATCCAGCATCCTTTACAATGGCATCTCCTTCCAACCCCAGTAGGAAGAAAGAGCCAAAGCAACCCATTTTCCAGCAAAGCTGTACCTCATTACCACCATCATTCACCCCTTTACCCTAGGTGGGGAAAAATCCCATATGTGCCTTTCAGACTGGCCTTTGCCATTTACTGCTTGCCGACCTTGGGTAAATCATTTCCTTTCTCTGGGCCTCAGTTTCCTCATCTTTAAAATGGGGATGGTCATCCCTACTCTCATGATCTCCCAGGATCACTGTGAAAATTAAATGATAAATTTTTATTTTATTTCTAAACTCTAGCACACTATATCCATGGGTAAAGTATTAACACTGCTACCTTTGCATGAAATGTTTTAAATATAATTCTGCCCAGCAGCAGCGATTGACAGGGCCTAGATGCCCTAGTGGGAAATGGTCATTTATAGTACAAGTCAGCAAAGCTTGTCAGCCCCAGCTCCATCATCCCTCACCTCCTCCTTCATTTTTATAGAAAGAGCTCAGAAATGGGGAAGAGAAATTTCAGAAGCCAAACAAAAAATCAATACCGCAGGAGATAACCCGGCATTAATACAAAAACCAGGAGAATGTCTTTGTCTCCCTGTGCTCAGCTCTGCTATCAATCACGTCCCTCATGCCCAGAGAGATTGAGGAGGCCACTTTTGCTTGGAAGCCGGCAGGATCCGCTTTAGTTAAAATGCCTTTGGAGTGGCAGGTTGGGTAGCTTGATACTGCAGATGCAGTTCAGAATGACAACACAGATTCCCCAGCATCCAGGGACGCTTCCCAGCAACTCCCTCCCTCCAGACTTATTAGGTGTACTAAAAAGAGAAGAAGAAAGGCAATGTCATTGATAGGCCTATGCTCTGTCACAATCAAACTCAATGTGAGAAAATTGAAATGGACAAGAAAAAAAAGTCTCAGAATTGTAGAGACTCAGAACCAGAAGGAAGCTCAGAGGCCATCAACATCCCTGAAGAGTGACAGTCATCCAGCCTTTCCTTGAAGACTTCCAGGGAGAGAGAACTTACCACACACCCCACCCAAGGCAGCCCATTCTATAGATTTTTCAATGGCAAGTCCAGGGCTCTTGCCTCTACACCACACTGACTCAGCAGTGCTCCCCTGGAGAAGGATGAGGCCTCCATTTACTATCTAAAGTTCCTGGAACTCTTCCATAGATAGCGGAGCATCCCTCTCTAATCCAAACAGTCCAGTCTCCTTATTATCCACCTTGTTCTTTTCTATTTCTGAGCCTTTGCCCATACTATGTGCCTTCCCCACCGTGAATACCCTCCCTATGGTACCACCACTGAAACCCTGGGGCCATCTCCAGTTTTCCTGATCTATATCTGGCCACTGGACCCAGATGGCTCCACAGGAGAAAGTGAGGCTGGTGACTTTGCATAGCCTTCCTCCAATTCACTTGCAAGTCATGACATCATCTTCCTCCTCATGTCATAGTCCTATTCGAGAATGAAGGACAAACCACACAACCACTGAAATCCTACTCATCTTCAGGGCTAAGCTCAAAGTCTACCTCCTCTCCTTCATGAAGCCTCCCTTGACTACTCCAGCCACAATGATCTCCTCCTACTTTGGACTAAAATATTTACTTTTCTATACAGCTAAAGTAATACCGCCTCCCCCTTACCCCCGATGACTTGGACAGCACTTGAAGGTTTGAAAAGCATTTCTTCATAACAACCCCACAAAGTAGGAAATAAAAATATTATTATCCCCATTATATAGATTAGGATACTGAGAGATTAAAGGACTTATTTACAGGCATACAGCTAGTAAGAGTTTGAGGCAGCATTTAAACCTAAGTTTCCTGACTCCAAACCACTCGCTCTATCACACCATGAAAGCATTTATCAAATACTGCCTTATATCATTCCAGGTTATTTGTGTACGTGCCTTCTTCTCTGCTATTAGCCTATGCACTCTGGAAGGGCAAGGATTGAATGTTGTTCATGTTTGTATCTAACACACAGTAGACATGGTCAATACATATTTGTCAATTGATTGGTTTGTAGAGGAAAGTAGAGTTTCCTCACATGCAGGGATCCTAAGCATGGCGACATCAAGGCTGACAGACTGTCTGATTTATGATATGGTAATCCACAATTACTGAAACAGGGGTATCCCCCCCAGTCCCTTCAGGGTTATTCCTTTGCAACAATAAAGTCAATGATGATAAGAATACAATAATGTTTTAGTAAGCATAACCAAGGGACATTCCAGAGATGATTTCATTTGCTCCCCTGCCCTTTCTGTAAATAACATCTAATCATCTTACACAGCTTCATTTGGGTAATGGCCCTTTTTTCATCACTACTCAGAAAGATTTTAATCCAAAAGAGAGAGTTCATTCTTCAGGGCTTAGTATATCTTTTGATTAGAGTTTATTTACTGACCAGCATTTACCATCCTGATTATAGAATTGAATGCTATTCAATTCTCTTTCCCTCCATGACACCCTTCTCTCCTTTTCCCTACTGTTCCAAGGTGTGTTTCTAACAGTGGCTGACTGTGATAGGTAGTATCTGAGATGTTCCTGTGATCAAATGGATGCTCAAACACAGTTCAAGGGTGTAAGAAGGGCAACTGCCCCTGGCAACTTCCTAGTGTCCTCACAACCCCAGTTAACTAAGTAGAAAGTGTCTATTGAATGTCAAAAATTCAACCGGCCCTGCATTAACATCAATGAGGAACACAAGGATGTAAGGGGCCCAAGCCCTGACCTCAAGTAATTTAAGATTTCATAGGGTTGGTAAGACAAACAAAAAATGAAAAGAAAACTTACAAAATAAGACAGCATGTGATCATTGATAAATATTGATGGAAAGGACACTAGGAGCCAGGACACCTGAGTTCTCATCCTGCTTCTCTACCTAAATAGCTGTTTGATTTTAGATAAGTCATTAAATCTACCTGGACCTCAGTTTTCTCATCTTTAAAATGAAGAGGTGTAATGGCAAGCAACGTGGGACTTTTTATTGTCTTTTGTTTTGGAGTGTTTCTCAGCACCAAGGCAATCAAGTGCCTTTGGTCTTGCCTTTGTTTGTAGGAAGGCCCATACCCTTTTCCGAATTAGGTCACGAGAGGTGTGAAGCCTTTGGGCCCTGAAAAAGGGTATACTCTGAGGTCAGCATTTTGTTTTGGGGCACACTCATTGGAAGAGTGTTGGTATGGAGACTCTGAGTAACTATTAATGAGCTCCCCAGCTTTGAAAACCCAGATATTGGTGCTTCTCTCTCTGGTAACTATATGTATATAGCTTTGGTCAGACAGCTAGAAGCGTGTCTGTTGATTTCTGTTATTTGCTCTGTTTATATTTTCTCTGTTTGTAATTTCTGTTTGTTTTTCTCTGAAGTTAAGGGTGCTGACTTTTTCCCCTGAACTATGTGAATGATACATGTATGTTTAATTAAAGTGAGATTGGAAACCCCTTAAAGTTGTTCTCCTTAGAAAAGCAGATCAAAGAACCTGTGCTAGCAGCCCTCCTGTGTGCTGGGGTTATTGGCCTTATACAGCCACAGTAGCTGCAAGTAACATTTGTTGTTACAAGAGGTTGGACTGGGTAGTCTTTAAGATCTTTATTTTACTGATATGACATGATGTGTATGATATTTATGATATTACTTATTACTTAGCCTTGCTTATTTTACTTACTTATTTCCCACCCACCTGTACTCCTCTGGACTTCTCCACCATGCCTCTCCCCACTCCCAGTCCTGGAAGGGTGGGGAAGTGCCTTCTCTCCCTGTAGCGACCTACCCTGCTTTTTAATTTCTCTTTGTTTTTTTTGTCTTCCACCATTAGATTGTAAGCATCTTAAAGTCAGAAACTGTCTTTCTTTCTCCTGTTTGTATTCCTAGAACTGAGCACAGTGACTGATACATAGTAGACATTAATAAACGTTTCTCGACTGACTGATTAACTTATGAGAAAACCGCAACATGAGTGAACTTTGATGACTCATCCAAAGTCACAGAGTAAATCAGCTAAGCAGTGACTCCGCACCACACCATCACTATTAAGTGGTTATCCAACTTTTGCTCAGAGACCTCCAATGTGGAGGTACCCACATCTCAGGAAACAGACCATTCCATTTCTGGCCACTTCTAATTATTAAGAACTGTTTCTTTATATCAAACTGAAATATGCCTCTTCACAACTTCCACTCATTGCTTCTGGTTCTACCCTCTGGGACCAAATGGAACAAAGTAAATTTTCCTTCCAAGCGGTAAGTCTTTCAACTACTTGAAGACAGCTTAGAGTGTGCACAGGAGTGTCAAGCTAAACATCCCCAGTTCGTTGTCTCCTTCCTGTGGGTGATCTTCAGATTATCTTTGTCTTTCCTAACCTGTGTTAACCTGGACTGGAGAAAAAAATTATACAGATGTGATCTGACCAGGACAGAGCACAGAAGACCACTGAGTTCTTGGAGGCCTCTTCCCTGCTCCAAGATATCCTCTATTCATTGAGTTTTTAGGACACTGTTCTCTGCTTCTTCTCTTACTTGTCTGATTTCTCCTTCCCAGTCTTTGAGTCTGGCCATTCAGTCATATCTGAATCCAACTCATTGTAATATTATCTAGCCAACTTCTCTCTTCATCTTCCCCCCTAAATCATAATATTAAGGTCTAAGCAAACTGTGTCTATCACATTCCTTTGATTTACTAGATAAGGAGAGAGAGAGAGAGAGAGAGAGAGAGAGAGAGAGAGAGAGAGAGAGAGAGGAGGCTTGAGGAGAGAAAAGAAAGTTTAGAATAACTTCTGCAGGGTTCTGGATAAAAAGTTAACCAGGGTGGAATAAAAGGATTGCCATGCATCCGTGAAAGCCCTTTGGAGTGAGATTAAGACACTACAATTTGTCTTAGATTCAGGCAGTGCAGTTGTGGGACTTCCTCCTGCAGCACATGGGTAGAAATAAAAAAGGTTCCCTATCACAATGAGTCAAGAAGGGAAGGCATATAAAGATCCTACTGTAGCTGAGCTACTCTCCAAGACTGCAAAGAAGCAAGGTGAAATAACAAGGAGGAAGACTAGGCTTAGCTAGCCTACTTCAGATGAGTGATAGAAGGATAAGGGATTGTGATCAGACAGAGGAATTTCAGAGTTCTGGGTCTTAGGGGTTAGAACAGTCATGAATGATGGTGAGATCAAAGGTCTCACTATCCTCCTGTATGGCTGAGGTAGAGGGAAGGTGAAGGTCATGGGAGCAGAGGAGGGTTGATGAACCAGGAGGCTAGGGTGTTTGAAGGGATGTCATTATATATCCTGAAATCCCTAAGTATAAGTCTAGGTTGGTATGGAGAGGTAGACTTGAGCCTGGTACTGAATTCCTTGAGAGCCAAGCTTGCCTACTCATTCTGCCCCTCAAATATGGCATCAATATTTCTACCTCTGGACTTTTTGTGCTACTCCTACTACTTCTGGGATATCTCCAGTTATTCTGATCCATATCTTGCCACTGGACCCAAATGGCTCTGGAGAAGAAAGTGAGACTGGTGACTTTGCACAGTGCTTCCTCAATGAAATCCAATTCCCTTGCAAATCATGGAATCACCTCCCTGATGTTATGGTCCTCTTGGAGAACAAACGACAAACAGCAGCAGCAATCGCCACTACCTGGAATGTGCTCTCTTCTTTCGATTGTCCACCCAACCTTCAAAATCCAGCTCAAATACCACCTCTTTAATGAAGCCTCCTTTGACTATTCCTCTGATACCATTTCTTGGAACAACTAAAACACTTATTGTCTATAGTTACTTAACCACTAGGTGGCTTTAATAGCTACTCACTACAGAGTCTCATGTTGACACATGCTCAACCCCTAACTGGGAAAAAATACTAAGTGTCATGCTTTCTGTTGTTCTTAGAGGCAGCAGAGCTTTTAACCTTCTACCTTTCTACAAGGCCAAACAAACTCATTGTTATGCAGATGTGTTGATTTGTGGGCTTTGATAATCAAAATTAGCTCTGAGCCCCTACTCACTGGCAAAAACCCCTGCCTCCTCCTCCTATACTTGATGTATTTCAGTGACTTACATGAGGTCAGCATAATGGAGACAGCTCCACACAAAAGAAAACAAGTATGCTTGAACACTGTGTGCAGCATTTACTCTTAACATAAAAGCAATACAGAAGGAAACATTGCATAATAACAAGAACTGAGCAGTTAGATGGCACAGTGGATAGAGCTCCAGGCCTAGAGTTAGGAAGATTCATCTTCTTGAGTTCAGATTCTACTTCAAACACATATTAGCTGTGTGACCCTGAGCAAGTCACTTAAACCTTTTTGCCTCCGTTTTCTCATCTGTCAAATGAGCTAGAGAAGGAAATGGCAAACCACGCCAGTATCTTTGCCAAGAAAACACCAAGTGGGGTCACAAAGAGTCAGATACAAGTGAAACAAGTGAACGACAACAACAAGAACACAATGCATGATAAAGTAATTAAAAGCCTAACAAGTGCCAGCCAGTCCCCCTGCTCTCCTAAACCCCTAAAGCACCCCCAAACATTGGATTTATCCAGACCCAGGAGTTGTAGGACATGCACAGTTCGAGTTCATCTGTTTCCCCACAGGTGGGCCCCGTGAGCAGATGACGGTCTGAGAAGAGCACTGTTTCCCCAGTGTGATCAATTCAGTCAGCCACCAAAAACAGAGACAGAAACTCTGGAGCACCAGCGGGTCTGGGACCTGGCCTAGGAAGTGTGAAAACCAGAATCTGGAGTGAATCAAAATTTGGAATGATTCACGAAGTCCCTGGTCTCCGTGAATGCACAAGGAGGAAACGGAGGACCTGAAACCTAAATCCAGGTTTCCTGCCTACAACACGGTCTGAACCTGGGATTCTCTTGATAAACGGAGCTCACCAGGAGGAACTACCTTTACCAAGAGCCCTGAAGGGCTGTGACTTCTGCAGTGTCGCACAGCCACCAGATCTTACTGACCTGGAGGCCAGCTCTCTGTCCACTCTGCTTCCAAATAAGAGCACTAACTGGTGGTGATGGCGAGGACAACAGCTGATACATACAGCACTTTAAGGTTTACAAGATGCTTTATTTGCACAATAAAAACTGACAATTCTACATCTCTTCACAGTTTACAAAACACACAAGATCTCATTTGACCCTCACAACTCCCCATCAGGTGTATTGTCTGTACTGTTCATTTATTGTACTGTACTGTTCGGTCGTATTGAATGGTACCGCTCAATTGGCATTTCTCCTATACCTCCTCTTACGGATAATTATCTTTTCATGCTTATCTGTCCTCGATCCCCAGCTAGCCTGTGACCTCTTGGAAGGTGAGATCTAGATCCTTTCCTTCTGGCGTATCTCTCACAGCAACTAGAACAAAGCTGGGCACAACAATAGGTTTGTAACAAATGCATATTAATTAAGAGGAGGGAGAGAGGAAAAGGAATGAGCATTTCTATAGTGCCTACTTGTGGCAGACATTGGGCTAAGGGCTTTACAAATATCATCTCATCTGATCATCACAACAACCCTGCAAAGCTGGTGCTGTTAATTATCCACATTTTTTACATTTGAAAAAACTGAGGCAAACAGAGGTTAAGTTACTTGACTAGGGTCACACAGGACACTTTAAACTCAGGTCTTCCTGACTCCAAGTCCAGTGTTCTATCCAATGTACCATTTAGCTGCCTAATGATTGATGGTCTGGGGACCTCTTGAAAAAGATTGAATTCTCTCCCTGCCCCAGCCCTTTTGAAAGCCGCCTTGGGATGACAGCTGTGATACCTACTGCAACACCGTTCTAAGTGCTTAAGGTTCAGGGAACAGTGTGGTGTAATGGGAAGAATGCTGGATGCCAGAGGAACAAAGAAACCTGAAGGCCTGGGTTCAAATCTTTGTTCTGTTGCTTATTCCCTATGATCTTGCTGTCATGGTCCTCTTCCAGAATGAAGGACAAAGAACAACCTCTGTGAGTAGAAAATAGGAGCTGCTCCACTGGGGCCCCAACTGGAACTGGCTAGTTGGGCAATGCAGCTCTTTCTTTCCCTTCCTTCCTTCCTACCCCTCTGTCCATATAGAGTGTCGTACTCTCACCTGGGGGTGCTCTGTCCAAAGGAATGTAAATTTTGATCCCTGAAACCTTTTTTCTTAAGGACCAAGCCTCAAACCCAAATCACTCTGGTTCTCACTGATTGGCCAATAATAAGTTCCAGGCCAAGCCCCACTTGGTCATTGTTTGGGCCTTGATTGGCTCACAGCGAATGTAAATGGCATTTGTTTCTGTTTTGGCCAGAAACTCTGAGGGTCTTCTCTTCCCAGACTGATTTTTTTTTGGACTAGGCAAAGAGGCCATTCTCTCCCTCATTTCTTACCTATCCTTAATCATTGAATGGGCACTGCCTCAGTCAAACTGAGACCTGTTAAAGACCTTAGCTTAAAAAGGCCAAAGTCTCCCACTGCATCCTGGGCCATCTCCAGTCATCTTGACCCCTATCTGGCCACTGGACCCAGATGGCTCCAGAGAAGAAACTGAGGCTGGTGACTTTGCACAGCCCTCCATCACTTAAATTCAATTTACTTGCATGTCATGGCATCACCTCCTTCTCTTCGAGAATGAAGGACAAACAACAATTCCCAACATGAGCTTCAACAAGTAATTTCATCCTCGGTTTTCTCATCTATAAATGAGGAGAATGGACTAGTCCCATCCAGGCCTAAATATAAATTATCCTATGATCTCACCATTTCCTCATTTATAAATGAAAGGATTGGACTGGACTCCAATAATATTTGACATTTAAATAGTGCTGCAAAGTACTTAACATATGCAAGCTCATTTTAGCTTCATAATAAGCTCATGAGGTAAGTATGCCAAGTATTGTTAGCCCTCTTTTGCAGATGGGAAAACTGAGGCCCAGAGAGATGAAATTATTAGCCCCAGGTCACTCAAGTAGTACACGGTGGAACCAGGATTCAGAGCCAGGCCTTCCTGAACCCAAGTCCAGCTCTCTGATTGCCAAGTTTCCTCCCGCTCTCAATCTCAATGCCTCTGACTGTGCAGGCATACAAAACATAAGCCAAATCACTTCTAAATTACCATTGACGAAAGCAGCATATAGATCATTCAGGTAACACCATAAAGCAAGCACACCCATACTTAAAGTACAGTGGCATCTGTAGGAGCTGTTACCTTACCGCAATGATCTTCTTCAGGTCGGAAACATGCTAAGTTATGACGCCTGTTAGGGTAGTTTATAGCCTGCGGGCCATATGTAACACTCATGATGAGGAGAAACAGAATTACCCTGAGTGGATTGTGCACAGATTCATTAATTTCTTCTCATTATGAGAGCACAAGACTTTGCACATAGTAGGAGCTCAATAAATCTTGTTGAATCAATTTAGGTTGAATTTTAGATCCTTCTCAAAGGAGTAAATTTGGTGAATCAGGGCTATGGGGAAAAAAAGGTTGTAGTGGAGGAAGGGATACTGGCCTACCAGATGGTCGGCCTTAGCACGGTGCCCCTTTTTCTTTATTTTAATATTTTTTTCTAATTATATACAGTCCCCTTTTATACTGCTTCATCCTTGGAACAAACTTACATGGCCTAAAACCCCAAACTTGGGATATACAAGGACTGATTTGAATCTTGCTGTCATCATACCTCTTTGGCCTATTTTACCCCAGCACGATATCATCTGAGAACCTCAGACTATAGCTTATGACTAGATCTATACTGATGTGAGCAGAAGGATCCTCAGTTCCTCTGCAAGTAACAATGCTTATTAGGTATAGGACAATCTTTATTTCACCGCATCAAAAATGCAGAACAGCACAAAGGACTCATAGTAGCCCATAAAGAGTTAATAAAATTATCCTTCCCTTTCCAGGGAGTTCTACCTTCTACCCCAGGATCTACATAGGCTTCCAGCCAGTTATAGTGTTAGCCTACAACTACCACTGGAAGCAAAATGAATTTGGGATTGGTATAGTTACAACCCCTTTCCCATTGGAACCATGTTGTCCCAACAACTGGGAGTAAATAGGGAAGGTCCAGGTTGCATTGCAACAGTATGGCTCAAACCCTTGACTGCTCTTCCAGTTTCATGGTTTCATGCTCTATCTTCTCTCCTAGAGGCTATTTCCCCATTCCCCCCTCTCCCCCCTTCCATCTCCTCTTCTGCAACCTCTTGGTCCAGGTTTTTTCCTTCTCCCTCTAGAAAGATGATTACCAGAACTCTTAACATTCTCCCAAAAGACTGGGATACAAGAAGTGGGGGAAGGGGAGGTAAAGTGCTCAAGAATTTTTGCAACCACTCACTCCATCATCCATCCTAGATAATGCCGTCTTTCTGACCAAGATCAGCTGCTGCCTCTCCGGGACTGGGGCTGAGGGGAAAAGGTCAATCTCAGGAGTATTATGCTAATTTATAGGCCTCAATTCCCATCCTCGTACCAATGTCTACTCTCAATCAGTCAATAAGCATTTATTAAGTGCCTACTATGTGCCAGGCTCTATGTTAAGCCTACAGATACCAAACTATCCCTGCCCTTAAGGAACTCATAATCTAAGGGGGATAAATGACACACAAATAAACATGTACAAACTAATACAGGAAAAATAGAAAATAAGAGAGGCAATAAAGTAAGAGGTGTTGGGAAAGTCTTCCTATAAAAGATGAAGCTTTGGTTGGGACTTAAAGAAAGGAAGGGGGACAGAGCCAAGATGGCAGAGTAAAAGCAGGGACTTGCTTGAGCTCCCCCCCAAATCCCTCCAAACATCTGTAAAAAATGACCCTAAACAAATTTGAGAGCTACAAAACACACAAAATGATAGAGTGAAATAAGTCTCTAGCCTAAGACAGCTTGGATGGTCTCTGGGAAGGGTTTATCACACCATGCTAGGAGAAGAGTACAGCCTAGCATGGGCTGTGCCAGGCACAGAACAGGCCAGAGCAGACCTGGTGGAGCAGGCCTCAGGGCCCTGAATCACTGAGCTGTCGTAGTTTCCAGACTTCTCAACCCACAAATGCCAAAGACAACTTAGCATGTCAGTGTTGGACCTGGAAGGAGAGAAGGGCATGGTCTGGCCCCACCACCTGGGGTGGTAGAGGTGGCTGCAGCAGAAGCAATGGCTGCTTCCAGAGCTCAAGGCCCACAGCAGGTAGGTAGGGGGAATCAAGCAGCTGATCAGAGCAGGAGGGCAGGAATCTCTTTGCTAGCGCTAAGGCAGGATTCTCTTGCTTTGCCCTGCTTGGATCTGAACCACAGTCCTGGTTTGTGGTACTGGGATGAGGAAGAGTGCTGGTGTGGCAGAGCTTGTAGTGGCTGTGGAGAAGCAGTCTTTCTAGCAGTTCCAAGGCAGAAAAGAGTGCCTGAGGTCACTCACAGACCAGAGCACAGGCCAGTAGAGGAGTAAACACTCTCCTTGGATCATACCTCCTCAGAAGAACTGAAAATTTACAGGTACCTGCAAGTAGCTCAGAAAACAGCAGCACAAAACCCCTGAAACTTGGGGAAGAGCACTCTCTACTCTGGATGCAGAGTCATACTTTGACAAAGAGCTCAAAAATCAAATGATTGGCTGGGAAGATGAGCAGACAGTGCAAAAAAAATCAGACTATAGAATCTAACTTGGGTGACAAAGATCAAAACATATGATCAGAAGACAACAAAGACAAAGCTCCTACATCTAAAGCCTCCTAGAAAAATACGAATTGATCTCAGGCCCTAGAAGAGCTCAAAAAGGGGGGCGGAGCCAAGATGGCGGCTGGGAAGCAGTGACTGGTGTGAGCTCCCCACCAAGTTCCTCCAAAAACCTATAAAACAATGGCTCTGAACCAATTTTAGAGCTGCAGAACCCACAAAGTGGCAGAGGGAAGCAGG
>CM053622.1:308059855-308132995 GCA_028646595.1 Phalanger gymnotis | reverse complement strand
GGGATAGAATGGGGTAAATTATCTCACATAAAGAAAAAGCAAGTTCTGTAGGAAGGGAAGAGGGAGCAGGTGAGGGGGAATGAGTGAATCTTGCTCTCATCAGATTCAACTTGAGGAGGGAATAACAAACACACTCAATTGGGTATCTTACTCCACAGGAAAGTAAGGGGAAGGGGATGAAAAACTGGGGATGATAAAAGGAAGGGCAGATGGGGGAGGAGGTAATCAAAAGCAAATACTTTTGAAAAGGAACAGGGTCAAGGGAGAAAATTGAATAAAGGGGGACAGGATAGGATAGAAGGAAATGTAGTTAGCCTTCCACAACATGAGTATTGTGAAAGTGTTTTACATAATGATACATGTGTGACCTATGTTGCATTACTTGCCTTCCTAGGGAGGATAGGTGGGAAGGAAAGAGGGGAGAGAATTTGGAACCCAAAGTTTTAAAAGCAGATGCTCAAAAAAAAGCTGTTTTTGCATGCAGCTGGGAAACAAGATATATAGAGAATGGGGCATAAAAATCTATCCTGCCCTACAAGAAAGTAAGGGGAGTGGGGTGACAGAAGGAGCGCTGTCTAGGGAAGGACACAATCAGAATATATACCATCTTGGAATGGGGGGAGGGTATAAATGGGGAGAAAATCTGTAACTCAAAATCTTGTGGAAATCAGTGTTGAAAGCTAAAATATTAAATAAAATGATAAAAAAGAAAGTATAAGCATAATGGCTGTGTGAGTGGAGAGTAGACATATTTGTAAAGGTAGAAATGACAAAATTTGCCAATGGATTAGATATGAGGAATGCAACGTTAATAAGCTGTCGGCAAGTTAATTAGATACTTTTGACACCCAATGGCTGGGGGCGGCGGTGGGGGTGAGAGGTGGGTAGGGAAGAACCATGTAGGAGTATTAAATTGAAGAGAAAGGCACCATCCTGAAACCTGAAGGCATTAGCACAATGACATCTCACTTCAACACCTTAAATAAGGTACTCCCTTCTCCCGAGATAGATCACAGCTCTGTGGATCTTCATTGTATATTTTCCTGAGTTGGGTGGTCAAGAAGACAAATCCCTCCAGTAGAAAGTAAGCTCCTCAAGGATAAGGACTATTTCATTTCTACATTTGTATTCCTAGCATAGTACTTAGCACAGAGCAGGCACTTCAGAAAGTGTTGCATTGTCTTGGTAACTGCTTCATTTTCTGGTGCTGAGCCTTCTTCCATTCAGCTAGGTCAGGCCTTCGACAACAGTTCATTGTGAGACCCATCCTGAAAGCTTTTCTAGCTTGGCCAGACCTGAGAGAGCTTGAATTCTGTTGGCATCCCCTTCAAAAAACCAGGGAGGGATGATCACTATGCCACAAGGACATAGCAGAAGAGAACACTATGGACACAGTTTTAAAAAGTGACTGACTGGAAAAAAACAGTAGGAATTCTACTTCAGAGTGAGAAACAAAGTGTTGAGTTAAGCAGTGGCTGATAACAGTTGAGGATTGGTGAGAGAATGTATCAATGGCTGCTTAAGGCTTTGTCTTTGTATTATATGTTGTGGGGAGAGACTTTAGACCTTAGGAATCTTCTCTGCAAACCAATAATTTTACAGATTACAAGACTGTGACCCACAGACTTGTTTGTTAAGAAAGCAGAAGTAGTCAGTCTTGTAAATACCAATAATGTTATTTTAATAGATATTTACTAATAGTGTGACCCTGGCAAGAACTTAACCTCTGTTTACCTCAGTTTCCTCAGTTGTAGAATGGGAATAACAGCAGCATCTACTTTTCCGGGTTGTTGTGACGATCGCATGAGACAAAGCACTTAACACAGTGCTGGCATACAGTAAGTGCTATATAAGTGCTTATTCCCTTCCTTTTCCTTCCATTAATAAAGAGTAATATTATAATAGAAAAAGCATGATTGGATGGGTCATGTTGTCATCAAGTTTCAGTTAACCATGCCCGGGGAAATGACTGCTAGGCCAATGTCCCCATTAATAGACACCACAGGTCACCTCATTTCAACTACTAGAATTGCAGGCATAGTGCCCAGGAGGAAATAATCAGATTTTACCTAGGGCTGGCCTTGCATTTCCAACCAATTAAGTGATGGTAAGCATTAGCATGCCAAAAACAAACTTCTCCGACTTCACCGATTTTGCTGAGGGCCAGGCCTGCCTGGCATCATGTATGGAAAGAATGTGAGCCTGGCAGCCCCAATGACAGGTTGGCACAAGGCTCTGAGCCCTTCCTTTCCCCAAATGTGAGTTCACAGGGCTCTGCCATGCAGCTGTATGCCAGCCTTTTCTAATCTGTGCGGCATGGGGCCAGTCAGAACTCTGGGAGGTTACACCCTGTTAGAAAGCATCAGGGGACAAGGTGCTGGGAAGGAGCCTGACTCTTGGCCTTCCCATATTCTCCACAAAAGAAGAGAAGGGTGAATGGGCAGAATGAGCAGAGTGATGATTTTTTTTAACGAGATCTCTTCTGTAGATACACCTGATAAGACGGATTAGCAGGGAAGTCTACAAACTCATTGTGGGTAGATGTGAAGAGGGGGGTAATCATTTGTTTCTTTGGAAGACCCCTTCAAAAGCTTGAGAGAGGCAGGATCCAAGATCATAGGAACTGGAAGGGTACGCAGCAGTCATCAAATCTAACCCAATCACATTACAAATGAGGAAACCAAGGCCCGGGGAGGTTAATTGGTTAAATGACTTACCCAGGGTCATACAACTAGTGTCTAAGGCAGGATGTGAAATCAAGTCTTCCCTTCCAGTGTCCAGTCCACTGCATAGGACAAATTGTAAAAGCTCTACTTTATACAGTAAAATTAATAACCAGAGCTGGATTTGTTACACCCAAGAAGTGACAGTGGCTGAAAATATAAGAAGATTCAAGAGGAGTTTACCTAACTTCACGGAGAGACTCCTAGTAAGAAATTAAGGGGACATTTGTTGTTGTTGTTATTTAGTGGTTTCAGTCACGTCCAACTCTTCACGATCCCTTTTGGGTTTTCCTGGCAAATATATTGGAAGGCTTTGCTATTTCCTTCTCCAACTCACTTTACAAATGAGAAAACTGAGGCAAACAGGATTAAGTGGTTTACCCAGGGTCACCCAGACAGACTGGATTTGAACTCAGGAAATTGAGTCTTCCTGAGACTAGGCCCAGCACTGTAGCCACTTGGAAGGGGAAGTTAGAAATGTTTGAATCACTTATTTAATCTTTTGATATTGCCCTTCTCTGGGACATGGTCATTCAGTTCAATGATTTAGAGCTGACAGGGACAAAGTAGAGGTCACCCAGTCTGACTGTCATTTTACAGATGAGGAAACCAAGGCCCAGAGAGGTGATGTGATCATCCCAGGCTGATACAGATAGTAAGATGCTGAGCTGAGTGTTCGAACCAGCTTCCTCCAACTCTAATCCAGATGCTTTTGTATGACCTACCATAATCACTGCCTTAGTGCTTATGTAGAACACGTGTGCACAAATTGGATCAGAGGCATGCCCTCAAAGGGCTCCATCCCCAAGGACGTAGTTAGATTAATACCATTATCACCCTCATACCAGCAATGGAAAAAACTGCTAGATTTGAAATCAGAAGTCCCGGTTCTACTGCGTACTATCTGTGACACCTTGGGGTAGGTCATTACGTCTCCCTGACCCCATTTCCTCATCTACAAAATAAGGGTGTTGGATCCCAATACTTCAGAGATCTCTTCTGGTTCTAAATCCTACCCTATGATCCAATCACCAGCCTGAAGATTACAGTCACCAATGGTCACCTGGCTTTAATCTCTTTCCCTGCCTATTTACAAGAGACAGAAGGAATTGCAGCACCCTCCAAGGGAGAGAAGATGTGACACATATGTCAGGGGCTTCTGCCAAGAGTCACATGTGGTGCCTCCTCGGGCAGGAGAAGGTGCTGTTGTCCTGGCACCTCTCTCCATTGTTCCTTGGCATCAGGTATCAATCAACTCCATCCCAGGGCCATGAAGGGTGATTCATGGGCAAATGTGAGTTGCCAATTAATATCCTGCTGGGAGACCTACTGGGAGAGAATCCCTTTTGGAAACTCATGATGGTATTTTGTCTCCTTCTCCAGCTCACAGAGCTCAGTGAGATCAGTGCCAAGTGCAGCTGCTTGTTTCCCTTATTCCTAGGGTCAGATACTTCTAATACCTATTGCCAAATCAGATTGAGCTACTGAATCTCCTCTCTAGTCTGTCAGTAACCCCTTTACCTGAATCTAATGCTCTAGCTGGCTTCTTCTCATCCTACCTCTGTACCTTTGCTCACCATGGTCTCTCCTCTCACATGACCACAGCTCTCCTCTCCTCTGCAATCCATCCATTAAGGGCCAATCCAAACTTCAAGGCCTCCTTCAAGAAGCCTTCCCTGACCACCTCAGTCCACTATGCCTTCTTCTTTCTGAGAATTTAGAGATTTTTTTTTCTTTTACGATAAGCCCAAAATTTGCTCTTTCAAAACAACAGGCTTAACCAAGCACCAATGAGTTTTGATGGTATAGAGACTGTTAGCATGTTGTACTGTATTACTATACTGTAGTCAATGAAATAATTCCTCTTCCTCCATTTTACAGATAAGGAAACTGAGGCAAATAGACATTTAAGTGACTTTCCCAGAGTCATACAGCTAGTAAGTGTCAGGCCAAATTTGAACGTAGTTCTCCCTGATTCCAAGTCCTGAACTCTATCTATGATTCCAAACAGCTGCCTACCACCAACACTCTGACCTCAAGAAAAGCAATCATTGTGTCCTTCATGATGATACTATTAGACATGACCTTCAGTTCATACAAAGTCAGCCCCCACAGAGGCTACACTGGAGCCAGTAGTTCCCCCGCCTAAAGATATTTTTTAGCTGCTGTTCCCATCCTCAGCTATGTTCTTTCCATAACCCCAACTCAATACTACGGTCAGCCAAACTGGTGGCAATAACCAAACCTATATTATTCTGTCCATGCAGCCATGACATTTCTACCAAGAAACTATAAGAACTATTAATGAATATCACTGCCTAATCTTTTTTAACTTATTCATTTTGTAGTTTGTCCCTCTTTGATTTCCTAAACTCAGGCAGAGGACAGGAGTCAATAAGGTTCTCTGTCCTTAAGTCTATGGTATATAAGTAGGCAAAGGTCATCAAATAACAGGACAAAAAATGTGTAAGAAGCTCAGCAATGAATACTTAGAATTTATACCACATTTTTGACCCTCATCACATAGTAGGACCAGGAGTTAAGTGACTTGACCCCATGTCCTGGAAGCTCTGTCATTAATTCTCTGTGTGACTTGGAGCAAATTGCTTCAGTCAGTCAATAATAGAATTTTTAAGTGCCTTCTATATGCCAGGTTCCAATGTAACAAAAAAAAAAGACAGTGCCTGCCTCCAAGAAGCTTATAATCTGATAGGGGAAGACAACACACAAAAGGAAGCTGAAAGGAGGGCAGGGTACCAGAGACTCTAACCTGATTGCAGTTGGTACCCTGAGGTTATGGAACAAGAATTCCTTCACCCAGAGTCAGACCCAAGCAGAATTGTGAAGTTCTTGGTTTCTCTTCTGAACCCCATGCATACACGTCCTTCTCCACCTTCAGAATTTCATTTTTCTTCTCTCTTACTCTTCAAAACAGGTGTTCAGGGCCTCCATACTGCCCTAGGACCCTTCTGAGCCAGAGGAAATTCAATTTACATATCTATAGTACTTTAAGATTGATGAAGTATTTTCCTCTCAACAACCCTTAGAGATAGGTGGTACAAGATTTATCATTCCTATTTTACAAGTAAGAAAACAGAAGCCCAGAAAGGTTAAGTGACCTCCTCAGGGTCTCATGGCATAGAGTCGGACATTTTTAACTGTACCATACTGTACCACTCAGTCACATCCACTGGAATCAAAGTCAGATTTAAGAACGTGTCTTTAACCTGAATGGCACATACATATTATACATTATTCTTCTGACTCAAAATTTAAGAGTTTTCCACAGCAACCATTTCACATGCCCTGTAACTTGGAAAACAACAGATAAACTCATTCACAAAAGCATGTTGGAGACTAAAGAGCACTGAACACTGTATTTTGTACATAGTAGGCACTTAATAAACGTTTGTTGCATTGAATTTAATAAAAGAGGGCAATAATCGGTCCAAAGGAGTGAATTGCTAATTCTGGAATTTGAGGGACCCAGAGATGTTTGGGGGTAGGAGATCTCCCCAGAATCTCTGATATCACCCCATGTAAGGATCCACCTCTACCTCCTATCTGGCCCAGTAGCCCTTGATTTTACCACTGGTTCCCACTTTCTCCATAGACTACAACACTTCTCTCTCCTTTCCCTCTCTCCAGTTTTGCCTTTCCCCTCGTCCACACGTACATACCTTTCCTCCCCACCCCCTCCTCAGCTAGAAGCAAGAGCAGCAAGACTAATTTCATTTCTCTTTTTTCCTTCCGTTTGTCGATCTGTGACAACCCTTTTTATGCATTTAATTCATTCTCAATTTCTCATAATCAGGAGGAAGGTATCCCCTAAGGTTAGGCAAAGCTTGTCAAAAAAAAAAAAAAAGGTAGCGCACATTTGCAGAGGTAATCACTAGTCTATCGGCACTTCTCACTGCCCACGGAACTATTAACTAATATCGCTGTCTAATCTTTTTTGTACTTATTTATTTTGTAGCGAGAAACTAGCGTTATAAACACCCCTACTGTCAAAACTTGTCATCCCCATTACCCTCAAGGCGGGCTTCATCTCCGTTATTCTAATTTCAGAGTTTCTCAAATTCACAGCCGCTGGAAATTGAGTACAAAATCCATTATCATTTGTATATTTTAATTATGCAAATGAGGCAGCTCAGCTGCGATGTCCGGGACCTGCAGGGATGCCTGACTTGATTCTGGGTGATTACAATTTATCCAGTCGAGTCACTTTAATTGTAACAAGCTAATTACATTGTTTCATTTGGCTTTAACAAAAGAAAAAGAGACAGGAAGCTCTATGGCACAGGGCCCCCAGAATAGGCCAGTGCTTCTCAAGGAAGGGGGTGGGGGGCTCTTCCAAAGCAGCAGTAGGTAGCATCTCCCACCTCTGTCCCTAAAGAGCCCAAGGACCTGAGAGAAGGCAGGACTCCAGGGAGGTAAGGTTAGTGAAGGGACTCTTCCCAGCTTGCCCAGCCATGGACCTGTTTGTTAGCTATCTCCATTCGAGGCAGCTGAGAAACAAAATTGGGACCACTAACTCCTGCCTAGAAGGCTAAACAAAGACACATACTCCAGGTAAATCCACCTGATGTGCCAAATAACAAGATTTGTACATTCAGAAGCCGATGTGAGGAAAGCATCCAGGGAAAATGGCTTCTGCTAGGTGCATAAGACTTCTCAAATACCAAAGGACCTTGAGATAGGTTATGAAAGTCTACCACCCCACAAGCTCCTTGGCCCAGTTCTTTATCACAGGAAGCAGTCCTATCCACACATTTCCAGAACCATGATGGTGCCAAATCTTTGTATCTGAAGTTCAGGAGACCCAGGTTCTAGTTCCAATTCTGTCATTAGCATGATGTGTGACTGTGGGCAGGTCGCTTCATCTCTGTATGCCTTGGTTTGCTCATTGGAGAAACTAGGAGGATAGATTTTCTGAGTTTTCTCCCTATTCTACATGCTGGGTGAAACCAGATCAATTTTATGGGTCAGAATTTAGATATATTTGGACATCTTTTTGTTTTATGCAATAAATGTTACAGCGAAATTTTTATTAATTGAATCCAGTTTTTTTTTTCCTCAGACAACATTAACATTTATAAGGTCTGTTTTCTTCCTATCTGATTCTTTTTAATGGGGAGGGGGTTCCTGGGACTTGAAATTTCTCTACCCAACCCCTCTTTACCCCAAATCTCTAAGGTGAATCTATTTTATGGATGTCATGGGGGAGGAGGGATCACCCCCTGAGTTAGCTGTTGAATAATTTCTGAGTTCCATAAATGAGGCTTTCTTCAAGTAGGCCACAACTCAATTAAAATCCTCACCTGGCCCACAGCTTTATATCTTTTAGGCCAAATCTAATTTTTCTCTGGTCCAGGTTTGTGAGGTAATTTGTGTAGCTGAATCTAGAATTAGAATCTGTCCTTTCCAAGTGTATGGCTTGCAAGGGGTGGACATCAACAGAAAACCAGCTCAGGTCAGTGAATGAGAATGTGAGCCATGGTGGGTAAGGGGTGGGAGGATTTGTGCATAGGGAAGGGTAGGAAACTGAGGAAAGGATAAGGAAGAAGAGAGAGAGGAGAAAAGAGGAGGTGAGGAAAGGGGAAAAGGTAAAGGGAGGGAAACTGAGGAAAGAATAAGGAAGAAGAGAGAGAGGAGAAAAGAGGAGGTAAGGAAAGGGGAAAGAGAAGGAAAGAACTTGAGCTGCTTCTATAAAATAGAAATAATTATTAACAAGTTCAATTCCTTAGTCTATGATAGTAATTTTAATTTAGGGCCATATCTGTGATTTCATTGGTTTAGAGAAATCCCAGTAAGGAAATTCTTCTCTAATGCTAAAAAGCTATTCTACATCTCAAGGTAGCTAGGTGGTGTAGTACATAGACCCCTGGGCCTAAGATCAGGAAGACCCCAGTTCAAATCCTGCCTCAGACATTTCCTAGCTGTGTGACCCTGGGAAAGTCACTTAACTTCTCTTTGCCTCAGTTTTATCACCTATAAAATGGGGGTTAAAATAGCACTTATATCCCAGGGAGGCTCACATGAGATAATAATTACAAGGAACTCAGCACAGTGCCTTGCAAATAGTAAGTGCTATATAAATATTCACTATAATTATTATTAATTTAATGTCTTAGAGAAGTGCCTTAGGCACTTGGAAGTTAAGTGCCTTGTCCAGATCAGAAAGTATGTGTCAGAGTGAGACCTGAATCCAAATCTTCCTTACTCAAAGGTGGATACGTCATACTGCCTCTTGGCTCATACTTCTGCAGTTGACTACAATCACTTGTTTGCTTGAACTGGTATCTCCCTAGTCTGATCTTGCCATCAGTGCCTGCCAGTAAGAGCAGTGAAGTTTCAATTTCATAGTTTCAACATTTTCAAAGACTGATAGTTCTCAGAAAAGCACAAGCTTTTCTTAACTGAAGCTAATGGATAACTAGCCTTCATAAAGGAATTAAAGACAGAACCAAAATTAATGACTTTGTTAATATTGGTCTACCATTTACAGACATTGGCCTAACTTTGGTCACAAAGCCACGACTATCCTGTCTACAGACATTTTCCTAACAATGTTAGCTATTAACACGTTTGTCTACTAAGCATCTCTGTCCTCCATCAGGGTCCATCATTTCCTTATCCCACAGCAACCTAGGACTGACAGAATCTTTGGCCACAGCCTGGAATCACATGGCAATAGGCTCAGAATCATAATTCTCACAGGCTTTAGAGCTGGAAGGTACCTTGAAGTTATATAGCATAATTCCCCTATTTTCCTGATGAGGAAACTGAGTATTAGAGAAGTGAAGGGTCCTACATTGTGGGAATATGGCAGCACATCAGGACCTGGAGGAACCCAGATTATCCACAGGCACTCCAATGACCCCCTAAAAAATGCACCAGAAGGAACAATAATAAAGAAAATAGAAGTAAAACAGCGATAAACTCCTCCACACAGTCCAGGACTGCACCAAAAGACTGTCAGAATTTTTTTGGAGCTCTGAGCAGGAAGAAGCCAAGGGAGGTAGAAGACAAGCAGTCCATTTCCCCAGCAGGAGAAAGGATCAGAACAATACCCAACACAGGTCCCCTACCTAAGCCACCACTAGAGATAGGCTAAGTCAGTACATACACGATTGTGCCCTGCCCAGCATCCAAGCAGGCTGTGCCCCACCTAGAGAAGAGAGAAGGGGTCACGGGTGTTTGAATTGGAATGGGGTAGAAGGAAACACAAACTGCTTCCGTGAAGGAGAAATAGTATGAACAAAAGGCATGGAGGTGAGAATGAGCAAGTTTGATAGGCAATAAAAAGTCTAGAGTTTTTCTGTTGGGGAAGAGAACTTGAGAAATATAAAGTAGGGTCAGACTGTGAAAGGCCTTGAATGTTATGCTAAGAGAGTTAGTGCTGAACTCCAAGCATGGCTCCATGGCCATGATAGTTGAACAGATGAACATGAACAGATAGTACCTGTTTTCCAAAGGTTTATAGCATTAAATTAATGGGAGAAACAGGATATATACACATGAGAAAGACCAAATGACAGTAAAACTATTCAAATACGTAAATTAAAACAGCTATGAAGAATTTGTTATATAAGTGCTAAAGGAATGTTGGAGTGAATTCAGTAACCAACAAGACAGAATTTGTTAAGGACAGCTTCTTGGAAGAAGTGAATTTTAAGCAGGGTTTTGAAAGTAGGATGGCTGATGACTTTAACAGAGAAGAAGGGACAGAGTATTTCAAAGAGGAGATATGGTATGTGCCAAAGCTAAGAGGTAGACAGGAACAAAACAGAAGACCAATCAATTTTTTAAAAGTATTTATTAAGTGCCTACTATGTGCCAGACGCTGCAAAGACTGGAGGTCATTAGCAGACAAGCCTACTAGGTAGCGTGGAATTACCCCAATGGTGGAAGGAGATTGCTATTGGAACTAATATAATTTTGCTCATTCTAGCTACCAAAGGGCTTTTAAATGATATTTGACTATTCAAATATCATTTAAAATGAAGAAGCAGTACTGATATATTGTTGTAATATCTAAAACAATCCCTTGCATACAATAGGCACTCAATTTATACTTAAATGTATGAATGAAAGAATAGCACTGGCCTGGGAGTTAGGAGACAAATTCTAATCCCAATCCTGTGTGACATTGGAAAAATTTAATCTCTCTGAGCTTCAGTTCCCCCACAACTAAAGTGAGGAGGTTGGACTAGATCTGTAAGGCTCCTTTCAGCTCTAACATTCTTAGTTAGAATCTAAGATTCTATGATTAGCTCTCCCTAGTAGGTATATATCTCAGCTCAGACGTTCAGCTCTGCATTAGGGTGAGTGGTTAGTACACATGAAAGGGGAAGGATGGAATAAAAATGCTGCTGCTGCTGCCTAAATTCTCCAGCTCTGAGTAAATTAGAGCCAGATGCCCAGTTTCTCATCGCTCCATCAGATGACTCCATGGAGTAATTATAATACTTTATGGACATTAACTCACTGATTCTCATAACACCCTGGGAGGGAAGAGCACAGCATCATTATCCTCTCTTTACAGAGAGTGGGAAAAAATATCTCATTCTCTCCATGTGCACATCCCCATAGCACCTGTCCCCTGAATAAATTGGATGGGTAACACCACGAAGATTTCAGCATCAAGAAGACATTGGAATGAGAGGCAGGGTTGAGGGGAAAATAAGAACAATGATGAAGAGAATGAAGGTCTAATAGTGAAGGGATGAAAGAGATGCAACAAGAGGCAGGCTTTAAAGGAACAGATGAAGGGATGGAAATTGGCAGAGCTCAAGTGTGTACGTTGTCTGGAGGGAAACTGAGAACTGATTTTAAAAGACCAGAAAACTCTAAGCTTGGGAAAAGGATATATCATTTAATCTGGTGTAGAAAGGTTATCATGGAAATACTGGATCAAATTAAGACAGAGAGATGTGAGCTAAGTATCAGCAACACATGAGAAGGAAGAGGGAGAACTCCCAGCCTGCTGTCTACCTCTCCCAATCCTTTAGCTTCCATCTCAAGTCATTTACCCTCCATAGAACTTCTTCTAACAATCTGCTCTGACGTTGTCTCTGCATTCTTAAAGAACTAAAATTTACACCAAACAACTAAGTTACACACACAGTTCTGCATCGTTTACTATTGTTTTTATAAAATCAGAGTTTTAGTGCTGGAAAGGACCTTAGTGTTCACTTAATCCAATACCTACTTTTACAGAAAAGGAAACAGGCTCAGAAAAATACTGTGCTTCATGTATACTAATGTTGTCTTCTCCAACTAGAACAGAAGTTCCCAGGGGACAGGGACAGAGTATTTCATGCATGACTAGAAAGGAAGTCATTGCTCATTAACACAATGACATGGACAGACAATGTAAATGGCTAGTTTCTGGACAAAGAGACATGTCTCTACCTTCTAGGAGCCAACAATCCAAGATAACAGAGAAGAGGGCACAGATAAGCAACTCTAGACAATACGCAGGCAATTGAATCATAAACATTGCTTTAATGCATAAAGAGGTCAAATTAAATTTTTAGACTATACGTAAGCCAAGAGTAAGTACATTTGTGGGTCAGTGAGCATGGGGTGGGAGAGAGAAGTGCTCCCCTCCCCACCCCATCATTCTGGGAAGAATCCAGGAAAAAAGGTAGGCCTTCAAGAAAGAGAGACAGAGACATAGAGAGAGGCAGAGAGACCCAAGGTAAGACATACAGAAATGTTACAATGGTTCCTGTATTTATAGAAGCTCGGATGAATCCAAACTAGCTGATTCCCCAACCTTCCATCCCATCGCCCATCCCCAAACCAAGAAATCTCCTCATATCTTCTTCATCTTTTTTCTTCTAACAGCCAGGCCATTTCCTAGAATTTCCTAGAACTGGGAGTGACTTAAACAACGATTTACATTTATACAGCCCCTTAAGGTTTACAAAGTGCTTTCATTGCAACTGACTCCTGAAGTAAGTATTGTAATGATTATTATCCCCAATTTACAGATAAGGACACTGGGTTTAGAAAGGTTAAATAATTTGCCTGTGGCTGCACACAGCTTCTAAGGGCTGGATCCTAGACTTGAGCCCAGATCCCCTGAAGATAACTCAAGGGCTCTCTCGGCTACACCACACCTTGGAGGTGATCTAACCAGTGAGAAGGTAGGTATTCTTTTTGGCCTCCACCATCATTTACTGAGAGTATTTGGGAAGGTGGCAAAGAAGATGGGAGGGACAGAGCTAATTATTCTGTATATGAGCATTCTTCTGCTTTTATTTTGGCAAGAGAGGTACATGGGTACCTATGGAAGGCCAGGGACTTGGGAGGAGGTAAAGGGAGCAAAGAGGGAGGACTTTCAAAACAGGTACCTGGAGACTATTCAATAGGCCTAGCCTCATCTTTAAAGAGATTAGATGGCCTGTGAGCCATAGTGTGATTTCAGAGAAGAACATACTCTCATTCATACACACCCCAAATACTTGCCCTCCCTGCCCACCGATGCCCTGTACCAGGGGATTTCACATTCCTTAGTCAGAGGTAAGATTCAAAATGTGTATCTTAATACTACCCTGGTTACCTGTTTGTTAGTGTTCTCTCCATTCTCAATACCATCTTGTATTAACACATATTATCTGTGTATGTGCCGCACTCCCCTAGGTACAGGGATGTGCTGGTACATGTTAAATGACCGGCTCTTTGAAGAGGAAGAAAAATGTATTCATAACATACTTTTAAATTTAATCTCCATTATTAACACTTTCTCCATCACTTTCTTTAGACAATCAACAAAACAATAAATCAAGCCCCGACTTATAAGTGCCCATTTCTAAGCTATAAATGCTCGCATTGAAAATTTAATGATTCTTGAAAGTTGATTGTCCTGGCTCCAGCAAACCTCTGCAAGTAGAATGTAAGCACCTCAAGGGCAGGAATCAGTTTTTGTTTAGTTTTGTATTCCCCTAGGGCCTAACTCAATACATACATAATAGGTTCCTAATAAAAGATGTCACAATTGGCTTGACATTCACAATGAAGGATAAATGATGAATCACAGAACCTTTCCTGGTGTCCAGTTTTAATGGGCAGAGCCCTGAAGGACACGTGGGTAGTCACCCATGACTAGAAGTTTTTCCTGATTCTTCTAGTTTTTAATGCACCACTACCATAAAGTTGTTTTGTATTTACTTTTTAAAAAATTTACCTTTGTTATTCCCTTCCACCCCACCCCTACCTTGAGTAAGGTCAAGGACAGCTTCTATTTTGTTTTTCTATCTCCAGTCCATAGCACAGTGCCTAACACAGAAAACAATACATGAATAATTGTTGAATTGATTTGACGTGGGAAAGGGGAAAAGAAAGGAGGTGCTGGTAACACAAATGAACAAACCTGACAATTTTGCCGTGGAAGGATATTGAGCCTGGCATGTCTTCGAATTTCCAGATTCATACCACCTAGTCCAATAAGGTAGCCAAGTGGCTCGGGGAATAGAGAACTGGGCCTGGAGACAGAAAGATCCTAGGTGAGTCACTTAACTTTTCTCTGCCCCAGTTTCCTCAACTGTCAAAAGAATAGCACTTGCCGGGGCTGCTAGGTGGCGCAGTGAGTAGAGTACTGGCCTTGGGGTCAGGAGGACCTGAGTTTAAATTCGGCCTCAGACACTTGACACATGTACTGGCTGTGTGACCTTGGGCAAGTGACAACCCCAATTGCCCTGCTTTCCCCCCTTCCCCCCAAAAAAAACAAACAAACAAAAAAAATAGCATTTACCTCCCAGGTAAGTGAGAATTAAATGAGAGACTTGTAATGCTCCTTGCATGTTGCTTGTCATGTAATAAGTGCTTAATAAGTGTTTGCTTCCTACTTTCCAGTGATACTAAATTTTTTGAAAGAACAATGAAGATCGAGCTTTGATTTGAGGAGAGAGGAGAACTGCAGCCCAAGATAAGCACAAAACAGGAATGGGGATTAAACCTAGACTATGTATACAAGAATGACAATTGCAAAGGGAGAACAATCCCCCTCCCCTTCACTGAGTCCCTTCTTGCCCTGGATCCAGGCATATGAGTGGAGCAGGTTCAGACCTAGGGGAATCTGACCTCAGAGAAGTATTAGACCCCCCCTTACTTTTCTCACACCTTTCAGTTCCTCACACTTGTGGTGTTCCAAGGAAAGCCTAGTCTCCTCCCAAAGGAGAGAGTAGAAAGATATTCAAAATATCTTCCAGAAAACAGAAAAGGGAAATAGGTATTTATTTCTTACAAAAGAATTAGGGGAAAAAGTACTCACAAACATCAATTTTTAAAAAAGACTCAAAACACACTCAAAACTAAAAAAAATACTCAAAAGCCAATAACTTAATATATAACCATTGTCACACTGCTGAGAGGTTGATACTTAAACCTCACCAAAACATAAAACATTTTGTGGGACTTCAAAATAGTTCTTATTCCTTTTCAGTTTGACTCTGCGTTGTCCCCTCAAAGTCCACAGTTACTGGTTAGCCATGCCAGGGAATGGGTTCCTCCTTTTGCCATCTCCTCCAATGCAGAAACTTCCTTTGCTTCCATCAGACCCAACTGATGGACCCCAAGTTCTCCTGCCTCTCAAATAAATATGGTCATCTCCAAGCCTGGACACAACCATATTAAGACTGATGTTTAGTCACATACTTAGGAAAGGAGAAATAAAGCAGAAAAGTTAGCAAGAGACTCGGCCTCAAGCTTGCCTACTTGGGACTCAGTTCTCCATGGCTAATAGCACTTACCTTTTACAGGAAGCCTGATCAAAAAAGAACTATTTGCCACATAGGACAGTCAGAGGAAGAAAGCAAGCCAAAAGCTCTCTCTCCTTTTTATCTGGTCCATTACTCCACTTACCTGCCTATTGGCGGGGTGGGGGGTGGAGAAACTAGAGAACTACCAGGGGGTTACTTTATCACACCGGAGTACCAAATTTTTTCAAGATTGAGAGACTATATGGCTGGAAGCAGCCAGGGAATTTTTCGTCCTCAAAATGCAAGCTAGCACATAGCAGAAATAATAAAAGGCAGCTCTGTGTGTGTGGGTGTGAATTCTGCTAAGCATTGGGAGGAAAGGTACAAAAGAAATAGACATCCCAGTGACAGTTCTCCATTATTTTACAATCTAGTGGAATAGCCAAGACATGAGAAACAGCATAGTATAGAGGAAAGAACATTGCATTTGGAATCAGGGGGTCTGGGTTTGAATCTTGGCTCTACTATTAACTGCCTGTGTGACCTTGGGCAAGTCACATAACCTCCGAGCTTCAGTTTGCCTCTCTCTAAAATGAAGAGATTGGACTAAAGGACTTTGAAGATCCCTTGCAAATTTGAATTCTGAGATTCTAAATGATTAGGGAAAAGACGAAAAGAACATATACAATGAAAAACAGATAAGGGCAAAATCTGTAGAGCTACAATGGATATGTAAACTCGGAAAATACCAGGGCATATGATCAGTCAAGTAGATATTATCTGGAGGGTGCCAGCTTCCTGAGGGAGGTAACAAAGAAACCAGCTCTCCTATCTCATTTTCCTATGTTCTAGCCTCCCTCTCTTCTCCTTATCCAGGAATATGACGAACCCATGAAGGAGACAGAGTAAGCCTTGATTCCAAGAGCCTTTGTTCCTGTGGCATTTTTTTCTGGAGCATTTTACCTCCCTCCATGAGGAAGATGACACAGTACCTATAGATATGGGAGATGCCATTCACTGCTGCATCACCAAACTCATGGCAATCCAAAGAAACCCAGGCACAGCTGGGACATCTCACAGCTACCATATCTCCCAAATATGGTTTTTTTTCTTACCTTTGCTATTTTTATTTCCACCTCTTCTAGAAATACAAATAGGAAGAGGAAACTGATCATGGACACTAATAAAGTGCAATTTAAAAGTTGGCTGAATTGGATTAAAGTTTATTGAGTTCCTACGTTGTGCCTCTCCCTGGTTAAGTGTCATGGGGCACAAAGAAAAGAGGAAAAGGCAATGTCCGAAACCTAGATTAGCTTAAAATCTAGCTGATAAGGAGGAAAAAATAACAGACATGAAGTAATTGAAAAACAAGCAAGTACTAAATTGTTTGGTGCAGACAGTGTTGTATGTAGTTAAAACAATGGAGAGATCACTGTTGATTGGGGTAGACATTCACCTGAATCTTGAGCTCACCCCAGAAGACCTGGATGGAGGAGCAGCAAAGAAGAAAGAGGAAGATATTTCACGCAAGGGAGAACATTCTCAATAAAGTCACCTGTTTAGCCCACGACTCGTAACAGTAAAGAAAGCTGCCGGACTTGACATACGTGGATAGTAAGAAGAAGATACAAAATCCGAACCCAGAACCTCTACATTCAAATCCAGTCTCTTTTCCACTGCTGGCATCTTTTAAAGAACCAAATGGATACTGCTTGCTCCCCTAAATCTTTCCTGATTTCTCCTTGTCGTTAACAACTTTCCCTCCAGGACTTCACAGGTCATTTTCTTTTGTACTTTCTCATGCATTTATGATGTGATTTATATTTGTGCTTTATCTCCCTACTAGTCCCTAAGCTGCATAAAGGCAGGAACTGAGTTTTGTCTAGATATTGCACCAGTACCCAGCTGAGGATTCTTTCTGCCTACAGTAGGTGCTTAATAAATGTTTGTCAAATGTTGAAAAAAACTGGGACTGGAGATCTCCAACTGAAAAGGACCTTAAAAGGCCATCTGGTCCAATCTCCTCGTTTTACCGCTGAAGAAACTGAGGTGAAATGACTCTCCCGGGGCCTCATAGCTTATGGTGTCGGAGGTAGAATTGAACCGAGGTTTCCCCTGATAACAAATCCAGTACCCTATCCATTTACTCTAGAGAAGGAAATGGCAAACTACTCCAGCATTTTTGCCAAGAAAACTCCAAATAGGGTCGAGAATAGTAGGACATGACTGAAACGAGTGAACAGCAACAAAATCGACGTCCTCAAAACGACCCTTCCCCCAAACAGGACTTGAAGCCTGTACTCTCCAATAAAAAAAAAAAGTGCCTGACGCTCTACCGACTGAACTAGAGGCCAATGTATCCAGGGAGCCCAAGGTCCTAGTTGGGGCCGTTCTTGACCCCGGGTGGCTCTCAGCTCCGAGGCTTAACCGAGGAAGGGGCAACAACCCGCGCTGCTCCTAGGGCGCCCAGCCCGCCCCGCGTCTTCCTCGCTCTGCAGGGGTGGAGCATCCTTGGGCCCTGCGCCTCAGAGAACGGCAGAAATGCCATTCCGCTGCTCCAAGCCAGCAGTACAATGGATGGCGGGACGTAAATAATTAACGAGAATCATTTTGTAATGCGCTGACCCCTGAGCACTGCACATCATTCACTCTGATACTTTCTCCCTTCCTCTCTCCTTCCCTGCCTGCCTTCCCTCCCTCCTTTCTGGCTGCCTCGCTCCCTTTCTCTCTCCCCCGACGCTCAGCCCCAAAGCTCTTCTTCTCCTTCCTTCCCCGAGAGACTGCCAACACAATGTCTTTCTCCCCTCCAGCCAGCCTGCTTCTTCTTTCTTTGTTTTGTTTCACGAGCCCGCACCATCGCGGAGCTGCGAGCTTGGCATCGGTTTGGCCCCAAACAACAGTAGCGATAACTGGAATGACTGAACCGGCTGATTAGGGAAGGGAGTCTAGAGCAGCGCTGTTCCAATGAGGGGGGACAACAGGCCCCAGCGGTCCCGGGGGAGTAAGGGGAGAACAGAACTGGTATGGTATACAGGGGCAAGGAGCGTGTATGGAGCCAGTGGCTGGATGTACACAGGATAGCAGCTTCAGCCGCACTAGTGGGCAGTGTCCATAGGGTTATTTGAAAAGGTATCACCAGATCTCCCAGTACTAGGTATCTTTCTCATACACTCATGCATGCCTCCTGTTAACTCAAGAAGTAGAAGGGACTTCTGTAAGGTTTGGGTCATCACTACATGGCCTGAAGTGGCTTCCAACTCTGATTCTGTGGTTCTTTTTTTCCCCCGAAGGTTTTATTGATTTATTTTCTTTCTACATTACAAAAAATCACAGATTACTCTCACTTCAAAGTAAAATTATAAAGTAAAATAAAGTGACCCCCATCAGAAAGTGCATGAGGCATTTTTTTTATCTGCAGCACCTTCTCTCACATCTCTATGTATTTTTTAAAGTAACAGAAACATTCCCCCCTAACTCCCCATTACATTGAGAAAAAGAAAAGCAAAATACATTTCTTATAGCAAATAAACATAGTCAAGCAAAACAAATTCCTTCAAAGGCTATATTCAAGAAAATATGTCTCATTTTGCACCCTAAATCTTCCACCTTTCTGTAATAGCGTGATTCCATGGTTCTTTAGAATTTGAGACTTTTGCCTTCTAAATCCATCATTTATTAAACTTACAATGTGCAAGCTACTATCCTAGGCATAGACAAGACCCAAAGAGTCCCTGCTCTCAAGGAGCTAACATTCTATTAAGAGGTTATAACATATAAAGAACACACAGAATATATAAATACAAGTGATTGAACCAGAGGCAGGTCACTAAAGGTTTTTTAAGCAGGAAACTGACGTAATCAGACTTGTTTCTTAGGAAGATTATTTTGGCCATTTATGTAGGGTAGATTGGCAGGCATGGGGAAGACTGGAAGCAGAGAGATGAATTAGGCTATTCCAATAGTTACAATAATCCATGCATGAATTTTTGAGGGCGATTAAGTTTGTGCATGTCTAAGTGGAGAGAAGAGGACAGAGGTAAAAGATGATGATGCAAAGATAAAATCAACAAAAAGATTTGGCAAATGATCAGATATAGGGGATGAGGGAGAGAGAAGATTCAAGGATGACTGCAAGGTTGTAAACGTGACTGATTGGAAAGACAGTTGGGGTGTCTTCAAAGAAATAGTGAAGTTTAGAGGAGAGTCAGTTTCAAGGTCTTAATGAGTTCTGTGTTGGAGATGCAGTTGAGAGGCCTACAGAACATCCAGCTGAAACTGAAAATGCAGTGGGCAGTGTAATTCTGGAGTATAAGAGAGAGATTGGAGATAGGTACGTAGATTTGGGGTCACCTACATAAAGATGACACTTGAACCTAGGAGAGCTTATGAGGTCACTAAGAGGAAGAATAAAGAGTAAGAAAACAAAAGTGGCAGGACAGAGTCTTGGGGTTCAGGTTAAAAGGTAGAAAATGGATGTTCATCTCTCAGAGACTGAGTCGGCATCATTCAGGTAGGAGGAAAATTGTAAGGGAAGTGTCTCAGAAGCCAAGGAAGGAAAAAGAATCCAGAAAGAAGATATGGTAAACAATTTCAAAAGCTTCAGACAGATCCCAATGATAAATGCTAAAAAAAAAAAAAGGCATTAGTTAAGGAGTATGAGATCGTTGGCACACTTGGTGAGAGCAGTTTCAGTCAAGCAGAATTGGAGTCAGATTACAAGAGACTGAGAAGTGAGAAGTGATAAAGTGGAGACAGGTACAAACATCTATTTCTAGGAGTTTTATTGTCAAAGAGAGAAGATTAAAAGATGATAGCTTGAGAGGATTGCAAGGTCAAGTGAAGTTCTTTTAATGATGCAGGAGTGTAAGGGCAAGCAAAGTCAGATTTTTTACTATTTTTTCTTTTGGAGTGCTTCTCAGTACCAAGGCAATCAATTGCCTTTGATTGAGTTTTGCCTTTGTTTGCAGGAAGGCCCACACCCTTTCTCTAGTTAGGTCACAAGAGGTATGAAATCCTCAGGGCCCTAAGGAGAGGTGTGAAGCTCTCTGACCCTGAGAAGTATATATATACTCTGAGGTTAGCATTTTGTTTGGGGCTTACTCATTGGAAGGGTGTTGATGTGGAGACTCTGGGTAGCCATTAAGGAGTCCCCTGGCTTTGAAAACCCAGACATTGGTGCTTCTCTCTCTGGTAACTATGTATGTATAACTGGTCAGACAGCTAGAAGCCTGTCTGTTGATTTGTGTCATTTGCTCTGTTTATATTTCTCTGTTTGTAATTTCTGTTTGTATTTACTTTGAAGTTCAGGGTGCTGACTTTTCCCTCTGAACTAAGTGAATGATATATGTATGTTTGATTAAAGTGAGATTGTAAACCACTTAAAGTTGCTTTCCTTAGAAAAGCAGAGCAGAGAACCTGTGCTAGTAGCCCTCCTGTGTGCTGGTGTTATTGGCCTTACACAGCCACAGTAGTGGCAAATAGCATTGTTGTTACAAGGAGAGCCTCTATTATAGGAATGGCATACACCTATAATCCCGTTCCTGAGGAAGCTGAGGTTGGACAATCCCTTGAACTCAGGAGTTCTGAGTTACAGTAGGGCTAAAGCTGTGTCCATACTAAACCTGGCACCAGTATGGGTAGCCCCTGGGAGCAGGAGGCCACCAGGCTGCCTAAGGAGGGATTGAACTGACCAAGTGTGGAAATGGAGCAGGACAAATTTTCTATGACCATCAGTAAGGGGATCAAGCTTGTGGGTAGTCCTTTCACTTCTAGCTTAGTCTAGATAAAGAAGAGGAAGAAGAAGAAGAAGAAGAAGAAGAAGAAGAAGAAGAAGAAGAAACAGGAAGAGGAGGAGGAGGAGGAGAGAAATGGAGGGGAGACTTTTGAATCCTTGTAGCCTTTGGGGAAGAAAGTAATAGATAATAAGAGATCGAGGATGAGAATGATGTAAGGGTCAATCTGGGGAAATGTAATAGGATAGAGTATGAACAAAGGCAACAGTAAAGAAGTTTGACTTAGCAAGGAAAAGAGTCACATTTTTGCCAGAGGTTGACAAAGCAAAAGAGTAAAGAATGAAGAATGATATGACATGGTTTTGAGGCATGAGGAAGAGAAAGAGAACAAATTGAAGTCTAAATACATGAAGTGACTTACCTAACTGCAAATAATTCAATCTGCATTCAATTTAACATTTATTTAGTAAATACCTACTATATGCAGAGCATGTGCTCAGCACTGGGGGTACAAAGCAAAACAAAAATGGTCCCTCTCTTCAAAGATTTTATACTAGAAGAATACAACATATACTCCTGTTATATTTCAAAGGCCAGCATATGGAATACAGTAAAAGCAAGCATTCAGCCTACAACTCGAAGGTCACTGTGCTTGGTATGGGATGACAAAGACAAACAGAAAATCAGCCCTTGGTCCCAAAGTCCTTGGGGGAAAGGCAAACAACAGGTAAACAATAAATATCTACACGATAATTGGAGGAGGAGGGAAAGAGCACTGACAACTAAGAGGATCAAGGAGAGGTTGTCCAAAGGAGATGGCGCATGAGCTGAGCTTTTAGAAAAGCTAGGGATTTTAAGAGGCAGAAGTGTAGGGGAATGCATTCTGGGCACTGGGGAAACCTGTGTAAAAGTACAAGGGTGGGAAATTGAGCACTGAATTTTTAAAACAGAAATGGGCAATAAGACTAGAAAGGTGAAGGGTAGAGTCAGCTTATGAAGGCCTTTAAATGCCAAACCAAGGAGACTGTAGTTTATCTTAGGGGTATCAGGGAGCCACTAAACATTCTTGAAAAGGGGAGAAACACAGTCAGACCTGCGCTTTCAAAAGATTAGAGTTTGGCAGTTGTGTGGTGGATCATCTTCTCCTTTCTAGTTCTACTGCCACCACCCTTGTATACACAATCCAAGCAGTTGTATTAACATCTCATGAAGTCTTTCCCACATCCATTTTCTCCCAATTGATCCTCCATAGCAAAACCACACTAATCTTCCTTATTCAATCTTCCTTCAGCCCTGTCACTGTTGTGCTCGGAGTCCTTTAGTTGCCCCCAAGTGTCTTCAAGGTATCAAGCTGCAGTCTTGCATCTAAAGCCCTTCATAATCCATTACCATCTTACTTCCCAGCTTTATCTCATCTTATTCCATTCAATGAACTCTGCATCCCTTAAAAGTTTTTCTTGCTGCTGTTGTTCATTTGTGTCTGACTCTATGTGACCCCATTTGGGGTTTTCTTGGCAAAAAACGAGTGGTTTGCCATTTCCTTATCCATCTCATTTTACAGATGAGGAAACTAAGACCAACAGGGTTAAGCGACTTGCCCTGAGTCACACAGCTAGTAAGGGCCTGAGGCCAGATTTGAACTCAGGTCCTCCTGACTCCAGGCCCAGTGTTCTCTATCCACTGTGCCACTTAGCAGCTTTCTTAAAAGTATACTAATATATATATATATATATATATATATACTATATATACATATATGTATATATGTATATGTACACACATGTGCATACACACACACATATACACACACACACATACACACACTCACTACCTGTGCCATCCTACCTTCAATCCTTTGCTTATGAAGTTATCTGGGCCTGTAATCCTCCCCACCCCCTCTTACTAATTCCCATCTTTCCTTTAAGGGTCAAATCAGATGCTACTTTCTCCATGAAGCTTTTCTCATCCCCTTGAAGAGTAATGACCAGCCCAAGAGTACTTTGTTTCCATCTTGTCTGGTTTTGAAGTCAGAAGATCTGAATTAGTCTATTAGCTAGGAGAGCTTGGGCAAGTCACTTAACCTTGCTGAGGACTCAATTTTCCCATCTGTAAAGTGGGGGTGACTGTTATTTGCATCAGCACTAGAGGCTAGCATTTCTATAGCGTTTTGAAATTTGCAAAGAATCTCGCAAATATCATCTCATTTTATTCTCCCAACAATCCTGGGAGGTGAATGTTATTATAATACTTGCCCTAATTATCTGAGATAGTCATTGTGAAGGAAGCACTTTGTGAACATGAAATAGCTGCACGAATATAAGTTAGTATTATTGTCATATACTCTGTATTATTTTATATTCTTTCTATTTGCATGTGTAGCATATCCCCCTACCAAACTGTATGATCATCCTGTGAGAGCAGTGCCCATATCCCATCTAAACTTGGCCTCTTCCAGCAGTGTCTAGCACAAGATTCCACCTACAGAAGGAAGCTTTATATGTATTTGTTAAATTTATTTGAAACGATCCCTGAGAGAAGCCCCTGGGCAGACAGATGTATAGAGATGCAGGAAGGAGCAAGACAGAGATTGAATTTTCCTTGGGTGGAGCCCAAAGCTAAGTTCTTTCAGAAGGTATGAGCCAAAGAGGCAGCAGCACTTAGAGTCTGAAGCACCCTATCCATTCTTAATTCTATATATACTACTTTAGATATCCTCCACAGGAATCTCACTCCAATTCTTCATCAAGGCATGATTCTTAAACCTTAGGCCGGCAGAGCATAACATCCTACCAAACTGGAAAGGTCTGCTCAATTGCCTCAAAACAGTCTCTGTATGTCTTTTGTTGTTGTTGTTGTTGTTGTCCAGTCATTTCAGTCAGGTTTGACTCACCCTCACCCCATTTGGGGTTTTCTTGGCAAGATACTTGAGTGGTTTGCCATTTCCTTCTCCAGCCTATATGTGCTTTATAAGAACCAATTTAGCAAAGTTTGAAGAAATCTGTCACCATAAGGTTGGTGACTAAGTAACAAATTTTTTCAGCCATAGCAGCTTATGAAGACCATCTACCAAGGTATGGAGGGGATGCTCAAACTGATCAAATCACCAACTTGAGGATTAAGGTCATCTTATTTCTGCCGTTCTCTATTTGTAATGCATCTGTATCTTGTCTTCCTAAATAGAGTGTAAAGGATTCAAAAACAGGGACCAACCACATCTTATTATTTATCCATCAAGGTACCCACTGCCCAGTTAAGACCAATCGGTCAGTGAAGGAGGTAGTTATTCTAGAGCGAGATTTCAGAAGTAAGAGGTAGTTTTCTCAGCCTCCTGAAAGATTTCCCTCACCAGCTGGTTGCCGGCTGAAATCCCTTGACCAGAGAATAAAGTCTCATTCAACCACTGCAGGTAAGGCTTCAACTACAAGTCCCCCTGAAAGGAAGAGTACAATCACATATGAGTCACTTGGTAATTATCTCCTTTCAAGAAGCAGTGAAGTGTCATGGAAAGAGTACTGGGCTGAGAGTCAGGAGAGACCTAGATTCAAAGTCCCCCTAAGCCTTATACTTTCTAACTGTGTGACCATGCACAAGTCATTTAATTTCTTTGGGCCTCAAGGTTTCCTACCTATAAAACAAATGGAATAATGCCTTTTTAGTATTTCACAGGGTTATTGTGAGAAGCAAATGAAATAATGTATTTAAAATGTCACATTAATGTCAGTTATTATGATTTCCTGAGTGCTAGATTTTAATAGGGGGAAAAGAAAGATGGTGTGAGGGAAAAGGTAGCACAGAATGGAGGAAGGGGAGATACTATAAGGGGTATTGAAAAACTTTTCCAAAGGCTTCATAATTTTGCCAGGACTAGTCCGGCTCAATGTCATGGGGAACATATAGTAGGTGCTCAATAAATGTCTGTTTGTTGGTCAATAGATCCATTAGCAAGGATCCTTCACTGGGGTTGTATGCATATATGTTATATATGCATACACGCACACAACATTGCATTTCAGTATAATTAGTTTTATTTGTAATCATATGCATTTTCTTTTACACGTTGAAACGCATTCTGAAAAGGGCTCCATAGGTTTCACTAGACTGCCAGAGGGCACTAGGACATAGAAAAATGTTAAGAACCCCAACAGCACAGGAAGGCAGACAGGCATGGTTAGAGAGTGTAATCTCCCTGAACACAAGGCCTGTGTCTTCTACTTTTGTGTGTGTCTTTATAGTGCTTGGCCCAAATGAAGTGGTCAATCACAGGATTTAGAGCTGCAGAGGACCTTAGACATCATCTAGTTTAACTCTTCCCTGCACCACCACCCCCCACCATGATGTGGCTGTTAAATTCACCTCTATCTCAGTGACTGGTGAGAACCTAGAGAAGTTCTTCTTTCTTAACCCCCTCCATCTCTCCCTTCCTCTTCTCCCAGAAAATACTGTGGTAATGGAGTGTATAAAGCCTTTGGGACTCCTTAAGAAAAAGCTGAAGTGTGATAATGAAACCTACTCACTTATTTCTGAGTTCTACAAACAGGAAAAACAAATTACATTTTTCCCAATTTGATTCCAAATCATTCCAATGGGGAACTCCATAATTCCAGCCCTAGTAAGCAGCTAGTCTATTGCATGGGATAATTTTGCTGATGAGTTTCCAAAAAATTGCAAAGAAATAATGAAGCTGTAAGCAAGATCACCATTACCTTCTCTCTTGGGCCCCAAAGATTACAGTGAATGATCAGGTTGGCTCTGACAAAGTTAGACCTCAGTATCTTGCCACCCAGGCTGTCTCCAATTTCAGGACCCCTTCCTCTCAGTATTACCCCTGCTTATAGGGAATAAGCTCATTCCTGCTAAATTGTGAGGGACTTAATGTGCTGTCCCTTGGGGATGGATAGGAAGGCATTGTGTTTAAAAGAGGACATCACAGAGATAGAAATTTTAATCCAAAAGAATGATTTTCTAATTGTGGGATTTCAGTGGAAGTGATATTGGCGAGGTGGGAGAGGGGGGCCAGGGGCATCCCTTAAATCATACTGTATGGATTACTACCCACTCTACTTCTATATAAGGCAAGTCCTATATCGTGTCCTTTCTCCTACCCCTACAATAAAGTTACAAAATGTTCTCCTAATGAGAGAATCCAAAATACACTACAAGCTCTTAGTGGGGAATAGATGCAATAGAAAAAAAAAACAGTAACTAGGATTCAGAAGACCTGGACAGGTCTACCACTAAATGCCTATGTACCCTTGGGCAGTTCACTTTTCCTCTCTGTGCCTCAATTTCCTCATCCGTAAAATGAGGTGTTTGAATGACATGTTCTCTAAGGTCCCTTCCACTTCTAATGTTCTAGGATTCTTCATTTTCTTATTCAGAGAAGAAAGAAATAAAATCCTAAGATCCATGCTAATGCCACACTTAAGACAGCAAATTTAAAACAAGCCATCAGACACAAAAGTTAAGGTTCATAACAGCGGTAATTCCCTCCACATTGGCCCGTGCCACATGCAATATTGCTAGGTAGATGGATATAAATATAGACTTTATTATACTGCACCGCAATGTGGAGAAGTTAATGTTGCTGGGAGAACATTCATTTCCACATTTCCTTACTTTTGCGTGTTTTAATTTGCAACTTAATGTGGCATTATCATAATTTTTTGCATTATGTAATGATTAAAGTGAGGCATATCATATTTATTGATTTATTTGATTTATTTAAAATGTAACCATTGCCCTAGGGCAGGTGCATGTACAAAATACAAATGCAACAGTTAAATTGAATCCAGCAGATAAATTCCCCATTAAGAAAAGGCATTTAGAGAATGTCAAGACAATGAGAAATGTCTTCAAAGAATTATATGGATAGGAAGACCCCTGAGAGGTCATTTGATTCAAACCCCTGCCTATAGGCAGGATTATTCCAAGTCATTCCAGATCAATGGATAATCAGACCCATTCTTAATGATCTACTGCTGCTGTCCAGGCCCTATCATCTCTTCCTCATTGGAATCCCCCTCCAGCTGGTACCTGTTCAGTCTCTTCTCACCTCCTGTGCCACAGCTGTCTTCCCTTCTCACTGTCTGTACCAAACAGCACCATGCTAGAAAGTCCCATGACAGTTTCCCATCATTAAATCAAAGTCTTCCCTCTCAATGAGAGACTCTCTGTAACAGATGATCCTCTGGTCTCTAATTGGACAGTTCCAGTGAGAAAGAAGTTCCCAACTGCAGTAGAGGCAGCCAATTCCTTTAATGGTCAGCCTTAATGGTTACAAAGTTTTTATGCTGTTTTTTCTTTTTATATTTTGAATTGCTATCTCTCTCCTTGTAACTTCTATCTTTGTCTACCTAAAAGCACTGCATAATTGCTAGTTTTTACAATTATTCAAAATTATACAAAATTTGTCTGGAGAACCACAGGTGCTAGCACCTTCTCCACCCCTCTTCCTCTCATATATGGTAGCCCTTCAGATATCAGAGGAGAGCTCCCATGTCTCCCCAACCCCAAATCTTTTCTTCTTCAGATAAAATACTCCCAATTTCTTCAATAGTTTTTTTATCGACAAGAACTCTGCCCTGACGAAAGAACCGAGGTTGCCTGGGGTATCTGGTCTAGTAAAGGTCACCGAAACACAAATCAAAGATCTTGGAATGACTCCCCAGTGTAAATCATTATATTATCCTTAGTAACTTTTTAAAATGCATACAATCTTAGGCTACTTTAACAGAGTAAGTCATTTGAGAGGAACTCATTCAGCATTTTGTGTATGTAACTCACTAGATTAGAGGTTACCACATAGATAGATACATAGATAGATAGATAGATAGATAGATAGATAGATAGATAGATAGATAGATAGATAGCTTCACCAAGGGTTTCAGGTCAAGTTAGGAAGATAAGACATGCACATGCTGGTTGGTCATTGTCCTTCATTCTCAAAGAGGACCAAAATAACATCACTATGTTGGGGTCAAGGTACAGTGTGTCTGACTGTGACTGATCAGACCAGTACAAGCTTGGAAGACTCTACCATAGGTTGGGCACAATAACTACAATATAAAGTAGATTTGCCAGACGCTCTATAAGGGGACCGTCATAACTAATGCTAGCTAAAGATAGAATGAGATGTCTTGCAAAGCAATAGCATTCAGTGGAACATTAAGTTTCTTGAGGTCTATTTCGTTTCTATCCCTGTATCTTCATCTAGTGCACTGCCTGACAAATAGTAGATGCTTAATAAATGCTTGTTGAATTGAATTATAGTGACCTCCTTGTTCAGGAAGAGGCTTGATGGCCTCTTGTCAGGACATTACTCCATCTCCCATTTCTAGGGCTTTACACAGGCTGTGTCTGGTATGTATGACTTCCTCGTCTCTGTTTTGTAGGATCCCTAGTTTTCTTCAAAGTTCAGCTTCAACAACACTTCTTATACAAAATTTATCAGGAGAACCACAGGTGCCTGTGCCTTCTCCATCCCTCTTCCTCTGCATATATTTTGTAGTTATTTATATAACAGATTCCCACTCTCTCTCCAATTGAATATAAGTTTCTAAAAACCAGAGACCATTTCATTTAGATCTTTGTATCCCCAGGATCTAACACAGTTACATAGCAAACTTACACTTGTTACATAGCAAATGCTTAATAAATCCTTGTTGAATATAGTGTACACAAGAGACATACCTGAAACAGAAAAACACACAGAGGCAATTGAAATAAAGGGCTGGAGAAGAATGCAATATGTTTTAGCTTAAGTTAAAAAGGCAGGGGTACCAATCATGATCTCAAAAAAAGAAAAAGAAAAAAATAGACCCAATTAAAAGAAATAATCGGGGAAACATTTTGCTAAAAAGTACCATAGACAGTGAAGGAATTTCAAAATTTTTTCTGAAAGTTTCTCTGATAAAGGCCTCATTTCTCAAATATATAGGGAAATGAGTCAAATTCGTGAAAATAAGAGCCATTCCCCAATTGATAAATGGTGAAAGGATATAAACAGGAAGCTTTCAGAAGAAAAAATCAAAGCTATTTGTAGTCAGATAAAAAGCATTCTAAATCACTATCAATTAAAGAAAGGCAAATTAAAACATCTCCAAGATAACATCTCATACATATCAGAAATGACAAATGATGGAGGGGATAAGGAAACATAGGTACGTTAGCAAATTGTTGGTAAAGTGGTGAACTGGTCCAATCATTCTGGAGAACAATTTGGAACTATGCCTAAAGGGCTATAAAACTGTGCATACTCTTTGATTCAGCAACTTGGTCTGTACCCCAAATAGATAAAAGAAGAAGGGAAAGACCTATATGCACATAAATACTTATAGCAGCTCTTTTTGTGGAGGCAAAGAATTGGAAATGGAGGAAAAGCTGAGTGTGATGGAGTACTATTGTGCTATAAGAGATGATGAAGGAGATAGTTTCAAAAATGCGAAGTGAAGTGAGAAGAACTGAGAGATCATTATGCATAGTAACAGCAATATTGTAACAATGATCAGCTGTGAAAGACTTGGCTACTCTTATTAATACAATGATCCAGAACAACACCGAAGGACTCAGGATGGAAAGAATGCTATCCACCTCTAGAGGGAGAACTGAAGTATTCTGAGTGCAAATTGAAGTACAATTTTCTCGGGTTTTTTTTTGCTTTTTTTTAGAGATATAGCTAATATGAAAACAGGTTTAGCATGATTTCATAGGTATAATTGACATCATCATGTTTACCTTCTCAACCAGTGGGTGAAGGGTGGGAGGGAGGGAAAGAATCTAGAAATCAAAATTGAAAAAGAAAAATGTTAACAAATAAATAAATAATAAGTTTGTTAAAAGACAAAAATTAAAGGACAAATGCTTAAATAAAATAAATGCTTGTTGAAAAAGTTCATGGATGAATGTTAGAGACAGGAAATTGGACTATTTGATAGGTAGACTAGAAACCATAATGTATGAGAAACAAGTAAGAGAAAAGGGAAAGTTTATTCTGAAGAAAAGGAGTCTTAGGAGGGGAAAAAAATAATAGCAGTCTTCAAGTAATTGAAGGCCTGTCATATAGAAGAGGGATTACACCGTTTGTTCGGTGTGGTTCTAAAGAACAGAACTAGGGCCAATGGAGGCTGATTTTGGCTTAATATAAGTAAAAACTTTCTAACAGAGCTGTCCAACAATGAAAGTCTGCTTTGGAAGGGAGTCAAGTCTCTGTCAATGGAAGTGTCCAAGCAAAGGCTTATGAAGTCAAAAAAAGAGGGAGGGCCCTGGTGTTTCCTTTCTTTTTTAGATCTAGCCTCTTTCAGCATAACTTGAACAAGTTCTTTTGCTTGTAAATACTTTATTTTTTTCCAATTACATGTAAAAATTTTTAACATTCATTTTTTAAAATTTTGAATTCCAAATTCTATCACTCTCTCCCTCTTCTCCCCCTCATTGAGAAGACAAGTAATTTGATACGTTAAGTCAGAAGTGGGGAAGCCGTAGCCTCAAGGCCATATATGGCCCTTTAGGTCCTCAAGTGTAGTCCTTTGACTGAATCCAAACTTCACAGAACAAATCCCCTTAATAAAAAGATGTTTTCTATATGTTCTGTAAAACTTGGATTCAATCAGGAGGCTGCACTTGAGGACCTGGAAGGCCACATGTGGCCTTGAGGCTGCAGGTTCCCCACCCCAGGTTAAATTCTTATATTTTGGAGGCTTTTCCTTCCACATCTGTTTGCAAGGACTTTCATTATTGTTAACATCATTATCATTATTATTATTATTATTGATGATGATGATAGGAGCAGTTGCATGGCACCTCGAGGTTTGCAAAGTGCATTACTTAGGTGGTCTCATTTGATCCTCCCGCCCTGTGAGGCAGGTGCTATAATGAACTCCATTGTATAGAGGAGGAAACTGAAGCTTATGAGGTTAAGTAACCTGCCCCTGGTCACACAGCTAACAAGTGTCTGAGTCAGGATCTGAGCTCAGGCCTTCCTGATGCCAAGTCCAGTGCCTTATGTCCCGGAGCTGCCTGGCAATAATGTCACTCTTCTTCATGTTTTCATTATTATCAATGTCGTCACAGTGATGAACCGGGTTGTAAGTTCTCATAAATCCATATCTGAGATCTATATTATTTCTTTGTCTGGTACAATTACTTTGCACTCAGCTATCATTTATAATTCAGAATAACTACTTTTTTCGTCATTTTCCTCTAAAATAACTCACCTGGAATTTGTAGGGGAAAGAACTTATTTGGATGACGGAATGCTGTCATTAAATGGATTCCTACAAGCCATGGCTTTCTTGGAATGATGATAAAACTTTTAATTGGCTTGCATCCAGGCTTTCCACAGACGGTCTTTTAGCCCTTTCAGGCTGGATGACCCTTCTCTCAGGGATCCTGTAGAGGGGATTCCTATCCTGGCTGGATTGGGCTAGATGACCTCTGAGATTCTTTCCAACTCTAAGTGTCTACAATTGTATGACATTCTTCATTGCCTTCAAAAGAGTCCATAATTCAAGCTGACTTCACACGCAGACCCCCAAATTACCTGAATTAGGGAGGTGTCACTATTACAAAAGGATAAGCAAAGGCAGAGCAAAGCTCGGGGAAACAATCACGTCAGTGCCTGGTCCTTCCCCCTTCTCGTCTCCATTTGTTTCCCTCTCCAAGAAGCAGTCCTCTTAATGGAGTAGAACTTTCGTGCAGCATTACTTTATCAGTCATCTTCTGAATGCGGCTTTCAAAGCTGCATGATTGATTCTTTCTTGCCTGTAACTTCTCTCCAACTTTCCGGCTTATCATGAGTAAATATCTAACAGAAGAAAGAAACAGGCAAGAGAGTTCCATATCATTGCAATGAAAAGGCTTCTTCTCCAAATGAATTTCCATTCTGGGCATTTAATGGGGTAATCAGGAAACCAGGGAGTTACTGCTGGGGCAGGATTCTTCCCAACAGAAAATCAGACAACAGCATTTTCTCAAAAGCTAAATAAATTTTCTTAAAAATACTAATATCACCAAATCCAGGAAGACTTGACTGATTAATGTCACATCGCTTCATTGACACCTGTGCTCCTGCGGGTCTCTCAGTACTTTGACTGATTGATCGCCTGGTTACTGACATCACCAGATATTTCTTGAGAGCCTACTACATTCAGGACACTGTGTACTATGAGGCAGCTGGGTGACATGGGGATAGACTGCAGGGGTGAGGAACCTGCGGCCTTAAGGCCACATGTGGCCTTCCAGGTCCTTAAGTATTACCTTTCGATTGAAACCAAATTGACTAAATCCAAATTTTAGTTCTGTAAAATTTGGATTTAGTCAAAAGGCTTTAAGGACCTAGAAGACTATAATTCAGATTCAGTCAAATGGCTACACTTAAGGACCTAGAAGGCCACAATTCGGATTTAGTCAAAAGGCTGCACTTAAGGACCTGGAAGGCCACACTTGGCCTTAAGGCCACTGGTTGCCCACCCCTGGGATAGAGTATATAATCTTTGGAATTGGGAAGACCTGGGCTTGAATATTTGCTCATACACAAGTCTGGACTCCCAACCTCAATTTCCTCATCTATAAAAATGGGTATGATGATATCTACAGTCCCTTCTTCATGGGTTTTTATATTAAATGGAATGACGTACATAAAACACTTTGTAAATCTTAAAATACCATGCAAACATCAATTTGTATTGATCCCTATCTATAAGTATTTATTAAGCATTTACCAGGTGCCAGGCACTGTACTAAATACTAGAGATATAAGGATCGGGAAAAACCATGGTATCTGCCCTTAAGGCACTCACAATCTAATAGGAAAGACAACATAGGAACAAGAAGATACGAACAAATACATACAGGATAAAATGGATAACCTCAGAGAGGAGGCGCTAACCCTGAGGAGGACGGGGAAAGTTTACAGAAGATAAGATTTTAGCTGAGACTTTTAGGAAGACAAGGAAGCCAGGAGGCTGAGACAAGGACAGAGGGAATTCCAGGCTCCTGGAATAGCCAGTGTAAGATGTAGGATGGAGATCTTGTGTGAGGAAGAGCAAGTTACATACAAATAAAAAGGTCTCAGACTCCAAGGAGATGGTCATTGCAGAGACGTGACCTATCCAAATAGTAAATTAAATAAACATATAAGACTTCAGTAAAAGCATAACTGATGTCACAGGGCGGTGTGGGATAAGTACCAAACAAGCAGCAGAGACAGAAAGTGCTACTGGAATTTAGAAAAATAAAGATAATTTTGACTTAGAAGAGTCAGTTAAGGATAGTTGTATGCTGATAAATATTTAAATATCAGCTGGCGGAGGGAGGGGGGATTTCTATATACCCAACATGATTTTTAAGTTTAATATACTTTTGTTAACATTTTCTCCATCACTTTCTTAAGTCTAGACAATCAACAAAACAATAAATAAAGTTCTGGTTTGTAGCATTTGCCTATTTCTGAGATGCAAATGCTTACACTGAAAATTTAACAATCAGATCTCTTGAGCTGTTTAGAGCTGGCTGTAGCTGGTAGAGAGTGAAATTTGTGCTAAGGTGTAAAAGATGAGTTGGATAGCAAAAAGAAGGGGCATTTAAGTTGAGAAAAATAGCATGAGCCAAGATATGAAAGGAGGATGAGCATGGCCAATTGGAATGAGACCAGATTGGTTGGAGAGAGCTCAAGTTATGGAAGATATGGGAGAAAGGATGATTAGGGTCTATCGTGGAAGACTCTGAATGTCAGACTAAACCATGTGTATTTATCTCATAAGGGAGCACAGTAAAAGATCCAGCCCTGGGCCTCGGGTGTAGCTGAACTTTATTAAGTTTCTCTGAACCCCAGCTCCTCCTCTAGAAATCCATTCAGAAGGCAACATGGCACAACGGAAAGTGTACTATCTGGAGTCTAGAATCAGAAGAAGTAGGTTCCAATCCTGGTGTTACCGCTTACCACATGTGTGATTTTTGCCAAGTTAACTTCTCTGGGCCTCAGTTTCCTCATCAGTAAAATAAGAGATCTCGAACTAGATGACCTCTAAGGTCCCTTCCAGAACTAAATCTATACTCCTGTGATGTTTACCTTTCTACCCTTTTACTGTTTTTTAAACTTTCTCCAACCACCAAACTCCAATTCAAACATTGTGCTTCCTACCTTTCTCAACCCTTGAGCAGGCTTGACTAAGGGAGTTCAAAAACCTGCCACAGCTGGTCTCTAATTACCTATCCCTCTCCCTTTGCTACTGTCACAGTATCTAGTTACTGGTTTTCAGCAATGCATTTTCCTTCTATTGATCCAAATTCTGTGTCTACACTTTCCAGACCAAAATATTACATTTCCTTGGGTTTATTTATAAGGCAAAGGAATATATACATGCATCCCAAAGTTTAAGCTTGAAGTATTCCATAAGACTTTCCTCATTGGTGAAAAGAATGATTATCCAACACCTTGTTCCTGGGTAAGGGAAGAGTTGTTAAGAGTTTGGGAGAAGAGAGACCTTGTTCTTACCTCTGACTTTCAGAAAATATACATGTGATTCTAGGCTCTGTACAGGGAGAGCCCCCTGGAGAGAGAGATAAAAGACTTTGGGAAGCTACAGGTCAGGGAACTGGCACCTTGATATGTCCCTGATTTCTAGCTTGACTGCCCAGAGACTGGGCAATTTTCCCCTGGGTAACATATCAAGCTCGCGCTCTCTCTCTCCCCTCTCTCTTTCTTCTTTCTCTCTCTCTCTCTCTCTCTCTCTCTCTCTCTCTCTCTCTCTCTCTCTCTCTCTCTCTGTTAGAAAGAATTCTTGAAAAATTTTTCTCATCAGAATAATTCGGCCTAATGTACAGGCCACGGCAAAACATCACAATAAACCCTTCTTTTTTAAAAAGCCATTGAAGACATGTCAGCCAAGGCATGATGCAATGACCAGATCACTATTATAACATAATTTCCACACCCTGGCTGGCAGCCTTTACTGACAGTACCTGACAGATATCAATACCACATATTTTTCAGAACAAGAAATCCTTTTTGATAGCTATATATACTTGTGTCTATCCATTCTGCATTTATGGACAGACACAAGCATATATACCTATCAAAAAGGATTTTTTTGTTCTAAAGAATGTAGCTTTAAGTGAGACTTTACCACAGAATGATCAAATCTGAGGGCTGGAAGGAGCCTAGTAAGGCGACCTAGCAAACGGAAGCAGGGGGCAGTGGAAAGATCACCAAACCAGGAGTTACCAGGCCTGGTTTCTAATCCAAGTTCTGGCACAAACTTATCGGGTAGCATAGGTCAAATACTTTAATCTCTCTGGGCCTCAGTTTCCAAAACTGTAAATTGAAAAGGATTAGACTAGATGGCTTCTAAGATCCCATCCATCTCTGACATTCTATAATTCTAGTCCCACCCAATGTAGAAAACCCCTTCAATAAACCTTTGAGAACAGAAAATATGTTTGAATACAGACACTCAAGAAAATGTGCTGTTGTTTTTAAAATTCTGTTTAATAAACATCTATTAATCACCTACTGTGTGTGAAGGTTAAGTGACTTATTCAAGGTTATACAGGTGGTTAGTAGTAAGATTGAGACTAGAGCCCAAGAATCTACATTGCTGGTTACTATTCTCCCTTATACCACGTTCTTGATTATATGGTTGTTTGCTTTTTCATTGCATTCATATCTTAACTCTCTAATTAGGTTGCAAGGTCATCAATAGGTTGGGCCTTAGATGAATGATGGATACAGTTGGTACCAAGAAGATCAAGAGCCTTAAGAAAAAATCCTCTCTCAATCACTCCTGAAATCTTACCATTAATACTTCAAGTAGATAATAGGTAAGATGGTCAAAGGATTGAAAAAACAATTCTCAGAAAAACCTTCTCATTATTAACAACCAACTGAAAGAATACTCTCAATCACCATAAAACAACACTGAGGTTTCACCTCACAACAGCAAATTAACAAAGATATTAAAAGGTGAAAATAGGCAACATTGGAGGGGGTGTGAAAAAACAAGTACATTAATACGTTGTTGGTGGAGCTATGAATTGATCTACCCATTATGGAAAGCAATTTGGATTAATGGAAATAAAATAATTAATATGTCCATACCCTTTGACCCAGAGATTCCACTACTTAGATGTATACACCAAAGAAATCATTGACAAAAAGAAACATATCAAAATATTTATAGCAGCACTTTTTGTGGTAGGAAACAATGGGAAACAAGCTAGCTATCCATTAATAGCGGAATGAGCAAACAAATTGTGGCATGTGAATGAAGTAGAATGTTAACATGTGCTATGGGAAAAAATGAGTGTGATAGCTATAGAGAAGCATGGAAACATATATGAATTAATGGAAAATGAAGTAGACATTGTCAGGAACGAGCAAGAAGAGCAACCAGAAAACAGTTGAAACTGAATGTTACAAAATTATAAGAAATAAATGTTGCCTCAAAGAAGAGAGAAGATATGTGTGTCATATGAAGAAACAATGAAGAGAAGAAAGAAGAGAAATAGCCAACCAAATCTTAATGACCACTTGTAGAGAGATCTCTTTCCCTGAGGAGGAGATTGTATTAGATGGCACATAAGGTTCCCTTAAATTCTAAAATTCTATTTTTCTAACATTTTTAAAGTAAGTCTTGATTGACTCCATGAAGAGTTCATATAATCAGACAATGCTCTCATGCTTTCCCAGTCACCAGGGGAGTGAGACAAGGCTGTGTGCTTGTTCCCGCGCTTTGGAACATGATATTTTCAGCCACATTGTCAAATGCTTTCGACCAGGATGAACATGGCATCAAGGTCAGTTACCCCACTGATGGTAAATTCTTCAACTTGAAAAGGCTACAAGACAAAACCAAACTGGAGAGAGTATTGGTGCATGATTTTCTGTTTGTAGATGATTGTGCACTCGATGTAGCCTCTGAAGCTGAGATGTGATGAGGTATGGAGCAATTCTCTGCTGCTTGTGCTAATTTTGGGCTAACAATTAACACTAAGAAAACAAAGGTGCTCCATCAGCCACCACCACCCCATCCATACGAGGAACCACCGGTTACAGCAAATGGAGAAGTTTTGAATTGTGTGGATAAGTTCACTTACCTTGGCAGTGTACTTTCCAGGGAGGTACACATTGATAAGGTTGATGCACACATTGCCAGAGCTAGCTCAGTGTTTGAGAGACTCTGAAGGAAAGCATGGGAGAAAAAAAATATTAGACTGGCTACCAAACTGAAGGTCTACAGAGCCGTCGTGCTGACCTTATTGTTGTATGCCTGTGAAACCTGGACAGTCTACCAGCACCATGCCAGGAAACTGAATCATTTCCATTTGAATTGTCTTAGGAAGATTCTGAAGATCACCTGGCAGGAAAAGGTGCCAGACACTGAGGTCCTTACTCAAACTAAACTGCCAAGCACTCAAATTCTGCTTCAGAGAGCACAAATCCAATGGGCTGGCCACGTTGTTTGAATGCCAAACATATACTTTCCAAAAAGACTGTTTTATGGAGAACTCACACAGGGCAAGCATTCACAAGGTGGTCAGAAGAAGCAATACAAGGACACTCTTAAGATCTCTCTTAAGAACTTTGGAAATGATTGTGTGACACAGGAGACACTGGCACAGGACCACTCAGCATGATGTTCTCACATCAGAGAAGGTGCTGTGCTCTATGAGCAAAGCAGAATTGAAACAGCTCAAAGGAAACACAGGATGTGCAAGTTTAGAGTATCCACCCCAAATGTTCACACGGACTATTTATGTCCCACCTGTGGTAGAGCATTCCGAGCTCATATTGGTCTGATCAGCCACAGTTGGACACACTGAAACTTGACTCTAGCACAGTGATATCATTTTGGTTGTCTTCAAGAACGAAAGACAACAACATTCATCAGACTCTCAATATTGTTCTAGACAGGATAAGGATAATGGAGAACCATAAGACATCAGTTTATATAGATTTAAAGCTATGAGGGAACTGAAAGGCAATCTAGTTCCACCTTCTCATTTTATAGCCAAAAACCCCAGGTCCAATGGGCTACATCACCTCGCTAAACTTCACAAAGGCAGGATTTGAACCCACTCTCTGACTCTAAATCCAGTGCCCTTTTCATTATGTCACACTGCCTCCACTAGAGTCCTCTCCCTTAAATAGCTCAGATTCCCCTGAGAAAAGACATTCCCAGGAGATATCAACCAATAACACATGGTAACGTGTACCAAGTACAAATCAAATGGTACAGATGGCGAGGTATTCAAAAGTAGGAGAAATCAGTGTGGGCTGGCTTAGGACTTCCTAAAGAAAATGGGCCTTGAAAAGGGTTATATTTCCAACAGGGAGAAAAGAATAGTGAGGGCATTCCAGGCCAGCAAAAGAATACCTCTAGCAAAGACACAGAGGCAAGAAATACATGAAGGATGTTGATGGGAACATGAGTAAACCAGCTAGACTGAAGCAGAGGATTCATGCTGGGGAATAGCAGGAGATAAAGAGGGAAAGGTAGGTTGGGTCCAGATTGTGAACGATGCTATACTGAGTCAAAGAGTTTGTTTCTATTTTTATCTATACATAGTAGGGAAGGGGGAGGGGAAAATTGGAAGCTGGAACACTGAGAGCGAATGTTCTCAAGAAATGGTTCATACTGAAAAGATAAACGCATCTAGGAAAGGTTTAGAGACATTCCTGGATGACAGATCCATAACAAAACTGTTGTTTAGGAGAGCTAGCGATGTTTGGGGTGAGCCTTTAGTCATAAGAAACAATCACTCCCTTCCACAAATTGTGCCTCATACTGCCATCCAGAATAGAATCCTGGGCTGGAGGGATCACAGAGCCTAGGGAGGCATTTCAGCTGTTCTACTTAGTTAGGCAGTTTCTTTTCTGAGAGATCAGCCCCAAGGATGAGAGAGGTTCCCTCTTCTTGGGAGGCTACCGGGGCCTCTCAAAATGCCCCTGTGCCAGCAGGCTGTTCTTGCACAAGTACAAAGGCCTCCTGGCCTTCCTGACCCTGGCCTCTTCTTCTGCCTCACAGGCTCCATGTCAGATATGCCCAGCCCCAGAGATGGTCTATTGGGACATGGTGAAGGGGGAAATGGCGTATGCATAAAGTAGAAAAAAAAGTCAGAATGAAGCCCTAAGGGTTCAATCTTTCTTCTCCATTGTCAGCACAGATGGGGAAAGGAATGCATCATGAAAGCCAGATTAGCGAGGACACAAGGGACTGGAGAGGCCAAGACTAGGAGATGCCGGGAGGGAAAGAGTTTGGATGGATGTCAGAGAAATGCATAAGATGGTAACTAATTCAACACTGATAGGTAATCAATTGAAACTCAGCACCCCTTCTACCTCTTTTCACCTGCCCCTAGCCCAGAACCCATCCTATAGACAGAGAGACAGAAGCACAACACACACACACACACACACACACACAGGCAACCATTTATGCACAATCTGTTTCTCTGTCTCTGTCTCTCTCTTTCTGTCTATTTCTCTCTGTCCTCTCTCTGTCCTTCTCTCTCTGTCTTTCTGTCTCTCTCTATCTCTCTGTCTGTCTCTCTCTGTCTCTCTATCTCTCTCTCTCCCTTCTAGCTCCAAAATATCATGATTCAGTGATTTGAATATGTCTACATACATACTGATATATATGTATATTCATTCACCAAGCCTTCATTAAGGCTCTACTTGTATAAAATACTATGCTAAGTTATAGAGATACATATGTGTATGTGTATATATGTGTGTGCATATCACAGGTGTGTTGACAAATGTTTAACAACTGGCTCTCTGAAAAAACAACCTGTGTGACACACTTTAAGGTTTAATCTGCATTATAGCCATTTCTTCACTCACTTTCTTTAGCCTGGAGAGTCAACAGAACAATAAATCAAGCCCTAATTTACAGTACTTGCTGATTTCTGAGGCATAAATGCTCACAGGGCAAATTTATTAATCAGCTCTCACGAGCTAGTGGAAGCTGGCTTCAGCATGAGCCTGGTATACACACACTTACGTACACATATGCATACATACATACGTGTGCCCATAGGCACATGCACACACAGACACCACTGTTGAAAGACAAATAATAATAACTGACATTTACATAGCACTTACTATGTGCCAGGCACCAGACTAAGATCTTTACAAATATCATTTCATTTGATCCTCACAACAACTCTAGGAAGGAGTTGTTATTTTTATCCCCATTTTACAGAAAAGGAAACTGAGACAAGCAGAAGTCAAGTGACTTGCCCATATCAAATAACTAGTAAGTGTCTAAGGCTCATTTTGAACTCGGGTTCTTCTGACCCCAAGCTTGGCACTATAAATGCCCCGTTAGAAATTTACTACTCAGTCTTGCTTCTGCTCTTTCGACCTCCTTTTTAAGAGTAACTATTCATACTATATACACTTTCAGTGCTTTTTCAAAGAAAAAACACCCTGTGAGAATCATGTTATATGTATGATCACCCCCATTTTGCAGATAAAGAAACTGAGACTCAGAGAGTTTAAGTTTTCCAGTAGTCACAGAGCTGATAAGTGTCAAGGAGAGATTAGAACCCCTGATCCCAAATCCTGTTCCCTTTCCCTCTATACCATGGTGCCCCTAAATAAGAGTTACATAAACAAGCTCATTGGAGGCAGGGTTGTACAATTATGGCCAAAGGCAGGGGGCTGAATAAGCTCACCTCTTCAGTTTATTTTTCAGGCAAGGGAGTAATAGTAAATTTGGTAAAAGGGAAAATGATGTACAAACTCAGTGTTTTGCAGTTAAAAGACCCTTTGAAAGGCCATTCAGTCCATCCTCTTGTCTTGAAGTATGGTGAAAGTACTTTTAACTTCACATCCTCTTGTCTTCCCTTGGAGGTGATGGAGGGGAAGGATTGACAAGTTGGGACAGACATGTCTATAGGCTTGTTGTCTGCCATTGAGGTCAGAGACTAAGGCTCAAAATTCATCAGGCTTCTCCAGGGTGTAGAACTTCCTGCTGGTGCGGGGACTTGTGATCCAAATGCTAGGAACTTCAGGTGATGACATCGCCAAGTGAAATAGTAGAGAGGGAGAAGAGAAAAGGGTCCAGAATAGATCTCTGGGGCATACCCACAGTTAGAGGGGCAATTTGGATGAAGATCCAGCAAAGAGGATTGAGAAGCAGGCAGGTAGGAGGAGAAAACCAGGAAAGACCATTATCATGAAAACCTAGGGAGATACATGTATCAGAGAAGGTGGCTAGCAACACAAAGGCTTAAGAAAGGTCAAGAAGGATGAGGACTGAGAAAAGGCCACTAGATTTAACAATTAGAAAGTCATTGCGGGGCAGCTAGGTGGTACAGTAAGTAGAGCACTGACCCTGGAGTCAGGAGAGCCTGAGTTCAAATCCGACTTCAGACACTTGACACACTATAACTGTGTGACCTTGGGCAAGTCACTTAACCCCAATTGCCCTGCCTTCCTCCCTCAAAAAAAAAGTGACTGGTAACTTTGGAGAGAGTAGTTTCAGTAGATTGATGAGGTTAGAAAAACTAGCTGCACAGAACTAAGAAGATCGAAAGGAAATGAAGTGGAAGCACCAACTCTAGACAGCTTTCTCAAAGACTTTAGTCCCAAAAGGGAAGAGAGATGTAAGATGATAGTGGGAACAGATAGATCAAATGAGAGGTTTTTTTTAAGACGAGGAAGACATGGGCACATTTGTAGGCAGCAGGGAAGCAGCCAGTAACCAGGGAGAGACTGAAGATTAGTGAGAGAGTGCAGATGATAGAGGAAGCAATCTGCTGGAGAAAACAGGCTGGGATGGGATCATATAGGCTTGTGTGATTGGGCAAGGGGAAGAACCACCTTCTCCTGTGAGACAGAGGTGAAGGATCAAATACATTTGAGTGAAGAGAGATGAGGAAGAGGACAGAAGGAACTCTTGGAGAACGGCCTCATTTTTTTTTCAGTAAAACATGAGGCAAGATCCTCCAGACAATGAAAGGGGTTTATAATACAAAAAAGGCTAAGAAACTCTGATCTAAATTAATCCCTTTTCTCTTTCCAACTTTATTTACAAACGAGGAACCTGTTATTCCAAGAGAGGAAATGAATTTCCCAAAGTCAGATAGCTAGCTGTGTCTTGTTTTTAGTATGTTCTGTTTCTTATATCACCATAGTATCCCATGTGATTGTCCCCTCCCCACCAAGAGCTGTTCCATGTGACAAATAATATTTTTGAGAGGAAAAAAAAAGTTAGCACAACATCGAAAAAGTCTGAACATATATGCAATTTGTAATACCTATGGACTTCCCATCATCACAAAGGGATAGTTTAGAAGATGCACATAATCTTAATAAATAGTTGCCTGGTGGTAAATTCTACTTGAAAAGGTTACAAGCCAAGACTAAAGCGAAGGGAGTGCTGGTGCATGATTTTTTGTTTCCAGGTGATTATGCACTCAATGCAGCCTCTGAAGCTGAGACGCAACAAAGTACACATCAATTCTCAGCTGCTTGTGATAATTTTGGCCTAACAATTAACACCAAGAAAACACAGGTGCTCCATCAATCAGCACCACATCATCCATAAGTGGAACCATTGGTTACAGCAAATGGAGAAGTTTTGAATGCTATGGATAAGTTCACTTACCTTGGCAGTATACTTTCCAAGGATGTACACATTGATAATGAGGTTGACACATGCAATGCCAGAACTAGTTTATTGTCTGGGAGACTCTGAAGGAAAGTGTGGGAGAGAAGCAGTGTTAAACTGACTACCAAACTGAAGGTCTACAGAGTCATTGTGTTAACATCATTGTCCTATGTACCTAGACAGTATACCAGCTCTATGCTGGAAAACAGAATTACTTCCATTTGAATTGTCCTTAAGAAGAAACTGAAGATCAAGCAGGAGAAGATGATAGACACTAAGGTCCTTTCTCCAACTAAACTGCCAAGTATTCAAACTCTACTGCAGAGGGCGCAACTCAGATAGGCCAGCCACATTGTTTGAATGCAAAACGTATGCTTGCCAAAAAGACTATTTTATGGAGAATTCAGACAAGGCAATCGCTCAGGAAAAGCAATACAAGGGCAGTCTTAAGGTTTCTCAAGAACTTTTGGATTGATTGTGTGACATGGGAGACACTGGCACAGGACCGCTCTGCATGGTGTGCCCGCATCAAAGAAGGTGCCGTGCTCTGTGAGCAAAGCTGAATTGATGTGGCTCAAAAATTTGAAGTGTGTAAATTTAGAGAACTCACCCCAAATGTTCATATGGACTCTTTGTGCCTGACCTGTGGTAAAGCATTCTGAGCTTGTATTGGTCTGATCAGGCACAGTCAACCACACTGTAACTTGATTCTGACACAGGGATGTCATTTTAGTCCTCTTCAAGAACAAAGGACAACAACCAACCAACAAAAAGAGTAAGGAGTATGTGTGTGCTAGGCATTGGAGGGAACATAGAGATGGCCCTGCCTTCAAAAAGCTGACAACATATTCCTGCCCCGCCTTTCCTCTGAGGCACTCAAGCCTTCTCACCCAGAGCACTCACATTTCAAATTTTCCTCACAACCACCCAGTGAGAGGAACTATCAAGAACCCTGTTTTATAATGGAAACTCAGAGAGAAAGCATAATGTGTCCAGGTCACACACTAAGTCAGGAAAAGAGGCAGGACATGTATCCAGTCTACTGATGTGAATCTCCTGATTTGCACACACAATCCAACAATCTTGTGTTTTGGGTTCGGGTCCCTATTCCATTGAGTTAAAGAATACACCAAATGAAAGTATAATATGTCTAAAGGAAACAAAATCCTGACCCCAGGGTTCCACGAGTGCCTTTCCAAGAGAAAGCAGTGAATCAACCAAGAGAGTTCATTGCAGGCTTCATTCTGCCATTAACTCACTGTGCAACCTTGGGCAAGTGAATGTTATCTCTGTGGCTTGGTTTCTTTATCTGTTAAATGAGAATAATAAAGCCAAAATGTGCCACTTACCTAGAACTGCCAGGGAATGTCCATACATGGGTATTTTCCGGATAGCCAAGCTTATCCCCTTCAGGACCAAAACAAATTCTTACTTTCATCATTTTTAATGGAAATCTTTTCTTCTCATACTTCCTTGACTTCCTAGGCAGAATATGCTGAACATAAGTTAATATCTTCTTGTTGACTTGGGGTCATTATTATGAACTTTATACTGTGCTAGACAGCGACGATGCCTGCAGGGTCCACTGAGATGTACACAACTATTTTGGCCTGTTGCTATGCTTTTCAATTGTTATAGGTATTTTTAATAATTTTTCTGTATTTTCCACTGATGTCAAACTACCAGCTCTCATTTCATATTATTGTCACCTGGCCTGACTGTAGAAGTTTCTTCCTGTGTCCCTTAAGCTTTGCTGGCACAGATCTGCTGTGAAATCTAGCAGAGCTGAGAAATCTGGCAAATCGAAATTGCATTAAAGTATGAGTCAATAGGCTCTGAGTGAGAGCCAGAAGGGCTCTCTATAAATGAAGTGCATGATGCAGTAGAAAGAGCATTGGATTTGTTGTCTGACATTCTACTTCTCCAGGCAGTCACTTCTCAGCTGTGTGACCCGAGCAAGTCTATTTGAACCTCATTTTCCTCATATCCAAAATGGTAACAGCCTTGTACTACCCATTTCGCAGAATTGCTTTAGAGATAGAATGAGATAACATATGAAAGTGCAATGTCAGCTCTTCTCACCAGTGTTTTTCTTATCCATTTGACTTGCTGGAGGTGTTGCTTTTCTGGGTTTGGGGCTGACTGCTGGAGGGTTAATGTACTACATAAGTGATCTCAGTATGAGTGAGTGTGATTGCCCCTCCCCCACCTGCCTCATTGCATCATTGTAAGGGTCAAATGAGATAATGGCTGCAAAAAGTATGTGAGAAAATATAACATAGTCTTCAAATATAGGCGACTATCTGTAAAATGGGAATATACATTCTCAGCCCCTCCTATGTCCTGCTCTGATGAGCACAGAGTTATCCTCACTGGATCAATCATTCACTTCGGGGACCCCAAAGTCACTTGCTGGGCTCTGATGCGCAGCGTAGAACATTTGTAAACTGTTCATCAGCATCCATAAAGAAATCCCCTGGGAACATCAGCAATGGAAGGTGTCAGACTGATCTGGCTTAGAGTAGTGGGGAGGATACATATAGAAGTCAACTTGAATGAACATCAACATTAATGCCCTTAGACACTGGCTGAAGAACGGTAAAATCCTGCTAACAACGGAGCCCTGCTATCAGAGGCGGTGACATGAGTGACAACCAGTTCCCACCTATCACCATGCCGTTGTCTCCTTAAGTTTCTTAAATACGAGGCCAGTCCCCACCCTCTTCCTGGAACCCTATTGTTGAACCCTCACTCCAGTGTGGAGCGGTTACAGCTCTGTCATGTAAGAAGAGGGGGAGGGGAAGTGCGAGGGGAGGACAGCCTCCAGACAGGTTGACAGATGATGAATAAGAGGCCTCTGTTTCCAAGGGAGGATCATGCTGTGGGTGAAACCCAGGAAGAATCAGTGCCTTGTCATTTTAATGAATATACCAGAACATTAAACAATTAGGGACTGAGTTAGGAGCTGAGATTAAAAGGGATTAATCCATGTAGTTTAGCTAACCAACCATACACATGCAGTGCTGCCCAAGGTGAAAGGGAAACCTCCCAAGGAAGGGTAACCAAAAATAAAAGAGAAAACCAATCTAGGCAGTCAAAGGAGCAATTGTTTCCATCTTGGCGGATTCATGATAACAGGGCTCCATGAAGCATTCATTCCTATTCTGCAGCATGATGTGTTGGAAAGAGCTTTGGACTAAGAAGCATTTGACTTGAGTTCTAGCTCTGCAGTTAGTCCTGTGACCTAGGACTCAGTTTCCCTGTCCATGAAAGGAGTATACCTGCCTTACCTACTTCAGAGAGAAAGACAGAGAGAGACAGACAAAGACACAAAGAGAGAGACAGAGATAGAGAGGAAGACAGAGAGAGACAGACAGAGACAGAGAAACAGAGAGACACAGAGAGACAGAGACAGAGAGAGTATAGATACAAGGTACCATTATTATTATTTAAAAACTGTCCAGAGAAGGAGAGGTTTCAGCCTCCCTAATAGTCATTTTCTATTGTCCACAAACCTTGTCAAAAGTTTTTCCATCTATCTAACCTACATACTTCCTGCTTTCATGTCAGCCGGTTTGTTAAAGTGGAGATAGAGGCCAAATGGTCACCCTCTTCAGTAGCGATAAACTGGGATTCCTTATTAGGTCACGTCCCAGCTGTGTCTTCAGCCGACTAAATCTTCTCAGTCCCTCCTCCCTTTCTCCTGGGCCTTTTCTTTCTCATCACAGAGTAGTGAGAACACAGCGATGAGGCAGTAGAGAAACATCATCCTCTAACGAGGAGCAGAGGCTGAGCCAGCCATGGCCAAGACACGTGGGCCAGGCCCCTTCAAGCTCATTCTTGGCTATTTAGGCATTCTGCCCTCCCTTCCTTTTTTCCTCCCTCCCTGAGATCCCTGCAGCTCTTGCCCCAGCTTCCCTGTTTAGAAAATGGGAACGATGATTATCTTCTGCCCAAGGTGCGGGAGGGAGGGGGAAGGTGGAGGAAAGAAGAGTGATTTTTAATTAGGTTATGTTAGCAAAAGCCAGGAACGAATAATTACATATCCCAGGCAAGTTGCCTTGAAGACATCCATGAAGGTCTAATGTCACAAGAGAGGGGCTCCTAGAGACAGTCTGGAGTGCTTGACTTTACTCTTGTTTGAAAAAAATGGGGAGAGGGCAGAGAACCCTGCTATTAATGGGCAGTTTCTTGGACTCTGGTACAGTGTCCCCACTCCCTGAGCATTTTACTCCCCAAATCCAACTTCAGGAAGCTTCAGGGCCCAACGTGGCCTGAAGAGCCCTCTTGGGCTTAATGAGATCATCATTATTCATTTCTGCCTCTGCCAAAGAGCAATCCACTGCACGGCACATTCTTACCTACCTCCCCACACCCCATAAACATACACACCAATAATAAAATTTACTTGAATCAGGTATTGCCAAAATAAGTAAATCTATCCACAGAACTCTAGCCTTCTTGGTGGCATCTGTCAGAAATTCCAAAAAGAGGGGGAAAAAGGAAGTTTTCCCCACCTAGATCCCCAACCAAAGACAACACAGGAATTGAACCAGCACAGTGGCTTTCCCACATTCAGCCTCACTGATCCTAATTTGTCATCATCTTTCTATATTCTTATATAAGTAGTAATAGAAATTGCCCTAGCCAATTAATCAATCTGTAATTAGGAACTGACATGAACATTTACTACCATCAGGCATAATTTATATGATTACAGATGATTAAATAAAATGTAATTGAGTGAACAGGCAATTTGTTAAGCACATCTAAGATGTTGCTACATCACCTAGGGCTGGGAGTTCCGTGGTTTCCCCTTAGAGAGCAGGGCCCAGGGAGGGTCAGACCTTAGCCCTAAAAGGGGATGCCCTGAAGTGAGGCAAGGTGAGGTTCCAATTGGCCTCCAAAAGTAGACTTGTGGTCATGAGCTTAAAGGTGAACTTATGGTCATTTGAATATCATTAAAGTTATTTAGGCAGAGCAGCTAGTGACAAGGTGAATAGAGCACTGGGCCTGGAGTCAGGAAGACTCATCTTCCTGAGTTCAAATCTGGCCTCAGACACTTACTAGCTGTGTGACCCTGAGCAAGTCACTTAACCCTGTCCACTTCAGTTTCCTCATCTGTAAAATGAGCTAGAGAAGGAAGTGGCAAACCACTGCAGCACCTCTGCCAAGAAAACCCCAAATTGGGTCACAAAGAGTCAGACATGACTGAAAAATGACTGACCAACAAAAAAGCAATTGAGACAACAAAAAAATAAGTAATGAAGAATATTTACAAATCAGGCCTCGAGGTCACATATTAGCCCTCTAGGTCCTCAAATTTGGCCCTTTTACTAAATCCAAACTTCACAGAACAAATCCGCTTAATAAAAGGATTTGTTCTGTAAAACTTGGACTCAATCAAAAGGCTGTACCCAAGGACCTAGAAGGGCACAGGTGGCCTCGAGGCCACAGAGCCCACACTCCTGGTTAGATTATAGGCCCTTGCACAGCATGGTAGAGTAAAACAACCGGATTTGGAGTCAGAAAGCCCAGGTTCAAGTCTAGGCTGCACTTTTGTTTGTTTTTCAGTCATTTAGTCATGTCCAACTCTTTGTGACCCCTTAGACCAACTGGCCATGGGGTTTTCTTGGCAAAGATACTGGAGTGGATTGCCATTTTCTTCTCTAGTTTTATGCAAGCAGGGGTTAAATGATTTGCCCAAAGTCACAAAGCCACTAAAGTTTCCTAAATGACCTTCAGCAAGGTACACCATCCCTCTGACCCTCCATTTCCTCATCTCTAAAATGAAGTAGTTAGACAAGACAGTTGCTAGGGTCCCTTCCAGATTGAGATTTTACAATGGTTCCACTCTCTATATAACCTCTATATAGAAGTTATATAGAGAGAGTTACATATATATGTGTGTATAGAGAGAGAGAAAATATAGAAATTATATATATATAGAATATATATAGAATAGTTTTATATATATATATACATATATTTACACATACACACACACATATATTTATATATAAATACTTCTCCCACAAAAACTGGTATTGGAGAGAAACGGCTTCCATATGTGAGCCTCCAACCCTAAAAGGGCAGTAGCTCCACCTCTGTAAGGAAGCCCTTTCTGAAGCTGTGATTTATACATATATCAGGAAGTATCTGTCTCCCCACTCTTGATTTCTTTACCTTTTACCAGTAGCCTTCTCACCTCGGAGATTCCTCTACCCCACAGCCCTCTCTTGATTTGTGGCTCAGGTCACCATTTCACAAGGTACCCAGACTATGATCTCTTTGCTCTGAAAGCCACTCCTCTCTCTCCAGACTTCACCTCCTCTACACCAGCAGCCTTGTTTTCATGCAGATCTCCTCCCTTGATTTATACATTGTCTTTCACAGTTAGAATGTAAGTTCTTTGAGAGCAGGCACTGTCTTTTTTGTTTCTATTTGCACTCGTGAAACTTAGTATGGTATTTGGAACATTGCTGTTGTTGTTGAATAATTTCAGTTGTATCTGACTCTTCGGGATTCCATTTGGAATTTTCTTGGCAAAGACACTGGGAGTAGTTTGCCATTTCCTTCTCCAGACCATTTTACAGATGAGGAAAACTGAGTCAAACAGGATGAAGTGACTTGCCCAGGGTCACATAGCTAGTAAGTGTCTGAGGTCAGATTTGAACATTTGCAACACAGTATGCTCTTAATAAATGCTTTCTCTATCTAGCTATAATGGTTCAGTGGCCTCAGAGGCCAGGATTTCCCCTTTTCCTCCTTCCTATACCTGCTCCTCTTTGTCCCTCTCAAAGTAAAACATCTTCATATTCTGATAGTCTGTTTGTGACTTAGAGGATCATAGAATTTTAAAGCTGGAAGGGATCTTAGGGATCATCCAGTCCAACTCCTCATTTGACAGATGAGCAAATTAAGGTTTAGAAAGGAGAACTGATTTGCCTGATTTCACACAACTTGTGACAGAATGAGTCATAGAACCAAGATTTTCTAATTCCTAGTTGGGGCAGAGGACAGAGAAAGCTTGTCTCAGTGTCAGAACAACCCGTGCAGCCAAGTGCAGCCTCTGACAAATTAGCTAAGTGACCCTGGGCAAGTCACATAGTCTGCTAATGTTAAGCAGGGTGAGACTTTTTTTTTTTTTACTGTTTTCTCTTTGAGAATGCTAAATAATCAAGTGCCTTTGATTAAGTCTTACTAGGTGCAAAGCCCCAAGCCCACACCCTTTTGCTGATTAGGTATGACGCTTTCAGGCCCTAAGAAGGCTATATAAACTCAGAGGTTAGCATTTTGTTTGGGGCTCTCACTCACTGAAAGAGTGTCCTGTAATTCAACTAGACAAGACTCTGGACAGCAGTTGTTAAACGGCCACCCCGCCCCAGCTTTGGAAAACTCAGATGTTGGTGCTTTTCTGGTAACTATGTATATTGTGATGTGGTTAGACAGAAAGGTTTATCTGTTTCTATTGTCTCTGTTTGTAATTTCTGTTTGTATTTGCTCTGAAGTTCAGGGTGTGGGCTTTTCCCCCTGAAATAAGTGAATGATATATGTATGTTTGATTAAAGTGAGATTCTTAACCCCTTAACGTTGCTTTCCTTAGAGAAGGAGATCGAAGAACCTGTGCTGGAAGCTCTTGTTGCTGGTCTTGTTGGGTCTTACACCTCAGCAGCATCTGCTAGCCACGTTGTTGTTACAGCACCCCATGAGCCTTTGCTAAGACTCTAAAAACAGGCTGCAGAACAAGTGTTGATCTGCCTGGGTAGAGGGAGTTTCCTCACCTAAAAGCCCTCTTTAATGATGAAATCACGGGTGCAGAAAAAATAAACGTTGGATAGGAAAAATAGGGCACAACTGAAGAAGACTTTGAGCACCATTTTGAGAAGACTGGACTTTACTCTGAAGACACTGAAGAAAAAATAGAGGGATTGTTTTTATGTGCTACTTTCACATTTATCTAAAATAGTAATGACAGTAGCTAATATTCACACACATGTAGATAGACAGATATAGACATAGTACTTACGATGTGCCAGGCACTGTGCTAAGCTCTTTACAATTATTTTCTCATTTGATCCTTACAACAACCCTGCAAGGTAGTTGCTATTATTATCCCCATTTTACAGCTGATGAAACTGAGGCAGAGGTTAAGTGAACTGAACTTGCCTAGGATCACACAACTATTAAGTGTTTGAGGCTGGCTTGAACTCAAGTCTCACTGACTCCAGGCCTGGTGCTCCATCTACTTATTTTACAACAACCTTGGGAGATATATAGAGCAAATATTGTAATAGGAATGCTTCACTTATCAGAAACCCAGCTATTCAGTAATATATCTATCTGTGACACAGCTAAAAATCAAGAAGAAAGCAAGAAAGACCTTAAAGTAGTCAAAAGCCATGCCATTTTTCACTTTATTTAGAGGAGGGCTCCTCAGGCCCTCATCAGAGGACACTTCCTTTACATACACTTCTTACAGGTTTGGTTTCCCCTCTCTCAATAGATTAAAAGCAGTAAATTAGGTGGGGGAGGGGAAGGGGAAGCAGTTAAAGGAAGAAAGAGGAACAGAAACAAGAAGTAACAGCCTCAATGATGAGGACAGAAGAACTACAAAAAGCAGACAAAAGAACATAAAATTATAACCAATCTGGAACCAATCAATATAGGGGAAATAGTCTTTATACCTCCCATTAATCCTTGAGAGCACCTCAGATACATTGTTCTTTCTTCAAATAGTTTAGCACCCAGCTCATAATCTTCCTTTATAACCTGGCCATGGCCTTCATCCACATCAACTGTGATACACAGGTTTGGGACCAACAGGTAGAAGTTACAGGGAAGTAGATTTCAAATCAATATAGGGAAAAAACTTGCTAGTACAATTTGCTTAGTACAGTAAATGATGTATACGACAATGATATTTAGTCATCGAAAAGATCAGTATCAAATATGCTGGTGCATTGTTGGTGGAGCTATGAATTGGTTCAGCTATTCAACTATGCAAACAATAAGGAATTGCTCTATGAAAGTCTTTATACTCTACCCCTTTAACCAAGTGATACCTGTACTATTCATATATCCCAAGGATGTCAAAAAGAGAAAGAATGTTTCCATCAAAACAAAATTATTTTAGAGCAGCAATTTTTGTAGTAGAAAAGAACTAGAAAGATAGTGAATACCTAACAATTAGGAAATGGCCAAACGAAACTGTGGTATATGAATGTAATGGGATATCATTGCAGCATAAGATTTACGAATATGAAAAATTCAGAGAAACTTTGGAAGACTCGTATTACTTGATGCAGAGTAAAATAAGTAGAACCCGAGAACAATTTGTATGGAGGCCACAGTAAAATAAAGGTAAACAACATTGAAGGACTTCAACACTCTGATCAAGGCAGTAACTGATTTTGAGTTCAAAAGCCTGAGACATAACTGTTCTTAGCAGAGAGTCAATGCAGCATATTTGTGGAATGAAGCAGATGTTTTCAGATATAGTCAGTGTGTTGACTTGTCTTGTTTAAATGTATTTCTTTGTTTAAATGGAGCGTTCTGCTGAAGGCATTGATATAAAGAAAAGAACTTTGGTAAAATATTTTCTAAAAGAAACTTTTTTAAAAGATCAACATCCAGTTAATGGGGTGTGGTGGGGTGTTCCAGAAAGACTAGCACCCCTGGTGTGAGGGCTGCTGAACTCTTTTCAGGGGTACTCATCCACCTTTGGTGTCTACCTTTCACCCACCTCCCACCTGTGGCTCCAAGAAGCTATCGCATGGATAGTGGTTATACTCCAGTAGACTATCTAGGCAGATGGACTAAACCAGATTCAGGGTAACAAACCAGCCTCAAACCTGTCAGTTAGTTAGGGGGATGTCTACCCCAAGCATGTGAAAACTTTCCCCAGTGGAAAGGGCAGATTATTTGTTCCAATAGCCATAAAGATAGCTAAAGCAGGCACTATGCAATGGTCAGAGCTTGGTCAGACATCAAAGACACCAAGGTCATCCACTGCATCCCGGGCTATCACCAGTCATCCTGCGGCTTGTCTTGCCACTGGACAGAGAAAGTGATTCTGAAAGAGAGAGTGAGGCTGATGACTTTGCATAACTCTGCCTCACTTAAATCCAACTCGCCCACAAGTCAAGACATCACCCATGATGTCAATGATCTTCCTTGAAGATGAAGGACAAACAACAATTCAATTAATAAGAGTGAGGAAATGTGTAGCATATTTTAGAAATTTCCCCCCCCCCCAAAAAATTGGTTAAAATAAACAAAGTTTTGGCACATAAAGTGATGCTTCAGTTGTCTGGAAGTTTTACTTATGTGAAACATCTCATTCTGTAACAATATTAGAAATTTGAGGCACTGCTAATCACCACTTAACAGGTGAAAACAACTGAGGCACAAAAATATTAAGTAATTTACTCAAAGCTACACAGCTAGGTAATAAAAATAATACTCTCCTGGTCAGGGATTTCAAGTAGTTCAAGACATACTAAATAGTTTCCTCCCATTCATGTTTGAAGTAGGGAGTACAAGTATTATCATCCCCTATTTACCAATGAGGAAATCGAGGTTCAGAGAAGTTATATGACTTAGCTAGGTTCACATGGCTGATAAGTAGCAAAGCTGAGACTAGAACCAGATCTCCTGTTATCCAACCACTGCTGATGAGTATCATGGTATAATAGATGGAGCAGTGGACTTGAAGCCAAAAGATATAGTCCAAATTACATATTACTGTCTAGCCCTCCATCTAAATGCAAAGTGAAGGGGAATGGAGAGAAGGCTAATCTTACTTCTTTCCCTAATCTCTAACTCCTAGCAGCCTGGGAAATACTCAGTGAGGATTCAGAACTTTTGGGGACCTTATTTGCAAGGACAGTTTTTATCAAAGCATTGGTCAGGAGGAGAAAAAACCAATCAATAGACAAGCAGATCTCTCTACTTTTGCTTTTCCTCTATCAACTGAGTTTCTGAGAATAGCTTTAGGACAGGATGTCAAAAGATTTGCAAGAGATGCCTTCAGGGAAAAGGCAACAGCTGTTGTGGCTCCACCATGACTGATGTGAAGTCAGGAGTTAACCCTATCCCCTTGGGGTGAGGAGGAGAGATTGCTATTCACATTGGAGAAAATGACCCCTCACACAAATGTACCTGGGAAAGTTGAGAGGCAGGGAGGAAAATCTGATTGTCCGGGTTGAAAAAAGCACATCATGAAAAGAATTAGATGAAGGAAATGTGGAATTGTAGATTGAAAAACAGAAGGCTTAGTGAGGACTTGATCACTGTCTTCAAATACTCAAAGGGCTGTTCTGGGGACAAAAGGGGGTAGTATTTTTGTACATATCTAAAGAGGAAAGAACTAGTTCCAATGGTAGGAGTTACTGAGTCAGATTCCACTTCAACATAAAGAACTTTCTAGCAACTAAAACTGCAAAGCCAGGAACTATGCTTTCTCATAAGGTGGTGAGCTCCCTGTCTCTGGCAGTGTCTAAGCAAAAGCTGAGTAACCACATTGAAAAGATGCCATATGAGGTATTCTTGAACTTCATGGGTAGCTGGACTTGGTGACCTCTTAAGTCCCTTCCAATTCTTGACTCTCTAATTTGAAGAATTGTTGTTGGTAGTGGTCCTTTGTGTCTGACTTTTCAGGACCCCATTTAGGGTTTTCTTGGCAAAGATACTGGAGTGGTCCGCCATTTCCTTCCCCAGCTCATTTTATACATGAGGAAACTTAAGCAATCAGGGTTAAGTGACTTGCCCAGGAACATACAGCTAGTAAGTGCCTGAGGCTAGATTTGAACTCGGGAAGATGAGTCTTCCTGATTCCAAGCCCAGTGCTCTATCCACTGTGCCACCTAGCTGCCCCAATTCTAGGAATACAACTTTCCACCTCTTACCCACTAATATACACAGAACAATTAGGGAACGGTATCAGACAGTGTATAATTAAGTGCTAAATTGTATGGTACGGCTTCTAAGAGAAGAGGGGAAGAGGAAGTATTTGTGGCTTCCAGCTGAAAAGACTTTCACCTGGAATCCAACCACACCATATAGATTGGCAAACCTACAGACTCACACACTATAGGGGCCTAATGCAGGGTGTTGTGATGCTTTCATTCAAATATTTCATTTTGCACTTTAGAAACACAGGAAACTCTGAATCCCATAGAGAGTGACCTGAGTTGAGGAAAGAGCTAAAGATGAGAGTAAGGGGCAGACAGTGAATGGGTTAGCTTGTTACTCCACTTCTCAGGGGTTACCCAAAAAGGTGGATTATCAGTGGCCAGATATCCCCTCCGTCTCCTTCCTGCTCTTCAAACTGGATGTTGAAGAATGAGAAAGATTTGACTAGATGAAAGGGAGAAGGGAGGTGCCATAGCAGAGAGGAAAGAGGAACCATAGACCAAATATTATATACATTTACAGATGCATACACCATATCACATATTTTTATTTAATTGTTTTTCTTTGTCACAAGGGGAAGCTCAATATGAAGGGATGTGTGATATAAAGCCAAAAGGCATCAATGAAACGTAATTCTAAAGAATGAGGATGCCATTACTGCTAGAGAAAAGAGCATAAATGATGGTAAAAATATAGGAATAAGGGTGGCACATGAGGACAGTGAAGAGATGAACCTAAACAGAGGTAGGATGAGGAGGAGTGGAAAACAAAATGTGCAGACACATTTAAGAGTTAGCTCCATAAAAACTGAGACAAAAGAAACAAACCAAATTCCTCCATGTTTCCACCTCAAAGCAATCCCTGGGAAGGCTGCAATTACTCCAGTGACTGTTGTTCATCCCTGTCCTTCATTCTGGAATTGGACCAATGACGTCAGAAGGGAGTTAAGTGAGGCAGAGCTGACTGAAGTCATCAACCTCACTCTCCTCCAGAGTCATTGAAGATCAAGAGGAAAACAAAAGGCAAGAAAGAAGGCAATAGCCTGATGCTGTCAGCACCTAGTGGCACAATCCAACAGCTCTTTGAAAACCACCTTCCTTCCTAGACAGTTTATCAGCCATCCAAGAAAAAGTCTCCTTGCTTTACTATTCCCTATACATGAAATTCTATCTCTCATCTCCACGCTTTTGCCCAGGCTATCACTGCCCCCTCCTAACTCTCATGTCTAGAATGCACTCCTTCCTTCCTTCCTCACTTCCACCACTTGGAATGCCTAGACACCTTCAAGAATGTTCAATCCTCCTAATCCTTGAAGGTCCTAGGACCCTCTCACCAGTCTACCTTGCCAAATACTTTGTATCTACTCTGTATACATATTTTGTATTTACTTTTCTGAGGGTTCTTCTTTCTCCGGCTGCCATTCCTCATCACTTATTATATATTATCTCCCTATTATCGCTTCAAGTTTCTTGAGGTAAGGGACTATTTCACCTTTGTATTTGTATCCCTAGTTCCTGGCATATAGTAGTTGCTTAATAAATGCCTGTTGAATAAGTGAATTCTTGAACCAAAAAATAAAAACTCCAGCTTGTACATAATAAAGATTCATTCCTTCACATAGAATTCACACAGAATCCTCTCTGTTTTCCTCTCTATATAAATATTCCTCTTTTTTTGGTGTTCATTAAATTCAGATTTAAGAAAATTAAAATTCCCTAGTGTTCTCATCATCCTTACTTACCACCCAAGGGTGACTTTGGGCTCCTTCCAGAAGTCCAATCCATCCCGGAAGGGTAAGGATTTCCCACCAAAGGGAACACTCTAAAGAAAGTCATGTCCTGTTTGTTAGACTCGGGCAGATCACTTCCTAGCCCTGCCTCACTCATGAATTCCTCTGCAGCTCTAAATCTAGCAAAGTTCCATCAATTTCAAAATCTGTTTAATGAATGAAAAGTAATTCTGAGCTGGCAGGAAGGCTCCATTTGATTAGGTGTACAAGGTGAGAATCCACCTCCTGCAGGCTGTGTCAGAGATCACATCAGAGCACTCCGCTGAGCGGGTTTTTAAGTTCATTAATTAACGACCATCCTCCGTCTCCACTACCCCTTCCCATGCTTACCCTCCATTCAGTGTGGCAGGCTCCTAAGTGCTTTTGCTAGAGATTTATTTTTAGCCTTCTGGAGGATAAGAAACATTAATGAAACCATTGTAGACTTGAGGGGGGCGGGGGGAGAGTGGGCTCCGCCCACAAAAGCCTAGCAGAGGAAAGCCACGGTGAAGGTTGATTACTAAATGGATACTTAGATGAGGAGGATCATCAGACCTGCCTGGTAGGCATTTAAACCCATGGAAAGTATGGAGGAGCACAATATATGGATTAGGTGCAGAAAGTAAGCCTGGCTTTCTTACACAGGACAATTAATGAAATCACTTTTCAAGCTTTAAGACCTTCCCTTCCTCCCTGAATCCCCCTTCCCCCAACCCCCCAGATGGCCCACCCCTCAAATACACAGTACTAGTCTCGACTCTGCTAACAATTTGGGTCAGTGCACTGTTTAAACTCCTAAGTGGAATCACTAATCTCCATTAATCTGACTGTAAAGATGAGACCTAATGCTCCCTACAAAAGCCTAAGAGTTGTTAATGCACAGTTCTCCAGTGGGCTACATTAATATGCGCCAGCTCCCATGACTGACTGGCTCTTTGAGTTTAGGTTTGATCATACAGAATCAATCCCTCCTGGTGTTTCCATCGATGTTCCCATGTTTTTGTTCCCAAGAAGCAGGATTTAAGGCACTCAGCTTTTGGCATCCTGAGCACTGCAGTTCCTTGTCTTCCAAATCAGGCACACTGCAACAGTTTCCTGCTCTGTTAGCATTCTGGGATTGTGGCGCCAAGACAGTGATGGAATACGTTAAAGGCATGACCAAGGCCTTATGGTCTCAGCAGCACCAGCACCATCCTTAGGTCATAGATTCAGAGCTGGAATGACCCTCAGAAGTCACCTACAGAAGATGACATCAAGACCCCCAGAGATAAGTGATTTGCCCAATGTTTTGAAAGAGGTCCGTGTCTGAGCTGGGATTCAGGCTGAGGCTCTCTGACTCCAGATCCAAAGGTCATGCCCCGGTCCATATTGCCTTTCATCAACAGGAGAGGCAGGAAACATCTACATTAGGCTCAAAGTCCTGGTCCCTGTACTGGTTGTGGGGATCACAGCTCACATCATTTGGTATTGCTTTTTATAATCCAACAGGTATAAAGCAAGCTGTCTAAGATAGGAAATATATTTTCATAGCTCTAAATGCTACTAACCTGAGAGGCAAGAGGCCTCAGCTGGCCTACTGAGGACACAGTCCTAAGGTCCTAAGAAGGTGGAATAGGGGCAGCGAGGTGGTGCAGTGAGTAGAGCACCAGCCCTGGAGTTCAAATCTAGCCTCAGACATTTGACACACTTACTAGCTGTGTGACCTTGGGCAAGTCACAGAACCCCAATTGCCCCTCAAAAAAAGATGGTAAAATGTCTAGTTCATTGTGGATACTGCTCACTAGTATACCTTTGGGAAGTCATGAAATAACTCTTTGTCTCATTGAGTGAGACAATGGACTTCTCAAGGATTTAGACTCAAGCTTTTGAGACCTGTTGTGGAGAGGCACATCTAAAAAACACATGAGACAGCCTAGTCTTATGGCTATAGCATGGATTTGGAAATGGAAACCCTCAGTTCTATCCCTAAGTGATGTAGTTGTGTCTTCATAGCACTCAGTAGAGATGGTAAACAGGAACTGGTCCTTGGAAAAGTGGCAAAAGCTAGTGAAATTGGACTTTGGTGCTCCCCTACTTCCCCTGTTTCCTGCCCTTCTTTTTCTGGTGCCCCATACCACCAAGCTCCCAGTGCCCTCAGAAAAATCCGTACGCTGCCCTCATCTCCTAGATTGGCTCCCCACCAAACCCTGCCCTCCATGTTTCATACCTTCTCTTCCTTCTCCTCCATTCAAGACTTACTCTTCTTATGTTCCATATCTTCAGCTTCCTGCTCTTTGCTAACTGATTGATAGGGTGTTCCCAAGAATCAGGAAGATTTGGGTTTACATTATCCCTTTAATACTTAAAAATTTTTGACTCTAGGCAATTCACTAAACCTTTTGGAGCCTATTTCCTTATTTTTTTAAAGTGGGGGAGAATAATACTTCTGGTACTTTCTTCACCTGGTTGTTGCAAGGATCAAATGAGATAACATATGGACACACATGACATATAGAAAATTTAAAAATTTTAAAATGCTATAAATCATTACCACTGCTATTAATATGACAGCCTAATCTATATTATGCAACAGGTGTTAGTATCAAATCCTCAACCCCACAAGGGGCTGGTGATGAAGGTAATTAACAAGGAAATTAACAAGGAAAGAACCTTCCTGGGGTGAAGGAGTTTGGTCCAGGTCATGATCTGAAAAAAGGAAAAAGGATGCTGTATTTGGTTAAGCCAGAATACAGGAGGAAACAAGGAATACAGGAGGGGCAGCAGGAAAGGAATTTATAGAAGCTCACACAAGAAATCAGAGAATATCCTCTACAAAGAGGATAGAGAAGCATCAGGACTTGTGTTAAGATGACTAAGAGGTCTAAGGTGTCAGACTCAAGCTTGTTCTTCCTTCATTCTAAGGAGTTTGAATTCCACTTTTGACATGTTCTATACTATAAAAGAGGCAGCATGCCATATCATATAGAGCTCTGGACCTGGAGTCAGGAAGACCTTGGTTCAAGTCTCACCTTAAATGAGGGCAAGTCATTTACATTTTTCTATAACTCAGTTTTCTCATCTATAAAATGAGAGAATTGGGCATGATGGTTTCTGAGGTCCTATAGATCTAAATCTTGTGATCTACCTTGGGAAAATGTCAATATGTCTATTTCTCTGCCTGAGACAGTTTTCTTAATGTTGTCAGTGAGCTCTCCTTGCTGTCTTGCACAGACACTGCCATGGGTATGTACAGTAAGTTGCAGTAACACATTTGTGTGTTATAAGAAGGTGCTTCAATGCTTTCACCAAGGGAATCTGACCATTTTCAAGAAGGGACCAATTTCCTCCACTTCTCTCCAAGTTAAAGATCCTCAAGAAAGGTGAAGGAAGAGGGTCAGGAAGAGGACTCCTGACAATGGGAGAAGAAACAGGAGATAGTGACAAGTGCTAGATCAGGAGGGAAGAAAAAAGGCTGACATGGAGAAGCAGCTCAGAGCTGGCATCTATATGTCTTCCTATTCATTGATTTGATGGACGATAAAACAGCCACGTCATCAGTTCTGTCCCCCACAGCCATCCTCAACAGAAAGGCCAAGATCAATTAGGGAAGGATGACAGTAGTGGTAACCTTTAAAATTAACCATTATTTCATGATCAACTGGTTGAGGACCCCCACTTGGACCCAAAGGAGTAAATCTAATGAAAGGTTTCAGGCAGATAGTAGGAAAAAGGTGGGGTCAGAGGAGTCTATTATGTCCCTTATAGAAACATAGTGTTTATCTGTGGGTGACCACCCAGAAGCATAATTAGTGCAGGGTAAATCGAGCTTTGAGTCAGAAAGCAACGTCTGGTAGTAAGGGCTTCCTCTCCAGTATGGAGTATTTCTCCCTGTAAAGATCATCAGCCCTACTCCTTACCTCCTCATCCTTTTCTGGTCCATATTGCAATGCAGAGCTACTGCTCCTGGACCATCACCCAGGCACCCCTCTTGAAGAGTCCTTCTCCCTAACCCCACAGGGGTGAAGATCTGACAACCCTATCTCCTGACACAATTACATCCACAGTCTCACTGTCTCATATGTTGCTGCCACCAGATGCCCCTACACCTCAATTTTATCCCCAGAGGAAAACACTCCTAAATTAGGTGTTGTGACTCTCTGCTCTTACCTGCCTTGTAAAACTAGCCTTCACTGAGAATTAACTGATAAATCATCTCATTGTGGAGAGCCAAACAAATTAATTAACAGAATATGCATTTTGAGACGAGAATTAACTGTCAGTTAATCAGTCCATAAGCATTTATAAAGCTTTTACTATGTGGTAGGCACTAGGCTAAAAGTTAAGCATCTAAAGAAAGTAAAAAACCTGGTCCCTGCCTTCAAGGAGCTCACCCTCTAATGGAGGAGACCACATGCAACCAACTTCGTACATGCAAGATATACACAGAAACGTGATTGCTTTTGGAGCCCAAATTAGCTAATTCCCTACTTTCCATTTCATTCAGTGCCTTGTTAACATTATCACCAATATCATTACAGTCACAATAACTTACACACACAGAGTATTTTCATATTTATCATCTCATTTGACCATCACATTGAAGCAGGCGCTATTATCTCCATTTTACAGATGAGAAGACTATGGACCAGAGAGTGGCTTTCCCAAGTTCACGCAACTAGTTAGTGGCAGCCTCAGAACCAGAAATCAGATCTTCTGCCAGCTAGTCTAGTACTCTAGCTGTGGAGCAGTCTAGTTGACTACACCAGATAGCGTTAAAAGTACTGGGAGACTTCAGAGTCAGAAGCTCTCCAGAGATCCGAAATTGTCTTCAGTAAGAGAGTAAAAGAGTAGTGTCAATTGGTAACCTAAAGAGCCAGATGAAATTCATACTTACACTTCATGCAATTGACAATCAACTTTAGCCCTCTAAAGTACAATATTCAACTTCAGCAGATTTAAAGATTTCCATTGTGTTTGGTATTTGCGTAGAGTGGTGCAATCATCGCTTGTGAAATGTGTCGAAATATATCAATTCTAATTGTGTAAAGTAAACTTGTCATTCAGCCTATAGCACCCACTGGCTATATATCCAGTGAAAGAGACAAGTTAAGTTTTGCGACAAAAAAATCAATCTATTGGCTCTCATGGAAACCCTTAATGCAAACTGTTTAGCAAGAGATGTTGCATTTTTCATTATCCTGTCCACATTTCCTAGAAAAATGTTACACTGGGTCCCTGGGCAGATCTGTGATTAAGGATAATATTCATCTTTTCTATAACATCACGCAGGGACAATGAGGAAAGAGGGTGTGTATTTGGCCATAATGGGGAATAAAGGTGTGATAGGGAGCATAGAGGAGATAGCTGACTGAGAATCTTGACTACTGAGCTAAGGACTCTAGACTTGATCTTATGGGTGATAGGGAGCCATTCTAGGTTCTTGGTCAGGGAAGTGACGGATATAAAATACTATGTAATTATAGAATGTTTAACTTTAAAGGTCTAGAGAACAGTATAAAAATAATGCTTGAAAAAAAAACCTCATGTAAGATGAATTATTAGGGACTGGATCTAGAGGCTTGAAGAGGCTTTTTTGAGGCAACACTCATTGTACCCAAATCTAACCCTAAAAAAAAGTGGTTTTTGTCCTACTCCCAAAAAAATCAAACTTTTTTTAGTTCTCAGCTTCAGGGGAGAGAAGAGAAAAGCAGTGGAGGAAGGAACCATTGCTGATGACTTCACTTGTAAATGGTATTTGTGAGTCCAAGAATTCCAGCCATGGCTTCCTCTAGGGCCTAAGGATGGGAGTGGGAGTGGGGGGAGGAGCAGAACTAGATCATCAAAAGGAGTGGCTACAATTGCACATGCAGTATCAAGGGAGTCAACAGAAGGCAATAGGTGGGAGTCCAGATAGGTGATTATCAAGGATATCTGAAAAAGGGAGAAGGATAGGCATAAGATATGGTAGCAGAAGGTCTGGTGACAGGTAAGGGTTAGACTTTTTTTAAAGTCAGAGAGAGCCTTTCTCAGAAAATGAAGCAGAAATTCCCTCTCACACTGAGAATACTGGGCTTCCTTCTGTGAAAACTTTTTCAAGGACTTGGAGCATGCAAATCTGGACTACATATGGTATTAGTGGTCTTCTTTCAAACTTTACCATTGGCATTTGAGACTATAGAAGTGCTGAAAAAGTCTTTATGGTCCCCACCCCCTCATCCTAGAGGTGGGATTTCCTGGCCCTTAAGATGACTCTTTGCATTGACTTTTTTTTAATTAATTTTTTTACCTTCACATTAAACTTATTTTCATACTTGTCAAGTTGTAAAGAAGAATTATAACCAATGGAATGAAACATGAGAAAGAAGAAACAAAACCAAAAAAAAGGCAGGGAGGAGGGAAGAAGAGAGAGCAAATAGTTTGCTTCAATCTGCATTCAGCCTCTGTAATTCTTTCTCTGGATGTGGATCACTTTTTCCATCATGAGTCTTTTGAAGCTATCTTAGAACCTTGCATTGCTGAGAAGAGCCAAGTCCAGTGGTAGGATTCAAATAAATTAACAACCGGTTCTCCATGTAATGGAGCTGAGGTGCCAACACCGTCACTGATATGATGGGTGCAGGCCCCATCCCCACTAACAACTAGTTCACCAAACTCAACCTAAAATTAGGTACCAGTTCTGCTGAACCAGTGGGAACCAGCTAAATCCCATCACTGGCCAAGTCTATCAAAGTTAGTCATCATAGATACCATGTGTCCATGATCATGTGAAATATTCTCCTGGTTCTGCTGCCCTCACTCAGTATCAGATCATTTACAATGACTCAATAACACTATAGTATTTACAGTAAGGAGACCTGGATTCTAGTTCTACCACCAGCTAGCTGTATGACCTTAGATGAGCCACTTGACAGAAATGTAGAATTTTAAGAGTTCATGGTGACCTTAAAGATTATATGGCCACAAACTTAAAGGATCATAGATGTAGAGTCGGAAGGGACCCCATAAGCCATCTAATTCAACCCCATCACTTTTCTACAGATGAGGAAACTGAAGGCAGAGAAGTCAAATGACTCTTCCAAGGTCACACAAGAAGTAAGCAGAATTTGAAGCCCTATGCCCTGTCCAATGTACCAATGTATTCATTTTACAAACAAGAAAACAAAGGCTCAGAAGTGGGATTTGACTTGCCAATGTGTTTCATGTTCCAGGCTTCAGTTTCATTGTAAAGAGATTAAATTAGATGATCTCTGATGATATTTCCAGCTTTGAAATTCTATGATTCTCTAATTTTCATAATAGTTCTAAAACCTCAATAGGATCTTAGCAATACACATAATTTCCACTCTGTCCTCTGGAACACCCACTCTGTAATTAACAAATTTCCTATTACCTTACACCACTTCCTCTCTCACTCTTTCCATCATTATGGCACTCACTAAACCTTGGCTCCCTCACAACACAGCTTCCTTCACCACCCTTCCTAGTATTGGCTGTGGGGTGTGTGTGTGTGTGTGTGTGTGTGTGTGTGTGTGTGTGTGTGTGTGTGTGTGCATTTTAAAAGGCAGCAGAAAGTCAGAATATTTTTTCCTCCCCATTACCACTTGCAAACTCTCCCTCTATTCCCATCACTCAAAAATCTCTCCTTTGAGCGCCATGAAATACAGATTTACCACATAATCCAGGTTCTGGTGGCTGTTATCTACTGATCCCTAGGAAATTAATTCTCCCTCCTTTCTCAATGAGTTCAGTACCTGGCTCAATCTTCTTTTTCATTTCTAACTCTTACCTTCATTTTAGGATATTTCAGCATAGATGTCGAGTTCCCTCAACTGCCCCTAACTTCTCAGTGCTTCAATCTATTCAAATCCCATGACATGCTCTTCCACTCTACCCCAGCTATGCTCAGGAATGGTCATACCCTTGATCTTGCCATTAACCACAAGTAATCCACTTCCATGTTCAAAAACTCTGAATTTTTTTATCCGATCATTTACCTTTTCCATCTCTCTGTAAGCCTTACTCCACCTTAAGCCTGTTTTTCATCCTCACCATAAGTGCATGCTTGTTGATTGGTTGATAATTAATAGCTAAATATCAACAATTTTACAATTACACAATTATTCTCTTTAACATAACTTTGTCGAGGGATGTTAAATAACCGGGTTCAGGTTGCCTCTATGGATGATAAAGGGAGGTGCAACTAGCAAATGTTTGCAGGAAGTCTGAGGTAAGACCCAGGGCTTTGGTCTGCACTTAACTCAGCACCATTGCATCCAGGTATCGAAGATTGTTGGTAACTCCCCACCAGGGAGATCCCAGCAATGAGTGATCTTCAACTCCTCAGAGGAGCTCTCAGGGGCCCTCCGAAGGCTGAGTTAAGGATTCTCCAGGTAGAAAAGTCTTCAGAGATTCTATTCTTCTTTTCAGTTGATTTCCCCTTGGGAGAACCCAAGCCTAAGAGGGAAAGGCTATGGGAAATGGACAGACAGATGGGCTATCCAGCTGTCAAACAATTTCTGGGGCCAAGAACTTGAGCCTATTTCCATGTGTCCCCCACCCACAAGACTTCCCTAGCTCCGTGGGGGGAGGGAAAGCATTCCTGACTCCTAGCCCATCTTAAGCAAGAAGGAGCCTGGAGAAGAGGGGCTCCCTTTGTTAAAAAGGCATTGGCCTCTCAGCCATTCATCATGCATCTAAGAGCGCTTATTAATGCCCTGTCAATTGCTTATAGTGAAGGCAGCCTGTCAGCTGCCCTCCCAGTTAGCTGTGTGCAAACACTGGTGATTAAGCGCCAGATTTAACATCCTCATGAATATTTAAGAGGCTGTTTTTGAAAGTTTCCTGTCCTTTTACACTAATAGCCCCATTAAAACCTGTTTACAAGCCAGTCATGAGAGTAACTGCGTGCACTTAAAACACAAGAGTGTTCCCCCAAGAGGAGCCCTCCGACCACGTGAAGATGGCAGTTGATCAATACAATGCTTAAAGTAAGACTGTCTGCCTGCCCCCAGTGGAACCAGGGCCCCAGAGGCAGACATAAAGAGCTGGCAAGAACCCAACTTGTTAATTAGGCCAGCAAAGGGGAATGGGGGTGGGAGTGTGAGCCCTAGACACTGGCCTACCTTCTTCACTGTCCAAGCTGACCCCTGCTCCCAATGACTTCTTAGAAGTTGGCCAAGAGATGTCAACAGAAACTAACTGGAGCCATTTGCAAACACCTAATCTCCTGGTTCCTTTTCTCCTCTTTCTCTCTGTCCCCAAAATCCATCACTGAGACACCTGTTCTGTAAACCATTCTCTGAGGGTCTACCTGTCAAATTAAGCCTTTTGAAGGTGTTGGTGATAAGATCTTGAGTTATTAGACCTCTCAAGACTATCTGTTGTTAGTAAGAGGAAACTCCAGAAGTAAGGAAAAAAACCTTCAGAACTCAAAGAATAACAAAGCCCTAATGACTGAATATCAGGCATTCCAGCAATCTGGAGTTGGAGAGGGGGAAGACACTTGTGGGGAGGGAGGGAAGAGACATGGACCTTCCTGTTGACCTTCAGGTCATGCCATGTAGTGAGCTGCTTTATAGAAATCATAAGGTTTTATGAAGAAGGTGGCATTTGTGTTGACTAAGTTTTCAATAGGCAGAAGTGATGGGAAGGGCCTTCCAGGCTAAGAGAGTGGTACAATGTGAAGTACAAAGATGGAAATACACAGGATATATTTGGAGGCTAGAGAACAATTCAGTTTGACTAGAGGATAGAGTATTTAACAGTGTAGGGTATGGGGTCACTGGTAAGCTTCAATACTTACCAGGATCTTATAGGAAGTGAATTCTCTTCAGATAGGGGGTCACACTAGATAACCACAGAAGTGCCTTCTAACTAGGAGATTCAATGATGCAATGAAAAAGGAGTAGTGTGAGTTACGGTTGGGAAAGCATGTCAAATTGTAGAGGGCCTTGAATGTCAACCTAATGAACTTAGTCATTTGGTAGGCAATTGGGAGCCATCGAAGGTTTATGAGGAGAGAAATTACACAAGACAAGAGGTCATAAAAATATTTACTTCATTACTTGATGCTCATGCTACCTGCCTACTGATTGGGGCACTCAAAATGGGGAGTGCACAGGGAAAATAACAATGTCTTTCTCTTTTATTCTCAGTACAAAAAAAACCATTCAATTGATCTTTGGCCACCAAGAATTTTATTTCCAAATAAAATCATACAAAGTAGGAGTCACTTCAATATTAGGGAAACTATCAGCATAATTGATTCTATCAATAACAAAACCAACAGAAATCATATGATTATCTCAATAGATGCAAAACAAGCTTTTGACAAAATATGGGACCCATTCCTATTAAAAACTCTAGAGAACATAGGAATAAATTGGGCTTCCCTTAAAATGATAAACAATCTAAAACCATCAGCAAATATTATCTATAGTGGGAATAAACTAGAAGCCTTCCTAATAAGATCAGTGGTGAAGCAAGAATGCCTATTATCACCACTATTATTCAATATTGTACTAGAAATGTTGGCTACAGCAATAAGAGAAGAAAAAGAAATTGAAGGAATTAGAATAGTCAATGAGGAAACAAAACTATTACTCTTTGTAGATGACACAATGGCATACTTATAGAATCCTAGAGAATCAACTAAAAAAACTATTTTAAATAATTAACTACTTTAGCAAAGTTGCAGCATTTGAAATGAACACACGAAAATCATCAGCATTTCTATATATTACCAATAAAGCCCAGCAGTAAGAGATGGAAAGAGAAATTCCATTAAAAATAACTTTAGACAATACGAAATATTTCACAGCTTACCTGCCAAGACAAACCCAGGAACTTATATGAACACAATTACAAAATACTTCACACAAATTCAGATCTAAACAACTCAAAATATCAATTGCTCATGAGTAGGCCAAGCCAATATAATAAAACTGACAATTCTGCCTAAATTAATTTATTTATTTGGTGTCATGCCAATCAAACTATGAAAAAATATTTTATAGAGCTAGAAAAAATAACAACAAAATTAATGTGGAAGAACAAAAGGTTGAGAATATTAAGGGAATTCATAGAAAAAAATCCAAAGGAAAGTGACCTAGCCATAACAGATCTCAAACTATATTATAAAGTGGTAATCATCAAAACTATCTGATACTGACTGAGAAATAGAGTGGTGGATCAGTGGAATAGATAGGTACACAAGACACAGTAGTAAATGACCATAGTAACCTAGTGTTTGATAAACCCAAAGACCCCAGCTTCTGGGATAAGGACTCACTATTTGACAAAAACTACTGGGAAATCTGAAAACAGTATGGCAGAAAGTAGGTATAGACCAACACCTTACACCACATACCAAGATAAAGTCAAAATGGGTACATGATTTAGGCATGAAGGGTGATACCATAAGCAAATTAGGAGAGCAAGGAATAATTTACCTGTCAGGTCTATGGAGAAGGGAAGAATTTATGACCAAACAAGAGATAGAGAGCATTATAAAATGTAAAATGGATGACTTTGATTATATTTAATTAAAAAGGGTTTGCACAAGCAAAACCAGTGCAACCAAGATTAGAAGGAACGCAGAAAGCTGGAAAATGATCTTTACAGTAAGTATCTCTGATAAAGGACTCCTTTCTCAAATATAAAGAGAACTGATTCAGATTTATAAGAGTACAAGCAATTTGCCAACTGATAAATGGTCAAAGGATATAAACAGGCAGTTTTCAGATAAAGAAATCAAAGCTATCCATAGTCATATGGAGAAATGCTCTAAATCGCTATTAATTAGAAAAATGCAAATTAAAAGAACTCTGAAGTATCACCTCTCATCTTTCAGATTGGGTAACATAACAGAAGAAGAAAATGATAAATGTTGGAGAGAGTGTGGGAAAATTGGGACACTAATGCACTGCTGGTGGAGTTGTAAACTGATCCAACCATTCTAAAGAGCAATTTGGAACTATACACAAAGAGCTATAAAACTGTGCATACGCTTTGATCCAGCAATACCACTGCTAGGTCTGTGTCCCAAAGAGATCACAAAAAAGTGGGAAGAACTTACATATACAAAACAATTTATAGCAGCTCTTTTTGTGGTGGCAAAGAATTGGAAATTGATGGGGTGACCATCAATTGGGGAATGGCTGAACAAGTTGTGGTCTATGAAGTAATGGAATACTATTGTGCTTTAAGAAATGATGAGTAGATGGATTTCAGAAAACTTGGAAAGGATTACATGAACTGATGCAAAGTGACGTGGGCAGAGCCAGAACATTGTGAGATAATCAACTATGAACCACTTAGCTCTTCTCAGCAATACAGTGATACAAGACAATTCCAAAAGACTCATGATGGAAGGTGCTATTCACATCCAGAGAAAAAACTGATAGAATATAAATGCAGATCAAAGCATATTATTTTCACTTTATTTTTTTCACGTTTTTTTTGTTTTGGCCTATTTCTTCTTTTACAATACAACTAATATGAAAATATGTTTTACATGAATGCACATATGTAACCTAAATTAAATTTCCAACCATTTTAGAAGGGGGTAGTGAAGGAGAGAGAGAGATAATTTGGAACTCAAAAAATTTTTATGAATATCAAAAATTGTCTTCACATATAAAAAAAATAAATAAAATACTTTTAAAAACTAAGTACTAGTCATCTACTCTGTGTATGTATAAGGACCTTCTTATCTGAATTCTGGGCTTTCTACACTGATCAGATTTCTCAAGTAATCAGTCTATGCTGTACTTCATTATGCCTCTTTAGACATAACCAAGGTGTCAAGAAATCATTGAGGATTTTATTTTGTAAACAATACTATTACAAGATTGATACACTCAAGTCACAAACATATTACAGTCCAGTGTTTCATTGGATACAAGATCTCCTCAACACCTGTTCTCCTTCCAACCATACACATTATACACTGTCCATACCTATGTGTCCCTTGTCCATTTCATCCCATAAATCTGCAATTGAGCATCCACTCCATGTCTGCCCTGTGTCGTTTAACATAACTTAAAAGTTAACACAGTTTACAATTGCCAACTGGAAATTAGTTCTTTTGAGGTAATTTGTTACATGTATAATTATGTGATGATATAATAATCCAGAGGAGCATTCTGGGAAGATGGTAGAATATGGCCAGAAATCACCTGAATCTCCTAATTCCCCCCAAAATAATATAAAATAACATCTCAGAGAAAACTTTGAGTGGCAGAAATAATTTAAAGTTGGGGTAAAGCAGTTGTCCTCCTAAAACAACTTGAGGAAAAATTCTACCTCCCTTGTGGAGGTTTGACCTGACCAAAGTATGAATACCACTGGATAGATACTGCCAAATCAACAAACAAAAAGCCCTGGGGGCAGGTGTATAGGCTGCAGCCTCACCTATGGTGTAGGAGTCTGACAGCTGATCAGGAAAAGATTGCAAGACCCTCTGCAGGTGCTAGACATTTGGTACAGGTATGCTGACCTGATGCTATCCTGGACCATGACTGTAGGCATCCTGTTAGCTGTGGACACTTTTGGAGTCCCTGGTTATGGTTCCAGGTCAAAAGGGGTGAGCAGAAGCTTGCATATTCAGGAAGGACTGGAGGGAACAAGAATGTCTGAGGTGACAGCATTACAGGAGTCTCTGGTGGTGTCTCAGGGGCAGAGAAGAATGCCTGAAATCAGGCTTCCAAATAGAGCTCAGAAAACTACAGTGCAAAAAAAACCTGAAGCCTGAGATATTCTCCTCCACACCTTGGGGCTAGAGCCTGGCTTCAACACAAAGTCCACAGACAAGAAATAAACCTCTTAAAAATAAATTAATAAAAAATAATAATAAGTAGGCAAAAGAAAAAGAACCCAACTGTAAATAGCTACAATAGTGATAGAGAAAATCTGAATTCAAACACAGAGGAAGATTGTGAAGTTAAAACAGCTACTTCTATCTCAAAGAAAAAAAACAAAATGGTCACAAGCCCAAAAAGGATTTTTGGAAGTGCTTTAAAAAAAACTTTGAAAATCAAATAAGAGGAAAACTTAGGAAAAAATGTAAGACTAATGCAAGAAAATCAGGAAAATTATGAAAAGAAAGTCAACCAATTGGAAAAAGAGATCTAAGAACTTACAGAAGAAAACAGCTCCTTAAAAATAGAATTGGGCTGGGGAAACTAATAACTTCATAAGAAACCAAGAAATAATTTTTAAAAATCAAAAGAATGAAAAAATAGAAAAGAATATAAAACATCTCATGGAAAAACAACCGACCTGGAGAAAAGATTGAGGAGAGACAATATAAGTATTGTTGGACTACCTGAAAGTTATGATGAAAAAGATTACTAAGGAAAATTGAGCTGAAGTTTTAGAATGAGAGGGTAAAATAGAAACAGGAAAAAAAATCCTCTGATCACTACCTGCAAGAGGTCTCCAGACGAAAACTCACAGGAATATCATAACTAAGTTTCAAAGCCCCCAGGTCAAGGAGAAAATAGTACAAGCACCTAGAGGGGGAAAAATTTAAATAATGTGAAGTTACAGTCAGAATAATACAAGATTAAACAGCTTCTATGTTAAAAGACCAAAGGTCATGGAACAATATATTCCAAAGAGCAAAGGATCTGGGCTTACAACCAAGAATAGCTTACCCAGAAAAACTGTGTGCTATTGTGAATGGGAAAAAAATGGATATTTAATGAACTAAAGGACTTTGGGGTATTTGTGAAGAAAAAACAGAACTAAATGGAAAATTTGACCTACCTGACTCAAGAGAATCACAAAAAGGTAAACATTAAGGACCAATTATAAAGGACATAATAAGGTCAAAATCTTTATTTACGTGAGAAAATATCTGTAACTCTTAAGAATGTTGTCATCACTTTGGTCGTTTGAAAAAAATACATAGAAGGCTTGGGGTTGAGTTGAGTATGGTGGGATGATCCTAAAAAAATAAAATTGGATAGAGAGAGGTTAAATTGAGCAATTATCCGTACAAATGAGGTGTGAATGGAAAAACTGCTACAATGGAGGCAGGAGGTGATGGGGAACTGGTAGTGCTAGAATCTTATTTTCTTCAAAACTAGGTTAAAGAGGGAGTAATATACATCTAGAAGATCATTAAAGTCTTCTTAACTTACAGAGAAATAGGAAAGTGAAGGGATAGGACAAGGAAAGAATTCTTAGAAGGGTAGCTGAATTAAGGAAGAAGAGGGTAAGAGAAGAGGAGGAGAGAGGGATTTTTAAAATAGATAGAGAGAGACTCTTAGAAAGGTGGGTAGATTAAGGAATGGGAGGGTACAGAGAGATGATAATGCAGAGATTCTTAGAAGGGGTATAAATTAGAGAGGCAGTGGCTAGAAGTCAATTAGATGCTTGAGGAGGAATAGGGTAAAAAGAGAAAGAAAAGAGAATAAACAGTGGCAAAAATAAGATGGAGAGAAATGCACAACTAGTAATCATAATTTTGAATGTGAACGGGATGAATTCACCCATAAAATGGAAATAGATAACAGAATGGATTAAAAAGCAGAATCAGACAATATGTTGTTTATAAGAAACAAATTTTTAAAATGAGTTACACATAGAGTAAAAACAAAAAGGCTGCAGTAAAATTCATTATACTTCAGCTAATGAAAAAAAAAGCAAGAGTAGAAATCAAGATCTCAGACAAAGTTAAAGCTAAAATAGATTTAATAAAAAGAGATAAACAGGGAAAGATAAAAAGTACCATAGATAATGACATAATAGCAATAGTAAACTTATATGCACTAAATGTTATGGCATCTAGATTTTTAAATGAAAAGGTAAGTGAATTACAGTTAGAAATAGCAAAATTATAATAGTGGGAGACTACAATCTTACCCTCTCAGAGCTAGATAAATCTAACCAAAAAAATAAATAAGAATTCAAGATAATGAATAGAGTCTTAGCTAAAGTATAAAAGTATCATATAAAGATATGATAGATATCTGAAGAGAATTGAATGAGAATAGAAAGCAATACACCTTTTTTATGCAAATGATACCTTTACAAAAATTGACCATATATTAGGGCATTAAAAACTTTATATTTAAATGTAGAATAACAGAAACATTAAATTCATCCTTTCAGATGACAATCACAATATAAATCATATGTAGTAAGAACTATGGAAACACAAATCAAAAATTAATCAAAGACTAAATAATTGAAAAGACGATGATAATAATGGAACAACATACCAAAACCTGTGGGATACAGCAAAAACCATAACCAGAGGAAAATTTATATCTCTAAATGCTTACATCAATAAGGTAGACCAAAGAATTTTTGTACCAAAAAAAAACCTAGAAAAAGAACAAATTAAAAACCCCTAATTAAACACAAATTTAAAATCCTAAAAATTAAAGTTGAGATTGATAAAATTGAATGTAAGAAAACCATTGGATTAATAAATAAAACTGGAAGTTGGTTTTATGAAAAAAACAACAAAATAGATAAATCATTGGTTTGGAAACAGGGACTAGCATGAGCTCCTCACCAAGTCCCTCCAAAAACCTCTAAAAAATGTCTCTGAACCAATTCTAGAACTGCAGAACCCACAAAATAACTGAGGGAAGCAGGGATCCAGCCCAGGACAGCCTGGATGGTTGCTGGAAGAGATCTTTCATGCACGGAACTGGGAGTGGAGCAGAGCCCAGTGTG
>CM053622.1:307951842-308059355 GCA_028646595.1 Phalanger gymnotis | reverse complement strand
TGTGGGATAGACCTTACCCAGAGACCATCCAGGCTGTCCTGGGTTGGGGCCCTGCTTCCCTCTGCCACTTTGTGGGTTCTGCAGCTCTAGAATTGGTTCAGAGCCATTGTTTTATAGGTTTTTGGAGGAACTTGGTGGGGAGCTCACGCCAGTCACTGCTTCCCAGCCGCCATCTTGGCTCCGCCCCCCCCCATATAAATAATCTTAACAGCAAATTTTTCATGTCAGATAAAATATAACCTATTTCTCTATGTGTGATGTACTTTAGTGATCACCATGTCTAGCACCTAGTAATTCTTTTCTTGAAGAAAGTGTCCATGGATAGAAAGTGTGAGACTTTTGTATAGACTACAAGGCTTTTTCTTCTCTCGTTTCTTTTTCTTGAATCATGCTTTTACATATATTTCTTTCCCTTCTCACTTTTTTTCCTACCTTTGAATTAAAATAACCAATTATCAGAGTAAATGTTGACTTGCCTTAGAAGGTACAATTCAATTCTTATAGAATTTTTCTTACTCTTCATCCTTAGCAACTTATGTTGGTTCGTAAGTTGCAAATCAAGTCAATACACATATATTAAGCACCTACAATATGCCAGGCACTGTGCTAATCCCCATGAACTCAAAGAAAGCCAAAAATTGTCCAAGGAGCTCATATTCTTTTTTTATATTTTTTTATTTTTAGTTTTAGTTTGCAACACACGGTTCAACATAATTTTGAGTTCCAGATTTTCTTCCCTCCCTCCCCAAGACGGCGTGGAATCCCATATAACTTCCATGTATAACTTGGCATTGAGTTAATTTATACGCTAGTCAAGTTGTGGAAAAGAATTACGATCAATGGAATGAATCATGAGAAAGAAGAAACAGAACTAAAAAAAACCCAACCCAACAACAAATACAAAAGAGAGAAAAAAAAAAGGGGGGGGAGAAAAAGACAAGCATGAAGTGTGCCTCGATCTGCATTCATACATCATATTCTTTCTCTGTATGTAGATAGCACTCTCCATCATGAGTCCCTTGGAGCTGTCTCTGCATATTGTGTTGCTGAGAAGAGCAAAGTCTGTCGGGGTTAGTCATCACAGAGTCCATATATCTGTGGTTGTGTATAATGTTCTCCTGGCTCTGCAAGGAGCTCATATTCTAACGGGCAGAGTAGACAACATACAAACAAGTATGTACAGACAAGATAGACAAATAATAATCAACAGATAGAAGGCACTAGTATTGTAGGTAACTGAGAAAGTTTCTTGTAAAAGGTAAGATTTTGGCTGAGAAAATTTAGGGAATCCAGGAGACAGAGATGAGGAAGGAGAGAATTCCAAATGAGAAATAGTCAGAAAAAAATGCACAATCTTAGGAGATGAAGTGGCTCATTGAGTATGAAAAGGGAAGTGAGAGGATTGGAAAGGTATGAAGGGGCCAGGTTATAAAGGGGTTTCAAAATCAAATGGTTGATTTTTTAAATTTGATCCTGGATCCACTGGGTAACAATAAGGATATAATAATAACAGTATTATTTACATGATATAAAATAATAATAATATTGTAAGGAGACATTAGAACTGAGTGAATTGGAATCTGATGTATGCTTTAGCAAGTTCAATTTCACAGATGAGTGGAGGATGGAATGGAATGGGAAGAGACAGGCAGGAGACCCATGAGCAGGCTGTTGCAATAGTCTTGTATGAGGTGATGAGGGCCTATGCCAGGGTGGTGGCAGTATCAGAAGAGAGATGTTACAAAAGTAGAAATGAGAGGACTTGGCAATAGATTGAATGCAACATGCAAGTGAGGACACAAAAGAAATCAACAAGTTTTTGAGCCTAGGTAACTGAAAGAGGCAAGGATTTTGCGGGGGAGATAATGAGTTAAGTTTTGGACGTGTTGACTTTAAGGTAGCTACTGGAAATCCAATTCAAGACGTGCAATAAGCAGCTGAAGTTGCAAGATGGATGGAAAGGAGAAAAATAAATAAATCTGGGAATCATCTGTATAGTGATGATGATTGAATCCATGGGAACCGATGAAAGCCCCAAATGAAAAACTGTAACAGGAGAAGAGAAGAGGGCTCAGGACAGAATCCTGGGGGGACAAACATCGTTGGAGTGGATGAAGATCTAGCCAAGGAGACCGAAAAGGAGCACTCACACAGGTAGGAGAAGTAGGAGAGAGATGTGTCATGAATACCTAGAGAGAAAAGAATATCAAGGAAAATAAGGTGATAGACAGTGTCAACAGCTACATGAAGGTCGAAAAAGATGAGAACTGAGAAAAGATTATAAGATGTAGGAATTAAGAGATCCTTGAAACTTTAGAGAGAGCAGTTTCAATTGAATGATGAGGTCAGAAGATTGAAGAGTTAAGAAGAGAAATGGAAGGAAGTGGAGGCACTAGTTATGCAGGATCTTCTCAAAGAGTTTAACCCATGAAATATTAGATGATAGCTAGCATAGAGATGGATGGATAATGTGAGGATTTTTGAGTATGGAGGAGACATGAATACCTTTGTATGAAGTAAAGAAGCAGACAGTAGACAGAGAAAGCTTTAAGATCAGCAAGAGAGTAGGAGTAAATCTGCTGGAGAAGATGAAATGACATCACTTATGCATGTAGAGGGGTTTGTTTTGGCAGAGAAAAGGACCAATTCTTCATGTGAGATGGGATGAAGAAGGAGATAGTGGGGAAAAGCATCTGAGTAACATGAGATAAGAAGGAGAGGAGAACTTGGTGAGTGGTTTCAATTTTTTCACTGAAAAATAGATCATAGTCCTCACCTGAGAGACTGGAGAAAGGGGAAGTTATAGGAGGCTTGAAGAAGGAGGAAATTTTTGAAAAGACTGCCAAAGTGAATGACTTAGTGAATCAATTAAGGAAATATTAAAAAATTGCTTTGACAAAGTGAGGGTACAGTTGAGATTATATAACATAAATTTGTAGTGGAACCAGTCAGCATAATTTTGTGATTTTTCTCCAGATTTTTTGGTCCATCCATGTGAATAGGAGAGAAGGTAGCAGGTGGTGGGAGTAATCTAAGATTTGTAATTGGAAGGATAGTGATATCCTATCAGTGATAGGATAAAAGGTCGAGGTACTTGAGAGAGGAAAAGTATAGAGCTGAACTGGTTCACCAGTGGGTCAAGTTGGGGAAGGGAAGAGAGTGAATCCAGTATAGGAATGATGAACTGGAAAAAATGGAAGGATTGAGGGATTAGGGGTCATGGTGAGGATGAAGAACAGGGCTGGGGTTGTAAGGAATAGTGAAAGATGTAATAACCACTTTTTGATCAGATGAAAGAATATGGAAGTGAGACACTTGTAGGAGATGGTGAGGAAAAGGGTACAATCATCTCTGTTTGTAGCTAAGGTGAGGAGGAGGAGTGGATCACAGGAGATGAATACATTGAGAAATTTGTATGATGGTCTTTCTTAAAATACTTATCAGTTCTTTGATTCAAGATGACCAAATCTCCTATGAAATGTGGGGTTTTTTTTAGTTTATTGCCTTTGGACATATAATATTAATTCCTTTGATTTGGGAGTTCCCACCAATGATGCACATGCAGACCCATCAATTCCTGTACCTCCTGCATGGCACTTGTCCATGTCCTCCATAAGTTTGCCATAGCAGATTCAGCCAATGTGCTAGAAGTGTTTCTCCCTTTCTCCTGGTATCATGAGGATAGCTGCTGAGCATTCTATTTGTTATCTCTCACCCTGACCGCATGGCATTTTTATTCCTATTCTTCATCAAAATTCCTCAATGGACCAATTCACAACACTAAAAGTACGTTAGTGTGCTGGTCTTTCCACAGCCCCTTCAACACTGATTGTTCCCACTTTTTTGTCTTCTTTGCCAATTTGTATGGAATGAAGTGAAATCTCAGAGGGGTCTGGATTTGAAGAGTTTTCATGTGATCATTTACAATTTGTGGTTCTTCCTTTGAAAACTACTTGCTCATATCAGTTTACCAATTTATCTACTAGAGTTATTGTAGCCTTTAATCAAACCCACATGGCCAACAAAGTTTTTCTATGAGTAGCTAGCCCTGTTCCTATATACCCAACTTTGTCACATGGCCAACCATCACGCTAGCTCAGGAAAAATGGAGTACATGAATCTGTCTAATCCAAAATTCTGTTATCTATGAAAATAACAATTATCAATTAACCATGATGCACAGAGAATCAGGAGAGATCTCTGGAATCAAATGTTTTGAATAATTAAGAGATAATCTGAAATGTCATTTGGTTTTAACCCTTATAGTTGAAAAATCTCTCTAAAATCTTAGTCCATTTTCCTACCTTGATAAGTAGAGTATACAAGCACAACTGAATCTTTGCTGAGTAAGCATCTCATGCAATCATTTAACATTAGAAATAGAGATTACCTAGTCTGATGCCCTCATTTGACAAATGAGGAAACTGAGTCCCTTAAAGATGAAGTGATTTGCCTAAGGTCACAAACGAGACTAGTGGCAGAGCCAGGACCAGAAAGTAGGGTTTCTCACTCCTAGTCCAAGGCTCTGCACATAATGCCTGAAAAGCCATCATTCTGAATATCAACTCTCTAGGTCAGAAACCAATGATGGAAATGAATTAGATGGAAGAGATGAAGCTAAATGCAGACAGAGCCCAAAATATCTATTGGGGAATGATGTTCTTGCTTTTGTTGCTAAGTCTCTGACAACAGTTGTATGTGTGTATGTGTCCATGACTTGTCTTCTACTCCTTAAAATTAACTATTTTAAAGCTGATGAGTTGGTTTCCAGTTCATTGAAGTTTCCTAGAGTAAGACAGTCACACTCAGTGGGCTAATGGGCACATAGATCAACGTCTTATAGCAGAAATAGAACCAGCCTTGGAATCAAGACAATAGAATTTTGGTCCCAATTCTGCCATTAGCCAGCTTCCTATGTAACCTAGAACAAGACACTTCCATTCTCTGGGACTCAGTTTTCTCATATGTGGAAGATGGGGCTGGATTGGATCTCTGAGTTCCCTCCCAGCTCTAACAGTCTTGATTTTTGCTAATTTTTTTATCTTTCCCATGACAAGCCAAAGTCTGCTTGTACAAAGAGAGCTGATTCAGGGATGACTCCCACATCAATAACTTCAATAACTTTCTATTGTTAGATGACAAGGCAATCAGAAATCTCATGCAATATAAAAATGTTCATTCAGTTACACCAACATCACCATGAGAACTTTAATCAGAAACATTCCAGCTTCCCATCTCTCAAACTACTACCAAAGGAACAAGCAGCAGTGAAGGCTGAAATGAGTAAAAGAGTTGAAGATGGAAAAAAAAAGATAAGACCAAGGGTAGACATGGAAGTATAACATAATGAAAAAGGCACTGGGTTTGGAAGTCAGAGGAAGTTACTCAAATCTCAACTCTATCACTTATGACCTGTGTGACTTTGAGCAAGATATTTAAGGTTTGGGGCCCTCAGTTTCCCATAAGTAAAATCAGAAGGTTGACCTAGAACAAATGACCTCCAAGATCTCTTAGAAGCAGCTAGGTGGCCCAGGGGATAGAGCTCTGAGTGGAGCCAGGAGACCCTTGAGTTCAAATCTAGCCTCAGACACTAATGGTGTGACACTGGGTAAGTCATTTAACCTCTTTTTCCCTCGGTTTCTTCATCTATGAATGGGAATGATCATAACACCTACCTCCAAAAGTCATTGTGAGGATCAAATGAGATAGCAAGCACTATGGAAATGTTAGGTAAGCACTAGAGAAATGTTAGCCATCATCATCATCATCATTTTCATCATCAGACTGTTGTGAGAAACAAATGAAATAACATTTATAAGGCTCTTAGCACATGCCTGGCATATAGTATTTGCTTAATAAATGCTCATTTCCTTCCTTTCAGCTCTAGGTCTATATCCTTTTAAGCATTTGGAGCCCTGTCAGATACAAGATGATTAAACTTGTTCCACTTGGTACCAGAACTGGTACCAAAATAGAACTGGGAGCAATGAGTGGATGATACAGAGAGGAAGATTTTCCTACATTTGAGCTATCTAAAGGTGGAATAAGCTGTCTCAAGAGGGCTCTCTTCACTGAGCTCTTTCAATAGATGCTGGGTGACTACCCAATAGAGAAGGTGGTAGAAGAGATCTCTGCTTAGGTGCGAATTAGACTGGGTGGGTCTCTAATGCCTCTTTTCACTCTGAATTTCTGTGACTATGATTCTGTTACTTGGCAGTACCTGAGGCAGTCCCATTTGTTTCTTATTGTTGCTCCCGTGATCATTTTCACATTCCATTTTTTTAAGACTGAGGGAAAAAAAAGTGCCTATTAGGCTGTGCCAACTTGGCTGGGGTGGCCTTGAAGGCTGATGTATCAATCTCCCATGAGTGCTCAGATCTGCACTTTCACATCTCATCATGAACACTTCATCATTTTTTCTGGGCACCAGGTTTTACCTTGCAGCTCCAATCAAAGGCTTCACATCCATCCAAATGGATGTACACAAGCTTTGACTGCTTTGGATTTGCCTACACGCAAACATGAATCTAAAGCAATTTTTAGGACAAGAAAAACATGGTTCAGACAGTAGGTCTGGTGGCCTGCAGGATTTGAGAATTGGGTTTTTTTTCAGTTACAAAAATAATAGGGAAATATTTGACTCCTCCAGTCTTCATTTCATTTCATCTGATTCAGGAAAGTCTGAACAAAGAGGGGAAACTCTTTTGAAGACTATGGCAAGTAGGATGATTTTATTACAATCTTTCTGATGTGCTAAACGTCTTTTAAAAAAATTCTTGGAGACACAAGTTCAATAGACAATTGTCTTTTCTGTTCTTTGTATGTTGAAACATTTGAGTTTGTCGATGTCTGCTAAGTTCAAATAAAAAGAAAACATAAAAAAGATTACAAGCCCTCTGGGTAAATTTCCATTTTTTTAAAGGTAAATTCAGTACAACAACTGGTCCTCTGTTTTTGTCTATAAGACTCCAAATAATTGCATGGGCTAGAATTCTCCCTTATCAATGAGTAGTTTTGGCATCCTGTAGACCTAGCCTGAGGCACTTTGGAGGCAGCTACTGGGAACTCCACTGGAAACAGTTTTGTGGCTTCTGCTCTGGTGCCTGTTAGAGTTTCAAATGCAGGTGACTAAATGACACCTGCCTTCCTTACTCCTCCCCCCTTCTATCAGTAATTAGCAAGTGGAACACAAACCAAGGTGGGAGAGGGGAGAGAGAGAGGAACATTTCTAACACACACACATGCGTGGGCCCAGTACAGCCCCATGTTAGATTGAAACTAATCAAAATACTTCAGAAATGACAAGAAATACCAGGAGTGAATTTCTAATGAGGTTTCCAAACACCAAGGAGTTCACAGCTCCAAAATGTATTTGCAGAGTTTTTCAAATTGCTGGAAATATGAATAACATTATCTTCCTCATTCCCTGCCCCTCCCCAAATTGTAGGCAAAGTAAGCCTCAGAAAAGAATAGTTCCAGAGAAATGGAATTCCCAGACCCATCTCTCTTTGGCAAGGAGCCAAATCAGCTGTCCATTCTTATACACTCATAGGATGGTGGCAAGGAAGGAAGTACCCTTAAAAAGTCCCAATTTAAAATGATTGGCACTCTTCAAGGCCAGGGTATTCAGTTGCTCAGCTCGATCCAGCTCTTCTCATGACCTCAAGTATGGATGACAGGATAAAGGAAATCCACAATTAAATCCCCCAAACTGCATTTCAGTTTCAACCAATGTATTCGACCTCCCTACTCCCACCCTCAAACACCATTAACTCTGTTTCTTAAACCTTCAAACAATTGGCTGCTTTTCCTGAAAGCTGTTTTCCATGATGAAGTAGAACAGGTGCTGGACTGGGTGTCAGGAGACCTGGGTTCTTATACCATCCTGTCATGAGCTACCTGTGTGACCATGAGTAAGATACCTCACCTCCCTGGGGCCTCAGTATTCTTGTATTTAAAATAGGGATAATAATCACTGCCTTTTCTTTTTCCACAGGAAGACATTGGCTTTCATTGAGCTCTGAGGAGAACTTCACATCTTGGATTTGGGAGAAGGGGGAGAATCAGAATCAAGCTGCATACTACTGCTAAAAACAATGATGATTTCATGTTCTTTGCCTGTCTCTGCTTAGGTAAAGGGGAGGGGAGGGGAAGCGAAATGATTGAAAGGCTCTCTGATCAAAAAACGCCTCACCTGCTGAATCAACACATCAGATATTTATTTGGGTTAGTAAAGCTGCTCTCAATTCAATTTATTTCAAAATTTGTTAAATACCTACATTGTGTAAGCTACCAAGTTCAGTGTTATGGCAGATAACAGTAATAATCTATATCTCTATAGCACCTACTACGTGCCAGGCCCTGTGCTAAACACTTTACAATTATGATCTCACTTTATCTTCACAACAGTCTTGGACTGTAGGCAATATTATTATCACCATTTTACAGATAAGAAAACAGAGGCTAAGTGACTTGCCCAGGGTGACACAGCTAGTAAGCATCGGAGGCTGAATTTGGGTCTTCCTGACCCAAGGTTAAGCTTTATATACTGCACCACCTAGCTGCCTCATTGGATAAGACTCATTTCCTTACTTCAGGGAGTTTATAGCATAGAATGGGAAGTAAACTATGCACTCTACGCAAATGTATGATAGGAAATAGAGGCAACCATGTCTTAGTGGACAAAGTCTCTAAGTCTCAAAGTCTCTAAGTCAAGAAGACTCAGGTTCAAGTTCTGCCCCTGATGCATTCTGGCCATGTGGCAAGTCATATAACCTCTCAGTGCCCCAAACAAACTCTTTAAGATTATAAATTGCAAAATCTTAGAGTCTGAGACTATAAATTGCAAAGCAGGTGCCAATTTGCATTGATAATGGTCATTTCCTCTTTGGGAGTTCCCTATACCAATTAAATCACTCATCTGGTAAAAAATAAAGTGAAAGAGATTGTACTAATTACATGGGACAGGTACAAATAACATGGTAGGGGAGTTCAGAATAGGCAGAAATCTTAGGAAGATCAAGGCAAGTTTCATGGAGGAGGTAACATTCAGTCTGGTTCTTTAAAAAAAAAAGCATAGAATTTCTACCCTTAGAAAGGAGAGCAAGTGGATTCCTGGCACAGGAAATAGCATGGACAAAGACACAGACATGGGAAAGATCAGGGTGTGAGAGCTATGTGGTTTGGCTAAAGCCAGCAACACAGGAAAGGGAGAAATGTTGGGCTCAGGCCAAAAGGATAGAGAGAAGGATAATGATATTGGACCTTTAGTGCCAGGATGAAGAAGAAAAGAATCCTGAAAGGATTAGGCCTCATTGGCAGCAAGGCAGCACCATCATGCACAGTGTGGGTTTGAAGCAGGAAGACTTATCTTCTTGAGTTCAAGTCTAGCCTCAGACACTTACTAGTGTGTGACCCTGGGCAAGTCACTTAATCCTGTTTGACTCAGTTTCCTCATCAAAAGAAATGGCAAGCCACGCCAGTATCTTTGCCAAGAAAACCCCAAATAAGATCATGAAGAATTGGAAATGACTGAACAACAACAATTTAGAGTGAATTACTTTAATCATATCAATCAATCAATCTCTTAAAGAAGTTTTGATGAGGAGAGGAAAGGACTAATTTTAGGATATGATGAAGAAATTCTGAATTTTGGCCTCTGTTGTTTCAACAATCCGGCTAGCAGCTGCTATGGGGGTGTAAAACCAACAACATCCAGCTCACAGAATGCTGCAAGGCCAGGTTCTTTTGATCTGCTTTACTAAAGAAAGCAACATTAAGGGGTTAACAATCTTATTTTAATCCACTATACAAATATCATTCACTTAGTTCAGGGGGAAAAGCCAGCACCCTGACCTTCAGAGCAAATACAAACAAATTACAAACATCAACAGACAGACCTTGTCTGATTCAAATCCCAATTCGTAGTTACCAGAATTTAACAAAGTCCCAACATCTGGTTTACAAGCTGGAGGGCTCTTAGCTACAGCTGCCCGGAGTCTCCACATCAGCTCACTGCCAAGAGTGAGAGCCTTAAGCAAATAGCTATGTCTTCCCTTTTTACGTAGTTTCAGATGTCATCAAATGTCATATGAAGGACCAGAACTTAGGCTTCTTCTATTGGCTCGGGTGTTAGCACCTCCCTTCGCTGGCCCCACCTGGAGCCCTACCTTAGTTACCAATTCACACCCATATAGGCTTAGCACCTAATACAGGTTTGGGCCTGGGGCTTAGCACCTAGTAAGGCTCAAAGACACTTAGTCATTTTAAAACAGTGAGAAAGTCCCAACTTAATTGATATTACATCTGTGTGGTGGTTGGATTAGAGTGGGGAGAGACCAGAAGCAGAAGCCCATTTAGGAGGCAGTGGTAGTGAAGACCTCAACCAGAGTGGTGGCCATGAGTCCTCTGCTTCCAAATCTAGGGCTCTTCCCTCTACTTCACACTGCATCTCAAGCTGCTCATGTTCTTGGTCTATGAGTTCTATCTCCCACCTCCATGCAATTTCAAGGCTATTCTCCCACACTCAAACTGTCTTTTCTCCTTACCTCTGCCTCTTAGAATTCACCCTTAGCTTCCTTCAAGGCTCCGATCCAGTGCCATCACCTACAGAAGTCCCCTCAGTTGCTAATGTCCTCTATGTCCAAAATTGTCTCATGTTTACTTATCTATATTTGCTTATCTCTGTGTACGCTTCCCCTGCTCCCTGATGAATGTCAGCTCTTTGAAGGCAGACTGTTTGTTTTTTGTCTTTGTATCCCACAGAACCTGTCACATAGTATCCACTTAATAAATGCTTGTCAAGGTAACTAAGTGGTGTATAGAGCCTTAGTGGCAGCCTGGATTACAATGAATGTCATCTTCTATACTGCCTTTGGAACAAGTGCTACGATCTGCTGGTAAGTGAATTAAGTTTGGTTGGAAGAACTAGATACTACAGTCGCCTCCAATTCTACTCATTCTACACTAGTCTAGCCAAATGTCTCCTTCTTCAGTATTTAAAGGAGAGGGGAAATGGAGAAGAAAAAAGGAGTAAATTATGCATACAGCTGAAAATGGTTACCATGATTTGAACCCATTCCTCACCTGATTTTGAATGCAGAGTTCTTTCCATGGCACCACACTAGATATCAAGTGCTTTGCCAATTTTAAAGTGCTATATGTCTATTATTATCCTATTGTCAAAATTATTAATAATCATTTAACTTGGAAATAATCTAAGGTTAAAGATATAGTGGACAGTTCTTTAGGGCTGTGGTCCATTCTTATTAAAGTTCCTTTAGATGACTTGAGCTCAATTCGGATCCACCTCACACTGGCTTTGTAATCTGGGGCAAATCTTTTCATGTTTCTAGGCCTCCATTTTGTTTTTCATCTAAAACATGACAGACTCAATGATTTCCAAGCTTCCTTCAAGCCATTCGATTCTATGATTGTGTTGTTTTTGTCTCTACTCCCTGATTTTAGCAGCAATTAAAAACCTGAGAAGACTCACCATGGATTTTTAGAGGTACCAAGCAGACTCAATAAGTAGAGATGGTCTGAGCCTCACAGCCCAACCTACAAACAAATATTGTGTCCATGTAATCCAAGACAACTCTGAAGGACTCATGATGAAAATACTATCCATCCCCAGAGAAAGAACTGGTGGTGTCTGAATATAGACTGAAACACTTTATTTTTTTTCAGTTTTTTGTCTATTTTTTTTACAACATGACTATTATGGATATGTTTTGCATGACTACACATGTATAGCCTACATCAAATTGCTTGCCTTCCCAATATGGGGAGGGGAGGAAGGGAAGGAGAGAATTTGGAACTCAAAGCTTTAAAGAACAAATGTTGAAAATTGTTTTTACATGTAACTGAGGAAAAATAAAAAATAAAATATTAAAAAATAATATTACCCCAAGGTAAGATCATAATTTGGGGCTGTGGGGCAAGTGGGAGGGGAGGGGAATGGTTTTATGATTTCATGAATATATGGATCCACCAGTGTGCCTTCCTTTACCCATACACCCCTGAACAGTCTCTCCAACTTATAGACTTAGAGAATTGAGTAGGCCATTGAGAGGTTAAGTGAATTGCTCAAAGTAACATAGAGACTGGGGTAGAGATAGGGACTTGTACCTAGATCTTCCTGAATCCAAGGCCAGCCCTTTATCCACTACACATCAGGTCTCTAGGGCAGCCATAAACGTATACAAAAGAAATGTGCCTGGTGCCAGGCAAGATGGTTCTGTACTTTTTAAACAATTTCATCTATTTACAATTCCTTAGGTCAAGCTTGGCCCATGACCCTTTCCAGGTTAGGTGCTCCATGTCACTTCCCAAAAGAGAACTGCATCTTCCCACACAGAATTGTGGTTCTTATTGGTTTTAGAATAATCTATGGATCTCTGGCTTCTACCATCTATCTATTCTCCAGAGAGCTGTGGATTATGCTGCCTAGACAAAATGGATCCAATTGATTGTTACAACTCCTGTTTCACTCCAGTCCAATGAGGAAGCCTCCTGATGGTGTGGCTGACTCTGATTTTTCTGCCATTGTTCTTATGTAATCACTTACTAGGCAACTGGGTGGCTCAATGGATAGAGCACTGGGCCTGGAGTCAGGAAGAAGAGTTCGAATCCAACCTCAGACACTTACTGTATCCTTGAGCACATGATTTGTCTCCCAGCGAGTCTCTTCAATGTCTTATGGAAGAGAGGCAGGGAAATCGGTGAAGAAATTTAATAAAAAAAAAAGTATCTATTTAATTTGTAATTAAATGCTAGAAGGCCCTCTCTGAAATATTTCCTTGAGCAACATTTCCCAATGTGAATAAAAGACTTAATGAAAGTTCAGCATATCAGAAGATTCCAATGCATGATTCCAATGTACAGCATGACTGAGTCTTCTTAGTCCTTTGAAGAAAACCAATCAACAGGATACACAAGGGTTATAGAGGCTCCTGTCATAAACTAGATACACACACACACACACACAAACACACACACACACACACACACACACACAAGCACGCTCATGCACTCTTAAGCCATCCAACCATCATTTTACCGGTAAGGAAACTGGAGTCCCAAGAAATGGAATTACTTGTGTTCAAGGTCCCGTGGGTGTTAAAGAGCAGAGGAGTTGAACCCCAAAGGACTTCAGAGAGTCCTCTGAACTCTTTCCACTGTAACACATGCTTCTAAGTAGCAGCAAGATTAAATACTGATGTCAATGACACCACATTCTAAATGTAGTCAGACTCCTTTCTTGGGAGAGGCTAGGGGAAGATCGTACAGATGATTCTTTTCAAAAGTATCATTTACTTAAAGGCTGCTTAATCTTTCTGCTGGACCAAAACACTAGGGTTGCCTTAGGTGAGGGACAGGAAAAAACCTGAGCTCTATGCTGGATTAAGGAATTTAGTATTTTTTTAAATACACAATAAAATGTTGGGTTTGGTGAGTTTATTGTTTCCGAAACAAAATCACCCTTCAGTCAAATCCTGGAAATTTAAGGAGACATTGTTGCCAGAGGAGTTAGGGGAGAATGAAGAGAGTTCAGTCTTAAATTTCAAAGGAGAGAGAGAGAGAGAGAGAGAGAAGAGAGAAGAGAGAACGAAAGAAAAAGAAAGAAAGAAATGAAAGAGAGAGAGAAAGAAATGAAAGAGAGAAAGGAAGGAAGGAAGGAAGCTCTCTAGATTCCTGTTTTAGAGAAGGGCTGTTTTCTTGCCTCGGGGTCCTCTGGTGGGGAATATAGAGCTATTCCAGGCTCCAAACATTGCAGGATCAGTGAATCTACCAAAATTTTCTAAGAGGTAGGGATCTTCTGGGCTGGGTTCCACTATTCTAACCGCATTCTGATCTTCCCCAGAGGACTAGATAGGCTGCAAATTGCTCCAGGCTCAGCCATGGACAGAAAGACCTCTACTGTGGAAACTTCATTTGGCTTCTGCCCTGGGTGCATGGGAACAGCGGGGGGGGGGGGGGGGGGGGGGCAGGGGGGGGGGGGGGGGGGGGGGGGGGGGGGGGGGGGGGGGGGGGCCGGCACAGGGGCAGGCAGTGAGGGGAGTTCAAGGAGTTCAAGATTTTTCCAAAGTCCCTACAATCAGAAATGCAAATGGACTCCTCCAGAGTCTTTCCACTTTCCAGACTAAACTCTAACTCTAGTGCTGTTCAATTTATCATCTTTGTAGAAACACAATTCCGTCTGTTCACAAGTCTCTTGGTCGTAGAGAGCTGAGGAAGAGGTAGACTCAGGACTACACCTGTGAGATCCATCCAAACATCCAAGTACAAACGTCACAAATAAGTCTGAAGTTAAGAATGGACGTGTTTCCATTTGCCCTTTTTTTGGTTTTGATTTGTTTTGTTTTTGTTTTTAAAGATCCAGGAATTCTGGCATGGAAGCCTGAGTTTGTAAATTGCCAATTCATTTCCTTAGCTGTATCTGATCCATTCTATTGCAGCCTTGCAACCCATCACCTTCCAAGTCGGTAGGTGACTCGGGATACTGGCAGCGGGGAAAATCCAAAAAGGATGGTAGCACTAATCTACATTCAGTGAAACGAGAGAGGGCAGATGTCAAAAGCTACAAGTGACAAATAAAGAAAGAGACAACAAAAGAGAAGAGAGGGACAGGAGAGACAAAGACAGATGGAAAGATAGAGACAATGAATCATTTATCTTCAGCACATTCCTTTTTCAGTAACATATATCTATTCATTCATCAAACATTTATTAAACACTTCCCATGTGCAAAAAACTGCAGGGTGCACAAATACAAAAAAATATGCAGAGATAGACTTTGTTTTAAATGAGCATATGTATGTAACTGATTTGTGTTTAGCATTTCTCTAGCTCTCTGAACAGTATGGTATAGGGCACATACACACGTGTAATATTTGGATATTTCTGATATGTAGATATAGATATACGTATATATGTGTTGTGTGTATAATATGTGCGCATGCATAAATACACAACACTTACATATCAATTTGGGGCCCTATGCAATCACTCACTCATTCATTCGAGAAACATTCATTAAGTGCTTACTAAGTGCAGAATCCAGTCCTAGGTGCTGGGTGAGACCTGTTAAATAAAACATTGCAAGAGCCTCCCCTTGAGGTAAAAGTCAAACTCCAGGGTGTGATACTCATCCAAAAACTTAACCAATCCCAAAGCTTTGTGAGAGAGGAGTGCACTAACATCTTAAAGACTTTATAAAGATTATTCTTAGGGCTTCTTTGTCCTACTTGAACTTTTCCAGATTCCTTAAAATGAAGTTTTAATAGCTCTGAATTTCAATATATGTATAACTTTAGACCTGTCAATCTACTGCCATATGCACCTAACTTATTTCTAGTATATAGGGTATAGCTAAACAGATGTAGTTACAAACCTATAAACCAACAATTTAAAACCGTATAAAAAGTATTATGGGGGTGCATTGGCTGGACAGACATTGTCTTAATCCTAAACCCAGTCGGAGAAAAAGAAAGGGAAAATGCAAATGGCAAATTCTGGACTCTTGGTTCAAATTTCTTTTCTCCCTGCTGAAAGAAAGAAGTTTTGGCTGAAACAAAACTTTCCTTCACTTACAGAAGGAGGATCCAGTTGAAAAGTTTGGACTCTGGGAACAATGTACAGAAGTAGAGGCCGAGTAAAACAGAGGAAAAGGAACCTTTACGGTTTTCTCCAAAAGATGGTCCAGGATGAAAACTCGAGTAAAGAACCTCAAACAGTATAAGGAGTTGGCTTTATTTTAACGTCAATCTATTACTATAAAAGCTACGCGAGGCCGGGAAAGGAAGGAAGAGAAAGACTGTCTCTTTTAGTCTTTTGTGCCCTTTAATCCAAATATTCTTGAAGCCAATTACTCCTGGCCCCATCTAGTACAGAGGGTACAGAGGGTACAGAGCACAACCACTGCCCGTCAGCCCAACAGGTTCACAAGCATTGTTTTAAGTCACCCCTGGGGGAAAGGTTGCAAGCTGAGTTTCAAAGTCCCGACCTAGGGGAACAGGTTTCAAGTCTGTGTTCACACCACTGTTCAAAGGCCGGACTTAGAACCGCGCAAAACCTATTAGGAGAAGCTGACATTGCGAAGGCGCTAAAGTGCGTGTGTTGGTGTATTGCACCCAGTCTGTGGTGCCTTCCAACCCAGCCAGCTAAAGGCTGTTCTCTTAATGAATTACTAATGAGTTAAAATTGGGCAGCAGGCTTAATTAAAGCGTAGAGGCAATGTGTTTACCACATTGTAATTGAACTCATTAGGGCTATGGCTTTCTGTTTTTTAAGCAGCCTCCTTCCTTCTCTGCGTCGAATAATCTATGGGAAGAGTTTATTAGGGAAAGAGACGGGGGCGGCGGGGAAGATATTGTAAATCAAGTCTTTCAATGAAAAAGCTGGATTGACGAGAGAGGGTGGAGGGGACCGGAGGAGAAGCGGAAGAGAAAATGCTCTGATCCCTTTGATGTTCTGAGGCAGCTGCTTTCAGTCTCGTTGGGGAGTTTGGGAAATAGTTTTAAATCGCTGTGTGGTGTAAAGGTGCGGAGAAGAGGAGCTTCGGAATGATTTTTAGGAGAGGACGTGAAAAGGAAGGTGGCACGAGCGCCCGCACGCACACACAAACAGAGAGAGACAGAGAGACAGAGAGAGACAGAGACAGAGACAGAGAATAGAACTGGATTTCCAAATTTCTTCTTCTCTTTTTCAGTCCATTTACTTTGGGGGGGGGAGGGGCGGTGAGGAGAGGAGATGGAGTGAAAGTCAGAAGTGTGAGTTATTATATGGCAATAAAATATAGTTGTGGCTATAGATAGATAAATTAGTCCAAATGTAATTAGCCTCCACAAAAGTTCTTCCATGCCTCCTCTTAATGAAAGTATTATTGGGTTATTGGAGACTACGACAGATGAGCATAAGCTTTATCCAGCAGGTCCTAACTTTGCTTATAGACCAGACTACATTGGACTGTATGTGTCTGTACTTCCAGAACCAGTTAAATCTGGAAAGGTTCACCACCAGAAGCCTGGCCAGCAGGAGGCAACTTTTTTTTTTTTTTTGGCCACAACTGCTCGGCACGATCGTCTACTAAGGGAAAGAAGGGTGGAGATCTGTATTAGCGAAAGGAGTAACCCACTCGGATGAAATCACTGATCCTTTAAGTACTGGAGTTAGTAAACACATTATTGGTGTCCCCAAAGTCTTATTGTAGTTTAAAGAGCACTAAGACTTTTGAGACACCCTGTATGTGCAGTTAGAGGTACAGTATATTGGGACCAGTTTTTTTCCAGATGCGCTTTCTCCCCGCTCCCGCAAGCCAGGGCTGTAAGTGGCCTTGCTTAGCCGAATGAATCATGGCTAAAACGGAGCGGGGAAAGGGAGTGTGCTTCGAGAAAGGCGTCCACCTATCTCCATGAGGTTTCCAGTTTGCAATCTGCGTTTCTTACGCTAGAAGTTCCTTCTTCCTTTCACTGTGAGGAAAGAAAGCTGGGAATTGGGCCTAAATGGTTGATCCGAGGATTTTCCTCCTGTTTTTCTACTTATAGTTTTCCTGCCTTCCACTCTTCTGCCCCCTAGTTTCGGTGACTACAAAACTCTTATTCACTCCCCGCTCCACACACGTCCCCCTCCCCCATGCTAGACATCTGTCCACCTGAGCTTCGAATTGAGGGGTCACAGGAACTCAGGTGCTGGTTCTCCTGGGATGAGGAATAGAGGTGCTGAAAGGACTTAACTCGCGCAAAGAGATGCGCCCAAGTTAAAAACTGTCGGGTGCCGAAGGGGTGCACTACTCCTGAGTGAGAGAGCTGAGTATAAAAGCTGGTCATTCTACCTATTCGACCAGTAAGATGTCATTTTGTGGTCCCCTACTCACATCTCCTTTCCTTTCCTACCTGAGTTGCCAACCGCTTTTGCCCCAACCACACACACACACACACACACACACACACACACACACACACACACACACACACATATCCCTCAACAGATCCATCCGTACTGCTCTGCCTGACCGATAGGCGGCATCAGAGACCTAGGTCTTTGCGGGGGGGAGGGGGGGCTGAGGGGGGGGGAAGTGTGAGGAGGAGGAAGGAAAACCAAGGAACCCTGGAAGAGAGAGACAGCCGAGGCCACGTCGGAGAAAACAAACCCTCACCCAAAACAAGCAAGCAACTTACAAACTTCCGGGGTGGGGGGCGGGGAAGGTTGGAAGGGGGGGCGGGGAAGTCAAGCAGAGCTGCTGTCAGGGTCAAGGCCGAGAAGAGGAGGGAGGGGGCCGGGCAGGCGGGGAGCAGGGCAGACTACACAGGGACTGCAGCAGTCGAGCCGCTGCGAAGGCGGCGGCAGTGGCGGCGGTAGCCGTAACAGCGGCTGAAGGCAGCCGTGAGACCAAGAGAAGAAGAGCGGCTGTAGATGAAGCAGGGGCTCCGGAAACCAGAGTGTAGCCGGTAGCCCGCACTGTAAGGAGAGGCGGAGCGCTGCGGAAGAGCCAGAGAGGCAAGAGGCAGAAAAGAAGGGAGAGGGGGAGAGACTGAAAGAGAGAGAGGAAGAGGGATAGGGAAGGGTGAGGGGGATAAAGAGATGAGCCTTCAGTCTACCCGCCCCTAACCAGGTAAGCAAATGCTGCTCTTTCTCCACTCTTTACTTTTCACTCCGCACCCACCCCCAATGGCGGGGGGGGGGGGGGAGGGTAGAGAAACTATGGGTTAAGAAGGACTCCCAAAAAAAGCTCCTGGACACACATTGCCCCAGACAGGACCCTTCCCCTTCCCACTCACACACCCTTTCCCCAAGTCATCACCGTGTTCTCTCCCAGCTGCTCAGATAAAGTCCTACTTATTTATATATTTCTTTAAATCTCTTACCCAGCCCAACCTCCCTAACCCCCACCTCTTCTCTCCGCCTGACCCGGGAGGTTGAGGTAATTGTCTCTAATTTGTTGCTAAAAGATTAATTGCAGAGGGTGGGTCGATTTGATTAAGGCAATTAATCTTTGGTTACAGTGCTCTGGTGTCACTTGCAGAGAGAGAGAGAGAGAGAGAGAGAGAGAGAGAGAGAGAGAGAGAGAGAGAGAGTTAGAGTGTTAGAGTTTCTGATGTGCTTTTAGAAAGCAGTTTCCACCGCCCCCCCCCCTCCCCCGCCCCATGTTCAAAGTCCCTATTCCCTAAGGCTCCTTCTTTCTAACCTCCCTGACAGTTTCAGCACCAGCTGGCCCGGGACAGCGACTCTCTTTCGCCACTACTGTAACTACTCACTGCTCTTTGCTGTTTGCTGACTATAGTGCACGTTAAGTTGGAGGAGGACGCCCCCCACCTCACCCCACTCCCCCACACACACACACACACTTAGTTTTCCCCCTCCTCTATCATTTCAAATCTAAATCCTAGCCAAGAAAAGTGCATAAAAGGGCTCCTCCCTCCCCAGCCCGGCTGTCTCAGCACCACCTCTACTCTGCTCCCAGAGGAGAATCCGGGTGCTACCTCCCAAGTGGTGCTGGAACGATCCACGAACGCCTCTTAGAAAAGTTCCCAAAGCTGGAGTTTTCTCATTTCGTGAATAATTAACATTGGTCATAAATAACTGATGTAGCGAGGGAGCGGAGAAGGGAAGAGAGAGGAGGGCGGGCAGGGGCCAAGGCCGGACAGAGAAAGATAGATCGAAGAGTTTGTTAAAGGACCATTAACGAAGAGCTTCTGAGAGCGGCTTTTTGCTGTAGATCAAGTGAAGAGTTCCACAGATACTCCCCCAGCTTATCTAGGATAACTAGGGAGGATGGGAGGAGGATCAAGGCAACTAAGAAAGTAGAGGTTTCAGCCAGGGAGGCGCCAGCCCAGCCCCTCCGCATATGAGCAAGGAACTCCCCTCCAACAACCCCATAGCCTCTCCTTCCACACTCTAGATCTCCTTCCCTCTGTACACACACACACACACACACACACACACACACACACACACACACCCTGAGGCAGCTGAATTCCCAGGAAGGGACAGCCTTATAAAGGGATGGGTGGAACTCAGCTTTGTTTTTCCACTCAGATTTTGACAGGCACACACACACACACACACACACACACACACACACATTAGGCATCCTATTAATTTCCTGCCCACTTTTTCCAATTCTCTTGGCCCCAAAACCAAGCCAACAGAACTTTTCAAAAATTAACTTGTCCATTATTTGCCTCCTTATATGCCCAAGTCAGAGCCATATATGACCGGGATATCCAACATTCATTTCCTCCTACTTTTCCAATGAGTGCATTGTTACAAATATACTAGAGCCTCGTCATCCTACTCTGTGTGCTATGTATCTTATAATCTCTCAGCATCTCTCTCTCAAAAAAAAAAAAAAACACCTGTTTTACTCTTTGACCTCTGGCAGTGTGTGTCTATACCCAGCTTTGAAATGGTAGGGATTGGGTTACCAAGACTCCCTGAGGCCAAGAAGGCCAAGAAGTAGTCAACTCAATTTGGAGAACTAATCTTTAGAAGAAAACCCAACTTGGGGTGGGGATGAGGTGGGGGGGGGGAACATTTGTTCCTGTGCTTGGAGACCTGTGCACCTGTGCCAAAACATCCTGATTGAGTTCACTCTAAGGGTTTGGCTTCAGTTTACTGGTCTTTGCCCTTGTCTTTGAAAGAGCCCTCCTCATGTTTCAGGAGTGATAGCTGGATTGGAAGGCCCCCGAGGGTGCCCTAGCCAAGTGGCTGCACAGTGTTTTTAGTGGGCCTCTCAGAAGCCTTTCCACCACAAAATGATCATGTCTTTTCCTTTGTCCAAAGGGTGACACTAGGACCTGTAAATTGGATCTTTTGACCATGTTCAGAAATATCCTAGTTCTGCCACAGGGAGGGAAAAAGACATAGTGAAAGGCTATGGTGGATCAACAACTTTTGCTGCAGCATCTTCATGTTAGACTCTGTCATTTTCCCAATCATGCAGTAACCTACCTCTACAGTCACTATAACAGAAGGACCCTATGTCATACACATGTGATATGTAGGATATGAAAATAAATACTAGTGAGTGAAGTTAAAGGCCATCCCTAGAAGAATCAAGGTATGTTACAAGGGCTGTCTCCTGTATTAAAATATTGTCAATGTATTTCATATTTCCACCCATCTACTGCCCAATTTCTTCCTTACCCATCATCCTCCAAGCCCAAAACTACTATTGAAGCCCAAAGATTTGAAACTAGGAATTAAAGAAAATATGTTGTTGGGCAAGGACATCGGGAACTGGCTTACTCTCTTAAAGATTTCTCTCCAGTAGCTCTGCAGGAAGAGAGAGGTTGAAAACAAATATGAGAGGTGAGAAGGCATAACTGACAGCTCGAAAGTGGGAGATCATCCTTGTCCAAAGGAAACAAATCCAGTACCCAGAGATTGTTTACTTCTCATATAAAATACAACTCTCCAAAGCAGGAAGTTGCTGCAAATAAGTATCAATAATGAATGAATCTCCTGTAATAAAATACTTGTATAATTAGTGCAGTCAAGTATGTGCATTATGTTAACCTTTTGTAACTGAGTTGATAAAAAAATCCTCAGAAATCCTCACAATGACCTTTTAGTTGAGAGAGAGAGAGAGAGAGAGAGAGAGAGAGAGAGAGAGAGAGAGAGAGAGAGAGAGAGATCCAAGTAATCACCAAGGCTTCCACTTTTTATTATGATATGGTTTCCCATTTCTGAACCAGAACGTAAGTACTTCTGAAATATAACAGAAAACTCTCTTTGGTGAATTCAGAACAGTCATTAACATTCAGTTTTAAGTGAATGTTAACAGTAAATAAAGAAATCTCTTGATTGTAATAGTGGTAACAAAGCAATAATTACCCAGTAGGTGGTCATCAGTAATGATAAATGTATCATTATTACTGTGTGAGTCTGGGAACTAGGTTTTGGAAACTACTTCAGACTTTTTAGTAGCATGGCTGGTTACGAAGCATTTCTTAGCCTGCAAAAGCCATATAATTTTACACACAATTTAGGTGAAAATAAATTTAAATCTGTATATTACATTTTTAATTTCAAGTTAGTAATTAAAGTTGGTTCATTATATCTCCTCTGAAACTCTCAGTGCTCATCTCAATGGTTTGTTTGTACAATTTGTTTCTAAGACACCCAAGGTTACATGGTTCTAAAAGATGGAAAATTTAATTATTTGCCAATATTAGGAGTTTGCCAATGATAACATAATGTCTCTTGAAAAAAGTTTGGGATAATATCTCTTATGGTCTGGTTAGCTATGCTGTTCCTTTGACTCTTTATGCCATATTGAAGAAGGCTTAGTATTTAGTTGCCCAAAAACCCACCAACTTTGCTTTAAACACATGGAAATATGTATATCTTTTCTGTTGGTTCCATATTTAGCAGTTGCTTAATTTTCAGGGGGAAAATCAATAACTCAGGCCTCACTCCCACTCCATCTTCCCAAGGGTTCAATTTTATATTATCTATGTCCACCTTTTGCTAACATTGACAACTTCTGCAGTCAGGAGGAAAAGTCAAGGACAAGAGATCTATTAGACAGCCTGAAAATCCATGGTGGTAATTCAATGGTATATGTGATGATGGGATCAAACATTACAGAAAAATCACAGAAATTTCTGGGGAGAGAGAGAGAGGGAGAGGGAGGGGAGGGCAGGGACAGAGTCAGGGAGAGAAGAAGGGAAAGGGTTCTTTTCACTGGGAAATCAAATCAAATGGTGCTTATACCAACGTCCATGTCTACTGAATAGATGTTGAATTTGGATCCATGTCATTTTCCCCTCTCATGACATATCAACAGAAGATCTTTCAACCCCTCTCCTTCACTACCTCTGTGACTGTTACCTCGTATTCCCCAAGCACTGAGACAGTTCCACACCCTATATCCCTTTCCTTAGTCTCACTTGCTCCTTAAGCCAATGTAAACCTATGCCTCAAAGAAAAGAGCTTTTTAAAAAAATCCTCTCATTTACTGTTGTTAGCAGTAGCTGTAGTCTTGTTGCAACTGGGGACCCTCTGGCAGAAATCTTCAGAAATACTCATCCTGGTTGTCTCCTACAATCTCTTTTTCTTAGTCCAAGCTCTCCCTTTCCCTCTCCCCTCTCTCTTTCTCATCTCCCTTCTTTAAGAGTGGCAATCGAAAGAGAAGAGCGTCTTGCCTCGTTATTCATTATTATAGCTGCATCTTTTAGATGTGTCTTCGCCAATGAAAACTCCATGTAGATGCCTGTCCTTTTGTTGTGTCTGCCTAGGTTATTCAGGAGCAGAGACAAAAGCCTGAAGTGATGTGATCTAAATGAGCTCTGGGGTTTTCCAGATGGGACCACCTCCATTTCAAACACCCCCCCTTCAAAGTAGGGGGGAGGGTTGGGGGTGGGTGGGCTTTTCTTTTTCTCTGTGTATACATGCATACATACATACATAGAGAGCAGTAGACATTGGTGTATTTATTCTGCAGACTTTAGGGGCTTTCTGATCATGTTCTATTTGAGTTTATTCAGCATGTGTTTGTGTATCTATCACATATGAATGAATTCTGTGTGTGCATGTGTAATCCCTGAGTGTGTACATTTGATCATCTCAAACTAGCATTTACTGAACATTCATCAGAGTTCACAATGCATGTGTATTTACTGTTTATTACATGTCAGCCTGGCTACACTCACATGCATGTACTCTCATGTACATACACATATAGACTGCATTATAGATTTTATAGGATCAGCACAGAACAACGGACCTCCTAAAATAAATATGAAATCCACTTGTAAAATGTCTGCTAACACCCTGACCTTAGGATCCCAGAAGCCACTCCCTTTAGGCTTTTTCTCACTGACTTACTATGGTACAAATTTTCTTTGCAATGAGGCTTTATTTATAAAATGAAGTTATGTATTTTCAAGTAAGGAGTGGTAGGGACAAAAAAGGATATGCAAAGGTGTTGCTTTTCTTAATATTTTGGAGAAATGCTCTGGGACCAATGTTGATGTTGCCTATGGTTTTGAATCTATGATTCCTTTCCAAAAGAAACTAGAAGATGACTAGGAGAAATCCTTTGATACTTGCCAAATTTTCCCAGGTTACTAGTTTAGCCTTCCAGCCTGAGGTCTTCTTTACATTCTGACCTGATCCTAGAAAAAGTCCTAGAAAAAGCAGAATTTGCTTATAGAGATTTTAGTGAAGAGTCAAGGAGGTAGAAGAAAGCACAAAACTTTCAGAGGCTTTCCTCAATTCTTTAGTAACATTGGTAACTGCCAAGGTCCCAATCTCCCAGTCTGGGACCTTTCCTGGTGTACCTTGGACCAGAGTAGCAGCAGGAGAGCTCAAGACTTCCCACCTGACAGGACTGATAGAGGAAAGGGCCTTGGGAAATTAATGGTCCAGGTGCACAAATGGGAACTAAATGTGTGCCACATAATTATCACTGATTTAGCTACTATCCTTCATTATCAGCGATTTTGCCAGTTAATTTTACTATGAATTGATAAGAGCAAAGAAAAGACACTGTACAGATATTCATCAGGACCTTCACCCAGAGCCTTTACAATCTAAAAGGGACTTTTTTTGCAGCAGGAACAAAGTTTTAGGGAAAGGGTGGGGTGGGGGGGAATCTTCTGATTAAGTAGTCAGAAGTTTTTACCCTTTCCAAGAAATTTGATATTTCTCAAAAAGAAGATGGATTCATCTACTTATTTGCTTACTGTGAGGCCCTGGTAAGATTCAATCATCCTGCCCCACCTCTCTTTGAACATTCTCTCTCCATTTTCAGAGAAAGCTTCTTCTCTCACAATCATTTTTGGGCTAGTCTCCTAGGTCTCAGAGACTGAATTTCCGTTTACTTAGGTGGAGTTTACAAGAGATATAGTTTAATATATTATCTTCTGTCCCAATATAGAAATACAGGTGACAGGGTTAACATGACAAACAATATTTCTGTGTAAGCACCATTCTGCCTTCTCAGTGCCACCCACACAATGTCGTTTGGGTAAAAGGAATTGAATGTAGATTTCTATATTTATTTTTATTTTTTTATTTGAAGAAAATTTTAAACCTGGACCTTAACTGGGATTAAAGTCCTGATGCTCATGCTTATGGAATTGAGGAAGCATCCGGATATTCAAGGATATCTCTGCTGACCACAATCTATGATATTAACTTGGGTTGGAGCATTTATCTTTCCCGCTTGTCGATGCAAAAGCAGTGGGAAGAAGGGGATGCATTCCTCAGGCATTAATGACCCGACAAGCAGTGTAGAAGGAAGGACCCACAGTTTTGGATCGTCCCCTTCCCTGCTTCTGAAGCCTGAGAAGCAAACAAGGGCTCTGAACCGAGAGCCTTTGCGAGGTCTCCTGCTGGGCGGGCTGCAGGCCCCATACCTTCTGTTGAGCTTTGACGGCTGTCAGGGTCGGCTACGCCTCGAGGGCTGGGAACTGCATCAGGACCACGGATAGCTCCCTGCAGCCTTTGGACTCTAGGGTTTCAGGCAGCTTAGTAGGTTATAGTCCCCAGCCGACAGCCCGAGGAGAAGATGCGCCTGGTCAGTGTTCAGAGGCCACAGAGATCTGAGTCTGTGTTAGTTTCATCTTTGAGGAGGCAACTAAAAACATTGGACCCAGGCAGCTAGCCCAGGTTTCCAAGGAGCCCAACAGTATCTGTGCCGAGTTTGTCACCCTTCGGGGTTCAGAGAGGGGCGGAGGAAAGGGAGTTGTAATTTGGTTTGTGGTTTTCCTTTGGGTCCGGTTCTTGGGCTCCCTTACCTGGCCCTGGCCTGGGTAAACCGCAGCCGCTCGGAACGGAGATAAGGGAGGAAATGTTTTCCTCGGAGCGGTGATAGATCATGCAAACGGGTGACACCAGTTTAACCAATAAAACAATTTGAATCAATTAGCTGGCGGAGGAGAGTCCCGAAGTGTAAAATGCACGTCAGCTAGGATAGGAAAGCATTGATTAAAATGTCACCGACCTGCCGCTTCCCAGACAGCACAAGTCTCTTAAGTCAGGCGAGTTCAGAGGCGACCGAGAGACAGAGCACCTGCAAAATGCCCGTGCCTAGCTGGGATCAGAGGATAATATCAAGAACACTGATTATTGGCTATTTGGCTGGTTGTTGGGATGGAAGAGAAAAAGACACATGACTGCTTCTAAGTTGATTGTGTATTCAACTTCTACAAGTACATTCATATTCTGCAGTCCTATATCTTATACTGAAATGAAGGATGGGAGGGGTGGTGAGGAAAAACAGAATAATCTTCATAACAGACTGAAGTCTGATAAAGAATCTCAGTTTATTTCATCTAGGTTAAACCAATTAAACACCACAGACACTTTCATTAAAGTTTGAGCTCTACTTCATCCCTCTTCCTTGCCCCCCCCCCCATTATTTGTAGAAAAGGATTTTACTCCTGTTTTAAAAGATTCGCTTTTATTTTCCATAAAATGTCAACATACTTTTTTTTAATAGGAAAATCTTTCCTCTCTATTTCTTTGTGTGCTTAACAGCCTCCTGTAACTTGAGGGGATTGCAACTAACTCAGTATCTGTGGTTAATGAATGCCAAAGTCTTGATAACCGAGTTGTGAGGAATTGCAGGGAAACATGTTTAGTTCACATCTTGTAGTTGTTGTTGTTGTTGTTTTAAAAGGGAGGGGATTGTTTTCTTTCGTTAAATGATACGTTATAATCGAAAGGATTCTAGGAAGGAAGCTGCGAACTTGCTGCTACCAGAAGGATTCGCAACTGTGTGGCAGGTCAAAGCCACTGCGACTCTCAGAACACCTGCAGTGCTGGGGTATTTCCCTGTGGTATGGAACAGAAGTGAAAGTGCTTTTCATTTCTCCCCATTTCGGTTGTGCAATCCGCCCTGTTCCCAGACATCCTTTTCGTCAGGCTTAAGCTTTCTTCCTATCAGCAGCAGATCGCCAGTGTCTAGGAGATAAGAACATTAGATGAGCTAGGGGCCTCGCTTCTTGGAAAGTCACAGACCGGAGAAGAGGGGGGTGGGGAAAAGAGGGAAGGAAGTATCAGGACGTGTTCTAGAAACCTTCTGAGGAGCCAGTAACCTGGATCACGGAGAAGGAAGGGCTGTGTGTGAATGACAATGGCACTTTTTTGGCAAATGGGATATACAGGAATGAAGCGTGAGTTATTATGCCTTTTAGATTTGGGGGTTGGGGTTTTCATTTTTATTTATTGGGGGGTTGATTTTAAACTCTGAACCTTCTTGGGGCGACCTTAATTTGTTGCTATGAGGACTTTAAGAACTCAGATGTGAGAAAATGCTTTTCGCTTTCTGAAACTTTCCTCATACAAACAAATAATGGCAATTGCCTGATTCGAAACCAAGCCTCCTCTGGACTTTTTATTTTAAATGCCTCTAACTCCTACAGAGGCAACAAGATGCTACAATCCATTTCTGCTTCGAGCCAAGAATTCCCTTTGGTTCTATTGACCTTCTAAGAAGTGTGAGGTTTCACACGTTTATCCCGGTATTTACCGATTGGTTTTACTGTCGATAGGACAAATTAGTCCGGTGCAGGTTGATTTATAAGTTCTCTTATGGTTTGGTCTACTTTGTCTTTGGTTTACATCGTAATGTGGCTATTAGTTTTAATATCCAACCCACCGCCTCTCCCACCAGATGGCATTTTCAAGTTTTTGTAACATATCAGGCGAAAAAACCTAGTGGTTTTCTCTGCAGTGAAATATCCACTGGCCAATGTCCCCTGAACATGTATCTTGTTCCTTTCCTGATAAAGTAGACAGTACGTAATATTTACTCCGAACAGCTGGTCAATTAAAAAGCAATATATTGACAACTGACTAATATCCCGGAGTGTTACTTAGTTTGCTACATGAAACACGTTGTTTAAAATTCTCTCTAACCCTGCTTTTTAAAAATTTTTCTCCAAGGAATATTTGTACGTGATTCCTGTGGATTTTTTTTCCCAAGGAGAACTGGACATTTGCGCAAGCGATATATCTTGGTTTGGGGAAGTGCTTCTTTCAGTTGCCATATTTGCCTCCCTCCTGCTGTCATGTTCCGCTGTTGCGTGTAGATGACTGGGGTCTTGAGGTCATTTTAAATATGGCAACAGAATCAGTGGTTATTTCCAATCTAGACGTGGTGATATGTACAAGCATACGTGTCCGCACTGGACTTCACACCTTAGCAAAGGAAACTGTTTTGAAAGTGTAGGAGATTGTTCTTTAATAGTCTTGTTTTAAATACGCTACGTATTATAATAGGCAGGGAATGTTGGGCTTTTTTCCCCCAAATTCAGGATGTTCAAAGTATTAAGGACCCCATAGCCTTTTTCTTCCTTTTTCACTGTTTCCGGTAAGGCAGACCAAGCTCAGTACAGTTTGTGTTTCTAGGCAGGCATGCTTTGTCATTTGCAAAGGAACAGAGTTAGGCTACAGGCTTCGGTGAAGCACTAAAAGATTCATTCAAGACTCCTGTGAGTGTGGCGGGGAGGAGGGGTGGAACTTGGGGGGAAGAGGATGGCAGAGCTAGTTACAACTAAACTAGAAGCTTCGATCCACCAGGTTGGGGGCCTCCCAGACTTAGCTCGCCTAGATACAAGAGAGCAGTTAAGTTTTCCATCCCCAATTCAGCTCCTCAGCTTGAACACCATTCAGGCTTTTTCCTTTTGGGGTGAGGTTGTTATTACTGGGGGTTGGTTAGGTGTTTGCTTTCGTGCTTGCTGAGAAAGGACACCTCCCTCTCCTCTCCCCCACCGCTCGCCCCCGCGTTCTCCATCCACCCAGACTCTCTCGCGCTCTCTTTCTCTCCCTGTAACATGCCAGCCCTTTAATGTGGAGTGTCAGGGAGCCGGTGACGTCACCCTGCCCGCTGGGTGGCGTCCCCTCGGTCCGACACGAGTTCAGAGACAAGAGAAAGGCGCTTTCAGGCAACGCTCAACCTGGGGCTCTGCTTCAGCTCCGCGCGCACCCATAGATTATCTGGTAAAAGGGACTGATCTGGCTCACAATTTACAACCGCCATTCTCCACCCTGCTAGGGTTATAGTACCATTAACGCAGAGGAGTGCCTGGATATGACTGGAAACCCTGCAAGACTCCAGCCTGCCTGATTTGAGGACATGCTTTGATGCTTCCCCTCTGAGTCCTCCTGGAAGATGGTCAGGAGGACACACGCGTAAAGAAAACTAGTATTTAGGAGGTAATTATTTCACCGCCGTCACTGCGCTTGCGGGACAGACAGGTCTAGGTTAATTATTTCAGGCCACCAGGAGTTAGGCTTCCTTGAGGAGATTGGAGAGGGGAGCTTGGGGCTGTTCTACTTCACTAGGAGCACCGAGGAAGATTTGGAGCTTGTGTTATTCAAGGAATGGGGAAGTTAGGTACCTACCTTTCGTAGTTCCAACTAACTTTTTTCCTCCAGGAGCTTCCCCACCCCCACCCCAGCCCCCATTTTAACCTATCTCTTCTTTGCTTCTCTACTTCCTCAGTAGTTCTTGAGTTTGGGGTAGAAGTCGAAAGAGATGTGTGAGGCGTTGACTCTTTTTCCCCCTATTGATGTTAACGTTTCTCTTGCCTTCCTATCATTCAGCTACAGTCAAACGTGTGTAGTGTCACTTCTCGGAGATGTACTTGACGTACATGTTGTTGGAAATAGTAGTTTCACGTTATCACAGGATCTTATTAAGATAATAAGAATCTTATTTGACAACTAGCTGCTCATTGAAGGGCTATTTGGCAAAAGTTGAGCTGGTTCTGCCGGGGCCCAGGCATAGCGGTGTCTTGAATTGCCATTTAACTACCTGTCCACTGGAAATATTGTCTCTGATCCATGCGAAGTGACAAGCTATGTTCCTGTCTCGTTTGAACATGTCTAGGTCTGTTCCACTATCCTGAAGGCCCCGGAGCATAATGAAAGCTGAGAATGAAGTAGGCAATGTGGCAAAAGAGTCAAGATCACAAGGAAAGCCAAGGGGAAGGGTCTGAATACCACTGCGGGAAGGGAACAGGGAAGAGAGTCGTGAAATTTCTAAATAGAGGGAACAAACGCGGTGGCTACTTTATCAAATCAGTGGTCGCGCCAAGCCCCGCTCATTGGGTATTGCCGAGAACAAGTAACGGTGGGAACAGCGTTTTGCTTTAAGAACAACGTTTTGTTGTTCATTGTCTTTATTTTTCTAGAATGAAATTCAACGAAGAAAACCTTATCTCAGTCACAAAGGTTTCTTTCCCTTGCTTTTTAAAATATATTCATTCCTACACCTTTTGGTATTCAGCTAACCTGAGATGGCACTTGGAATTTTCTCGTGGATTCCAAGTACCCCAGGTACGCCAAGATTCACTTTCTTTATAGGTTTATAGTGACCCCAAGAGTGTTTGCAGAAGACGGTCTGTATTAAATCAGTGTTTGCCCTTTAGCTTTGTACAGTCATTCAGGATGAAAAATATACACACCTCGCTTGAACCTGAGCTTAGTCCTTCAGCTGTTGAAAAATATCGAGTGTTAACACATATGCCTTTATTTTGCTTGATAATGCTGTGGAAGTTGGAGGCACACATTTTTAGACGATCACCTATCTTGAAATCGATTTATTTTATTTAAACCTACTTGGCCTTTAGGAAAAGAGAAACCAGAATTGCCCTGATGAGCGAATAGTGGTTGGTAACTGAATTGGGGGAGGGGAGGAGAATATGAAAGCAAAATTAATGTTAAATGAATTGGTTTTAGTCAAACATAGCTGATTCAGTTTTTCCAGATGTTAAATAAGTTGTTTTAATTGCTGTCCCTCAAACTTTATTGAATTGTTTTCCTAGATTATGAATTTCTCCAAGCTAATCCCATGATCTACAGCCACCACTTAAAAGGATGTTGGGTTGTTTTTTTCCACCAAAATTCATCCATTTGCACAAAATTAGTAGTAGTTTCTCTAAATTTTCTATGGGCAGGTGCCAATTTCCCATGCTTTTTTATACTAAAGTTGCTATCAGCTATATTTATTATTTGCAAGTCCGGGTTTGCATGGTCAGTTTATTTTGAGGGGTCTTAAAACTCAGGGGGAAAGGACTCTTCAGGGCATTTTTTTTTATTTTTTAGAAACCTTTTGGTGTCTTGGATTTACCTCCTAGCTGTTTCAATTGAGTTTTTAGAAAAGGAGAAGAAAAACATAGAGAGAAAAATAACCCTTGCTTTATAATGCTTTCCTTTTTCAATGAGAGGAGAAATAAATGTGTTCTCGAAGAATACTAATATTGTGAAGTATTATCCTATCCCAGCTCTTGCCGACAGGAAGTGATCACAACTTTCTCAACTGACAACTCGTTTTAAACTAAAATGCCCTAAGATCAATGCTATCTTCTCCTTTATTTTCCAGTCTACAAGCAAGACCAAGGGGAGTCCAACCGAGGGCCTATGGTTGAAGAGATGGCCACAAGTCCACTTCCAGGACCCAATGACATCCTGCTGGCTTCTCCGTCCAGTGCCTACCAGCCTGATCCCCTGAGCCAGCCTCGGCCAGGCCACGCCAGCATGAAGCCCAACCAGGTGGGCCAAGTAATTCTCTACGGGATCCCCATAGTGTCATTGGTGATTGACGGGCAGGAGAGGCTTTGCTTGGCCCAGATCTCCAACACTCTACTGAAGAACTTCAGCTATAACGAGATCCATAACCGGCGGGTAGCCCTGGGCATCACTTGTGTGCAATGCACTCCGGTGCAATTGGAAATTCTGCGCCGGGCGGGAGCCATGCCCATCTCCTCTCGCCGATGCGGTATGATCACCAAAAGGGAAGCAGAGCGCCTCTGCAAGTCTTTCCTGGGGGAAAACCGGCCGCCTAAACTGCCAGATAACTTTGCCTTCGACGTATCCCATGAGTGCGCCTGGGGCTGCCGGGGCAGCTTCATCCCGGCGCGTTACAACAGCTCTCGGGCCAAGTGCATCAAGTGCAGTTATTGCAACATGTACTTCTCGCCCAACAAGTTCATCTTCCACTCGCATCGAACTCCAGAAGCCAAGTACACGCAGCCCGACGCCGCCAACTTCAATTCCTGGAGACGCCACCTCAAGCTCACAGATAAGAGTCCTCAGGACGAGCTGGTCTTCGCCTGGGAGGACGTCAAGGCCATGTTCAATGGAGGAAGCCGCAAGAGGGCCCTGCCTCAGCCGGGATCACACCCCGCCTGCCACCCTCTCAGCTCGGTCAAGGCTGCGGCAGCCGCGGCGGCGGCGGCGGCGGCTGTGGCTGGGGGCGGAGGGCTGCTGGGGCCACACCTGCTCGGGGCACCGCCCCCGCCGCCGCCGCCGCCTCCACTAGCCGAGCTGGCTGGAGGCCCGCACTCGCATCACAAGCGGCCCCGCTTCGACGACGATGAGGACTCCCTGCAGGAGGCTGCAGTGGTGGCCGCGGCCAGCCTCTCGGCCGCTGCCGCTAGCCTGTCGGCCGCTGCCGCTGCAGGCAGTGCTGGGGTCGGCGTGGCCGGAGGAGGAGGAGGAGGCGGAGCGGGAGGCGGTGGAGTAGGGGGCGTTGGGGCTGGTGGAGCCGCGGGACCCGGGGGAGGCAGCAAAGGTCCCCGCAGCTATCCTGTCATTCCTGTGCCCAGTAAAGGCTCCTTCGGGGGAGTCCTGCAAAAGTTTCCTGGCTGCGGGGGCCTCTTCCCACACCCTTACACTTTCCCCGCCGCTGCCGCCTTCGGCCTGTGTCACAAGAAGGAAGACGGGGCCGCCGGGGCTGAGGCCCTGGGTGGAGGCGGAGGAGGGGCAGGCGGAGGTGCCGGTGGGGCCCAGAAAGCAGGGCTATCGGGGCTTTTCTGGCCCGCGGGTCGCAAAGATGCCTTCTACCCGCCTTTCTGCATGTTCTGGCCACCTCGGACCCCAGGCGGGCTCCCCGTACCCACCTATTTACAGCCCCCTCCCCAGCCCCCGACCGCTCTCAGCTGCGCCCTGGGTGACAGTCCGGCCTTGCTGCGCCAAGCCTTCCTGGACTTGGCCGAACCAGGCGGTGGCGGAGGAGGAGGGGGGGGAGGAGGAACGGGAGGAGGAGGTGGTAGCAACGGAGGCTCGAGCGCAGAAGCCCCTCCAGCTCCAGGGCAGCCACAGCCACCCACGGCTGCTAACGGCGCAAGCTCCGGGCAGCCGCCTCAGCCGTCGGGGGGAGCCGGCACGCGCGACGCTCTCTTCGAGTCGCCCTCGGGCAGTGGAGACTGCAGCTCCGGTTCCACGCCTCCGGCTGAAGGAGCCGGAGGAGCAGGCGGGGGCGGAGGAACTGGGGGCAGCCGAGTGCCAGCGCCTCACCATCCCCATCTTCTTGAAGGCCCAGGAGGACGTAAGGCTGGAGGAGGAGCGGGCAGCGGCAGCAGCGGCGGGTACCACCACTCCAGCGCCTTCCGGCCAGTTGGGGGCAAGGACGACTCCGAGAGCTTGGCCAAGCTTCATGGGGCCTCGGCTGGCGCGGGCGGGCAGCATCATCAGCACCCGCCTCACCATCACCACCACCATCACCACCACCCGCATCACCACCACCACCACCACCACCACCATCACCACCCGCAGCCGCCCTCACCGTTGCTGCTCATGCAGCAGCCCGAAGAGCCGGGACCGGAGCGCCACCATCCGGCCCCGCCGCCTCCACCTCCGCCCCCACCACCCCCTCCTCCACCTCCCCCACCGCCCCCACCTCAGCCCCACCACCGTCTACTGTCCCCCGGGGACACCAGCTGCAGCTACCCCAGTGAGGACAGCAGCGAGGACGAGGACGATGAAGAAGAGGAGCAGGAGGTGGATGTGGAGGGCCACAAGCCTCCCGAAGGGGAGGAGGAAGACGAAGAAGAGGAAGGCCGGGACCCCGAGGAGGACGACGAGGAGGAAGAGGGAGGAGGGGTGATGCTTGGGGACCCTTTAGTCGGAGGCAGCCGTTACCTCCAAGGCCGAGGGCTATCAGAGAAGGGAGGCAGCCGAGACCGGCCAGCTGGCTCCTTCCCCCTAGTCCTTAACACCTCCAGGCTACAGCAGGAGGAGGAGAAACTAGGAGACCACGGCAATCCAGACCTACATCCTCCTCCTCCTCCTCCTCCTCTTCCTCCTCCCCTTGCTACTCAGAAAGGAGGGAACGGCAGCAGTAGCAGCAGTGGAGGCAGCAGCCCCAGCAGCCCAGTCCACCATCCATCACTGGAGGAGCAGCCCTCCTACAAAGATGTAAATATCCCCTTTAGGCTCCTTCAAGCTAATTATTATTATTTAAATGCACCTTTAGGCTGAATCGGTTACATATGCGCAAGAAAGATGGATCACCAGATTTCCCCACAGAAATGAAATATTCAGTGTGTTTGGTAGGGTTTCTTTCCTGCCATAAAGATGTGGTTTCTGATCTTTTTTCGCAAAGCCTTTTGAGGGCCTGGGACTTCCATTCCTCCCATATTTAAGTTTGTTGATTGTGGAGTTGGAAAAGACCCCTTAATCGACCCAGTCTGTCTTCTAATCCTAGAGCTCCCTCTCTCCCGTGCAGAGAACAACTGTTCCCCAAAGAGTAACTGGGCGACTAAACTCAAGTAATTTGAATAAACTAATCCCCCTTCTCCTCCATAGGACAATGCCCACCCATCCCCTCCCACACAATGAGATTTTAAATCACATTGACCTCAAAAGTCAAATACAGTTCTCTTAACTGTTCTTCCAAAATGAGAGTTCTTTCCAAAATGGACATGTCTGCAAGGTATTGTGCCCAATGAACAGAAGAAAACATTGTTTACTGCATTTTCTACTAGACCAACCTCATGGCCCCCTCCAAACCTAACAAACAAATAAGAAAATGACTTAATTTTTTTTACTTCCTTTTAACATGGGAGTAGTTGGTAGAACCTTTAAAAGCTATTTTATGTTTGAGGCCAAAGCTAAACTCAGATGGCAACTAACACTCAGTGTTCACTCAAGTGTGCATGTACGTAATTCCAAGGACTTCTGGGTGGAGTAAATCTGTCTTAGTATAGTATGGATCCAGTAAATACATATCATCTTCACATGCTACCTATAACATATGCATATACTTAATATCATGGATCTACAGTAACTGTTAAAGATAACATATATACATTCAAATGTATTTAAGCATTAAAACTATTAAAGAAAGATAATCATAAAAAATAACATCTCATGAAGCTCCATAAGAATCACTTTTATTGATGTCTTTTCCTACTGACTGTTGACATTAGCTCATGGTTTTATCGAGGCATTGATTTGTACATCTAATTCTCTCTCTCTCTTTTAAAAATATAGAATCAGAAAACTAAGGAAGGTAACCCAGTAATTTTGCCTGCAAAAGAAGACACCTTTTCAGGTAAAACAAACACGAACAACTGTTTTTTCTTTCCTAATATCAACGCAACTATTGCGAGACTCATTCCCTGTACAATCCCTTCCCATAGCCTCCCTCTCACAGCCCTGCCCCCATGCAGACACAGCCAAACACACTCTATGAGGTTTTTTCATTATATATCAAACATATTTCAAATATTACATCCTTCATACTTTTCAAAAAATCAACATTTTCTACCGTGTATAGTTTCTAAACAATAGCAATTTACCAATTAACAATGTCTCCTCCCCTCCCCCCCAAAAGAATATCCCTTTGTATATAATTCTATAGGAACCTCCATATGTGTGTATATATAAATATATATATATACACACATATATGCATATATTTATGGAACTGAGAACAATTCTCTATCCTGTCTGCCAGTAAAGGCACTTGTAGATTTTTGTATTTTGTTCTCATTCTAGATAAGAACAAGGAGCATAATTTTTTCATCACAGATTCAGAGCCTTCAGGAGGAGATTTCTGGAGAGAAAGAGCAGGTAGGCTGAGAAAAATATAAAGACTGAATAGGCTATCTAGAGGGGGGCTTAAATTCATAATCAAAGGACTGAATATTTAGTACAAGGGTAAAAACAAAAAACAATTCCTAGTAGATATAACTAACAAAAAAGCAAATGGGAAAACAGTGACATTAATAGCAATAAGATTATTAATTGCTGGGCATATTTCAGAAGAAATTTCAGAAATATATCAGGTTACACAATGAAACAGGCTGGAAAAGCATAAAATGACAATAATTGAAATGTTCTCTTAGAAACCTTCCATTAAAAAGGATCACAGCTTATTGCTTTTAATATCTGTCAGAAAGACATTAAAGGTGTTTTATGACATCTATGCCAACATTTATATTATCTCCATGATAATGATCTCTACACAAAATGTATAATACATTTACAAAAATTACATTATACAAATTAAATGAAACCACCTTTTACTGATTGCTAAATGTCTCCAAGGGGTTTGGGAAAGACGTGATTAGAAGTTTTGATACTAAGTTGTCTATTGCAGTGTCTTAAGGAGAGGGTTTTGTTTCTTGGGAAAAAGGAATCTAATTTTCCATTTATGTAATGCAAACTGCCTTGGCTTTGACTATTCACGGTTAATTGACTGTCAAACGAGGTTGTTATCCTCGGGCAATGTCTGCAAATTTGCCTGTCAAATGAGACAGAGAGAGCAAGCGAGGAAGTGAGAGAGAGGGAGAAAGAGTTGTATGAGGGGTAGAAATAAAGAAAATAGGATCTTAAAGAAATCTTACGAATGGCAAAGTACAATTGAAAAAAGATCCCCAAACATTTGTGTTTTTATTTTCTTTTAAAGGAAATTTCATGCCACTATTTAAGAGTGCAAGCAAATACCTATTGTGAATGCTTGGAGTAGGAAAAAACAATGAATGGCTTTTTAAAAACCATGTAAGGAGAGATCTCTATGCCATGAGACAATGTCCCCAAATTATTTTATGGAAACAGTACTATGCATGTTGATCAGCATCATATTATGAATAGGACTATTTTTAAAAAAGATTTTTGAGTTATTATGTCCTTTGTGACACAACATTTGTTCTTACCTATGTCCAGTCTTTCTTTTTAATTGCATATACAATGTTATTTTCTGTGCTTCCAGGCTTTCCTGATTTGGTAGCAAGTTTATAATTATGTGTTACTGTCCGTTTCACTTCATTAAGCATTGATATTCATTCAACTACCATTTATTTTCAAAATTTTACAAAGGCCTTCACTTTCTAGAATTTGCCCTTACCTCTCCAAAGTGGTCAGATTTTAAAATATGGTGAATTGTTGCAAAGCATTACAAATTCAGGAAGCAAACTGTTAATTCACAAAGAAGGTTAGATTTGCCAAGAAACTGCCTTACTCTCAATGTGATGTTTTATAGAATTGAGGCCTGGAAACTGAAAGAATTGCTACCAAGGAATTTCTAATGTATTTGTGCATACGCAACCACACATACACATAACACCACAGACACAGACACACATGCAAAGTGTTTATAATCTCATTCCATTTGATTCCATAATATCTAACCATTTCCCAGACATTTCTCTGTATTCAATTGCTTTTGTTTGTTTGAAATGTGTAGAAATTAATAGCCACTGGAAACAACATATTCATGAATATGAAAAAACAATTTTAGAAATATTCCTCAGCCTGAGATCAAATGATATTTAGCAGCTCTATATAGCTAAAAATAGACTTTAAAAGTAGTCCAATTTCTCCCATGCCTGGAAACCACAGATGGGAAGCCTATATATACTCAAGTACATGCAAATTTACCCAGGCTGTTTCAGAAGCTAAAGTGGATTGGAAGCCTTTCCGGCAGCCTCCAATAGTGCAACCAATGAACACTCAGTAGAAACTTCCATTCCTCTTCATCAAAATGGAAAATACCCAGAAAGAGGGTTTAAAAGTAGCCCAATTGTAGTAGCCTTGTCAAGAACTACCTAAAATATAAGGGTGGGAGAGGAGGAAGGAAGCAAGGGAGGGGAAAGGGAAAAAGAGAGAGAGGATCATTCTCCATTTGTTTAGTTTAAAATAACCCAATTTTGTGGACAAGCTTAAAGAGACTGATAGGCACAAAACCCAGCAGAATATAGCAACTTGTGTGCAATAATGAATATCATAGCAAATAATATAGATTTCTTGTTGATCTTCAAAGTAATTTTAATTTGGAGTTTTTTGTGAGAATAAACATAGTAGATCATAAATTCTTTGTCCGTTAAAATTAGACAGGTTTTTGTTGTTGCTTTTACTTCCTAATTCCCTTGGCCTAAATGATTTTCAAATAGAGTTGATTTTTTTCAGTCATTTCAGAGCTGTTTGTGCTACAATAAGCATGCATTAAGTTCAAAAGAACTTGTGCTTAGATTGTGCGGTCTGGGGAAGGACACACTACATTTAGCTATAAGATAAGGGCAAGAGATTGCCACAAATCTGAAATTCTTAAGCATTTCTAATTGTATCACAGTTCTTGGATGCAAATTTCAAAGAAAATGAAACTAATTTTCCTTTTATTTTCTTTTTAAAAGAAAACTATCTTTTATAAGAAAGTCATAGGTGACAGTTTCACGAGAGGTCACAATTTTTTCTTCAAAGCTATTCCATTTCTGAGATAACTTGATGTTTAAACCATTCAGTTTTTTAAAATATGTCTTTTCCTTAGAGTAAATTAGCTAACTTAAATCCTACAGCCTGAGATAATATCCTTTTAAGAAGTTCAAGTGTGTTTTTAAGAGGATATTTCCAGCTTTTTTTAATAGAATCACTAGCACTTCAACAAATATCGCCGTTAGAAGTCTCAATTTACACTGGTATTGGTTTCTATGAGTTTCTGTAGAGAATTATGATATATCCATTTCATAAAAATAGAATGTACATATATAAAATACACACACATACACACAAAAATATACCAAATTTACCTGAATCAATGTGATTTTTAAGAACCGAAATTGGCCTCTATTTTAGGATATACTTGCTATCATTTGAAAGCATGGTAATCTGGTGATATTTTCTCTAAGACATTGGTTCCTACTGAGTTCAGTTTTTGAATTAAAAAAATAAATAAATAAGACATGACCTCTAATCGGAAAGAGGAAAATGTGCACAATGGCAATAAGTACTGAAAGTTGTTATTGTGCCTCTACTCAGTTCAGTTTTGTAGTAATTTTGGATTCTCATATCAGAGTTACTTTACTTCTATCTATAACCTTTGATAATTGTCTTCCATTAGCCTCTGGTTAATTAGTCACTGTTAGCTTTTAGTGATTTTAAAGGTATCAAATTATCAAACATTGCTTCAAAATCTCAAATTTGTTGACTGTTGGACCTACACAGTAAATGTAGTATTTCTCCTTTAACTAGATTAGGGGGCCAAGCAAGAAATTCTTACACAGGCAAAATTCCCCTCAGGGTTCATAGGAATTTTATCTACATAAGTCTCTTTGAAATTTGATCCACAGCATAAAAAGTAAGTCCTAGTGCAGATGATTTATTTGGTTAAAAATATCTCCAATGCAGGTAGAGTATATTTTCCTGTCTAGTATCAGATTGTTTTTATATCACTGTTATGAATACCTTTCGTGTTGATGTCAAATAATTTAAAATTTTGTGCAGTGGTGCAGGCAAGACAGACCCATGGCTGTCATAAGCCAAGGAAATACACCCCAGGTCAGGTGAATCTTCTTATGGGCAATTCCTTCATAATAGGAATTCCAACACAATATGATATTACATCAATAGATCTAGATATAGATAGATATATAAATTGAAAGAAATTGTGAAATCATGATTTCATTGGTATAGACAACTTGGGTTGAGTAAACTCCCTCCACCAATGCAGATCTTTATTTCAGCACTTTATAGTCTTAGAGATTTGCCTGGGAGAGGTTAAGCAGCTTGCACAGCCAGTATGTGTCAAAGATGAGACTTGAACTCAGGTCTTCCTAACTCCAAGGCCAGCTATGGATCCATTGGACCCACTAGGCTACCTTTGCATTTAAATTCATTTATAATAACTATCATTTAGGGTGTTATAGATTGCTTTCTGAAAGCAATAGGAACAAATAAAGGATTGCCTAAATACAAAGGGAATGATAGTTTTCCATTTCATCTCCAATTCTTCATTGGAAAATGTTTATAGCAATATTTTTAATGGACCAAGAGGGCTGGATTCCAAGTTTCTTAATTGCTAAATAATAACTTTGGACAAGTTATACATCCATAAAATGGGATGATAATACCTCTCACCTTTGGTTCACTTAAATTTTGTGAGGTTAGGTAATGCCTGTAATGCACTTTGAATTCCTTCAAGCTAAGTGTGATTTTGTCAATATTCTCCTTTGTGTTTAGGATCATCATTGATGAAGCTTGTTTTAGCTTATTAAAATTTCCCATTTCTACTACCAAATTTTCAAACATCCAATCCAATTGAAGAGGTCAGGGAAACACAAAATTCTCCAGTAGAAACCTTTAGTATCACAGCATCACAGATGACAACACTTCGCAAACCTGAGAGGATTCTAAATAGACTTGAGACATACTAAACAAAGATATTTGATATACAGATTTGAGGAACTATGTGTACGAAACCAGCAATGAAATTTGATCATACGTAGATTGCAAAATTTGGCATAACTCCTAATTCGCCATAAGCCCCATGGGTATTACTTAATCTTGTTCTTCCTTCTTTTAAGCTAATGGAGTTAATATTTAGTTAGTTCATGCTTTAGCATGTCATAGTTATAAGAATATTGATTTTCTTTTCTCTTGTCTGTCTTGTGACCTCACTAAAGTGCTAAACATCACAAGGGAAGAGTCTGAGGAGGGATCCAACACTAAGAAATGAGCAAAAATCCATGTCCCCACTGAAAGGAAAAAAAATCATGTGTTAATGTCCCACTTTGTGGAATTGATTGGGGGGGGGATGCTATCAGGGCAGCATTATTTTTAAAAATTCATTATGAACCATGTCTCACCATGAATTTTAGAAAATTCTTGGCTCTCTTCATTATATAAAAATACAGTGTAGGAGTTGTAGTAGTAATAGCAACAGCTGTAGTAGCATGCCTTTATGTAGCACTTAAGGCTTATAAAGTGCTTTACAAATATTACCTCATTTTATCCTCATATCAATCCTGGAAGATAGGTTCTATTACTAATCCTATTTTACAGTTGAGGAAACTGAGGCAGAGGTTAAATGATATGCCCAGGGTCACACAGCTAGGAAGTGCTTCTGAACTCAGGTCTTGCTAACTCTAGGTCCAACACTCTATCCATTGTGCCACTTCACTACAGTAGGTAAATTAATCCTTATCCTCAACCAAATACAATTTTCCATTTTATTTTTTAAAAATCATCTATTCTAGAAACTATAGATTAAATCAAGATCAGTTGTTAAAATCCCAGTTCACTAGACAGTTCAAAGGTGTTTCTCTCTTCCCATAATTATTCCATATAGATCTTCTAATGTTTCAATGACAGAGACAAGGTCTAACCTTAGGCTGAAGCTGATCATAAAAATCATAAAATGTCAAGGCTAAAAGAGACCCTAAAGAGAAGGCAAGTGACATGCTCCAAGTCACATAGCCAGTCAATAGCAGGGCTGGCACTAAAATAAACTTCAGATCTTGGAATCTCAGGTCCAGGGCTCTTTCTACTATAGCATGTTGCCTTCTGATGAAAGCAGGTAGAGTGGCTTCCTGAAGACAGTGACAGAGTAGAAAGGACAGAATGGGCAGTGGATATGGAGAGTGATTTTGATTTCTTTTTTAGGGGCAGGGGGAGCCTTAGAGCCTCTTCATCTAAGATCTAACTCTTATGTATATCATGTTAGTAGTTTCTGCCTAACTGCATCTACAGAACACCAGACACAGACATTTATTTATAAGCATCTGGATAGATGGCTTAATTTTTTACCCTTTTAGATATTGAGCTTCATTTGGACATAGCCTGAGAAAAAAATAACTCCATTTATTGAATTCACATTTTAATATGTGAATACATTTCCGAATATATGTTTTCCTACGTGACCAAATATAACTCTGGAGGAATATGAATCAGAAGATGAAAGTATCAGGTTAGGGAGGGGGATTTTAAGAAGCAAGGATTTCTGGTAGCAAAAGTTCTGCCAACTAGTACAAATTAGTAATAGAGTGAATCCAGTCTCAACCAAAAGTCAGGAGAAACTACTCTAGTCAAGAAATGATATACTGGCCTTAATGTCAGGAGACCTCAGTTCTAATCCCATCTCTACCAATTCAATTAACAACAACAACAGTAATAATAACTAACACTTATTTAGTGCTTTAAGTTTTATACTTAAGTGTACCCTAGGCAACAGTCTAAAATTATAAATTGCAGAGAAAGGGCTGACCTGCATTGGTAGAAGGCATCTTCCTCACCCACTGGTATACTTCATATATTAATGAAATCCTAGGTCCAGTCCCTATCTCTGTAAGGGTTACAAAGACTTTTACATGTATTATCCTCATTTGATCCTCACAACAATCCTATGAACTAGGTGCTATTATTATCTCTAGTTCAGAGATGAGAGAAGTGATTTGCTTTGGGTGACATAATTAGTAAGTGTGTAAGATCTTCCTGACCCCAAATCCAGCACTCTTGTGCAGTGTCTAATAGGTTCCAGGTACTGTGCTAGTGATTTGAACTACAAAGACCACAAACAATTGAAACTGCCCTAAACGAGCTTATAAGTCACTTGACCTTTCATTTAGTTCTAGAAGAGAAACTCTATAAGCATAAGGCATTAATGTTATCAGAAGGAAATGAAAGTTTATGAACTGAATCCTTGTTTTCATTTTAAGATCTAAACCTCAAGCATTTTTGTTTTGTTTGCTTGAAGAAATAATTTTTTTTCAAATGTCATGTGGGAATAAAACTTTGAGTTTGGTCATTCTCTGGTGAAACATGAAGAATTTCATAGATGAAGTTAAAATCCAGGCTTTCATCAGAGTGTATAGACAGATCACAAACATTGCCTGTAGAAAACTCGCAAGATGATAAGAATGAGCGAACATTCCAGAAGCCTATTTGCTGAATTGGGATGAATCATTTATGGCATTCATTGATATTCCTATTATGCGCTAGAAAAATGTTCAATTCAGTTCACTTCAACAAGTGCTTTTTGAGTGCCTACTATGTACCCACCACTGTCCTTTCTAGGTACTGCAGAAAACACAAGAGAAGCTCGTCCTCAAGAAATTTACATTTTGATTCATGAGACAAAGCTAACATGAACAAAGCTATTGGAAAGCAATAAATGACATCTTATCAAAAGGAACAAAAGAGGCAGGAAGACCCAGGTTCAAATTATGTCTCTGACACTGTATGACTCTGGGAAAATCATTATATCTGCATGTGCCTCAGACAGCTCTGGGTTCTTGAAAGGCAGCACCAACAAAGAAAACCCCATTACTTGGAGGGGGTGTCATTTTCTCCTTTAGATCTATTTTTCTCCTGGTTTACAAGGATTTTTACTAATTAGTGATGACATTTATCTCCCCCCTCCAACACCTACTGCATTTCCAGGATCTAACCAGCTGTCGAGGACAGACATAGGAGTGGGGTCGAAGCACTTACAGTGAATATTCTATCACCTTTTACTGAGGACAGCAGAGATGGTAGAGAAACTGAAAACATTGAGCTCTTGGATTTCTAGCCTACAGTTTACCTCTAACTAGTACTGCATTTGACAGCTCTGGGGCCCTCCTGCTATGGAATGATGCTGGCAGCTACACCTTGGCTAAGAGAATTTGCACCCTTAAGATGCATTCTCTAATGAAACAATTTAAGTTATAAGCCATTTAAACAGCCCAGTAAAAATGTAAGTTTTCTCTATTCATGTAGCTATACTCTTAAGCAAAAGTAGCCAGTATTGTATATGCATTGCATCTTTAGGAAAAATTCATTCATTTCTAAATTTCATGTATTAGACAGACTTCTAGTGTATTTCTTGGACCATATTTCAAAATAGGCCTCTAAAGAAAGATGTTATTACCAATATAAATCATCTACTCTCTTATTAGTCTATGTAATTAGTTTTTCAAATGTAATTTAAGATCTTGTATATTTTATTTTCATTTCAAAATTCTTTTTAAAGGAAAGATAGGGGAGAGTAAACATTTCAATTTATGAATGGCCTCCTAACCTAAAGTTTCACTAATTTGACATTTTAAAGCTCATCTAACCTGCTGAAATGTTTACAAAAATTGCACTTGCATCATCAGCTAAATCAAATATGTTTTGTTGTTTTTTTAATCTAGCATTAAACTAATGTCTTCTGGGTTTTTTTTAACCATATGGAAAACATTAGCAGTACTAGTGAATAAACAAATCCAGGCTCCCAGAGGTCATTTTTAACCACAGTTAACAATCTGGTTTCCACTGATTGAAAACATGCAGAAAAACGAGAGTCCAGTAAAACATATACAAAATGCAGCAGAAGAAGCTTTCTTGGATTTATTTATCAAAAGTTTAACCATTTAAAAAAATCCCCTTGTAACAGAAACATCTGAATCTCCTGAGCACTGTAATGGCAGATTTTACCCAGAAGGAGCAGAGACATATTACCAGGAAATAGACACTGATGCAAAATAAAGCTTTCATGAAGCTGTATCATGAAAAATAGAAATTAGTGTTATCAGTGCATTTGCTTCAGTTTCCATTTGCCTGTTAAGCAGTCAATCTTATTCATATCCACATAGAGCACTAGGTATGAACAGGAAAGGAAATGGCTTTTCTGAAAACATTCTACTAAATTCTCATATTTAATTCTTTTATTGAAGTGTACTACTTTAAGAGAAATGGCACACATAGTACATATCCTATGACCAATAGAGATATTGGTTCTAATAATCAGAGCTTCCATTTATGTGGAGCTTTAAGGTATTACAAGGACATGTATGCCACATCTCATTTGATAGTGAAAATAGAAGATAGTGACTCAAGTGTAGCTGACAAAGAATAAACTTCCTCATTAAAACTAAATAAAATGAAACCTAGTGCTTAAATTATGGAGACATATTTTTATCTGTGCATCAAGGGTATGTGACTTGTATTCCAAGGGCAGGCACATCTAATTCAAAGTATCAATATTGTAAATTCTATATACTTGTGGATATGTATTCCTGTGCATGTATATTACATATATGCATTATCATTTGAATTTATAAAATTCAATTCATTTAAACAAACATTCATAATGCACCTATATGCAAGGCACTACACCTTGGAATTCTATCAGGAGTTTAAAATTCTTCACAGATACTTCCTTATTATTTTCATATTGTACAGAAAAGGAAACTAAATGTATAAGGTCAAAAGACATATGAAAGCCAGAGAAAAAGACATCAAAGGTATAATGCCTCATATTTTGCTCTGCCATGTATTTAGAGAGAGTGGACTTTAAAAGATTCCATCGTTATTTTTATGAACCCAAATTTGGCAAGAAAATGAGGGAGATCTCTTCCTTTTCCCTCCAATTAGATATAAGTCCTTGGTCTCTATGTGATGACATAGTCTTCAAAGTGGGATAGCCCTTTATGGCATTTATGATGATTGCCGCATATGACAGAGATACTGTGAATGGCTTTGTTTGGAGAAGCCCATGTTCACTACCGAGCAAGCATTGACTTTTCCTTCAGTGCTGCAGCTTCCACCTCAGCTTTGGTTGTATCTGCCAGCATTCTTAGAGATTTATTTCTATTCCATGCCGATCACAAAAGATGCAGAAATAATGAGGGAGAATTTGTTTGTTTGCTTGTCTTTTTGGTTCAAAGCTATGATTTCAGCTGTGTAAGGAACTCCCTCGATCAGTGCAGCTCTGCAATGGTTCTGAAACTTACATTCTTAGAAGGTTGCCTGAGGACCCTAAGACGACAGGACTCGAAGCTAGGTCTTTCTGACATGAAGGTAGCTCTTGATCCACTGCCCCATGCTGCCTGATGAATTCTAGTCTACCCATAGAGCTTGGCCTTCCAAAAATAAGAAGTTTGGTAGCGGTCCATCATTGCCATATGGACATACATTTGGTCAGTGAATACTTAATAAGCACCTACTCTGTAACAGGCATAGAGGTGGGTACAAAATTTAGCTAAGTTTGCTTTCAGGGACCTTAAAGCCCTCATCCCTCCAGTCATCCAGGTTCACAACTCCCAAATCATTCTTTACTCTTCCCTCTTTCTCATTCCAACACCAAGTAAGCTGCAAAGCCTTGTCAACTCTGCTTCCAAAATACCTCTTGAATATAAATCATTCTTCCCAATCAGGCCTTTGCCACCCCTTTCCTAGATTTTTTGCCATCCATCCCACACACAACCAAGGACATAATCTTCCTCAGGCACAGATCTGACCTTGTAATGTCTTTGGTCAAAAGTCTTCAATGACTCCCTATAAAATCTTGGTTAAATGATACATTTCCTAACCTCACATTGAAGTCCATCTGCCACTGGGGTCCCACTTAACCTTGTCGGACATTTCATAATTTTCCCTTTCATGAAATCTCAAGCCGACTCTCCTACATTCATATCTTTCTTCATAAAGGCTCTCCTCCATATTGTCTATGGGGTCAAACAGTGGGTGTTGGTTTTTCTGGACCTTTTTTTTTTCCTTTTTATAAACTTTTGGTACAAGGGGAGATTTTCTGGGTAGGCGGGAGAGAAAGGCTTCCTCCCCAGCTTTATATTTTAGCTTTCTTTAAGGATCAGCTCCAGTACTATCTTACACAAAGGTTTCCCAGCTTCCCCAAGCTGTTAGTTCTCTCTTCTCAAATTATTTTGTATTGAATTTTTTTTTTTACATCTGCATCCTTCTAGTAGAACATAAGCTGTTTGAGTGCAAAGACTATTTCATTTTTGTCTTCGTATTTCCAGCTCTGCCTAGCACAGCGGCTATCACATATTAGTCACTTTATAAAGACTTATTGGATTGGATTGGATTAAATATTGAAAGATAAGTGTACTAGGGGGTGAAAAACAAATTCTAGTTGATGTTAGGGAGAGAAAGTGTGACCAGCCCAGGAGTGTGGAAAAACTTAATGGAGATGATAGCACCTGAGTTGAATTGTAAAAAAAAAAAAATGAGCAAGAAACTCGATAGGCAAAGAAAGAGGCAGAGGACATTTTAGGGGTAGAGATGTGAGCAAAGGCATCAGTATGGGATACTGCACGAGCAAATGCTTGGAGGTGGGAAAGCATCAGTTTTTCTGAATCATAAAGTACATGTTACAGAAGAGTATTGGATAAGACTGGAAAGGCAAAGTGGTGCCAGATTGTAGAGGGTTTTTTAGGGCAAAGGAATTTGAATTTTGTTCATGAATCAATGGAAAGCCACTATATAGAGTTTTTTTTTTGTCTTTTTGTTTATTGGAGTCTTTTGTTTATACATCACTCTAATGCTTACCACCTTTATGACCTTGGGCATGTCCCTTAACTAACTCGGGCTTCAGTTTCCTTATACATAACATGTGGAGAATGGAGCACATGACTCTGAGGTTCCTTCTAGCTCTTAATCTGTCATCCTATGATTCTATAATCCTGTGTTCCTCTCTCCATACTCAGCCTTTACTAGTAAGTACTAAAGATTTTTTTAAAATTCAGCAAACCCAAACTTTTCTATACAGAATTCCACACTTGTCATCCTCCACCTCTCCAATGCAAGAAGGAAGGATATACTTGCTCAATTCTTCTCCAAGCCAACCTTAGTCATTATAAGCACAGCAAGTTCCATTTCATTTTATTGTCCTTTCCATTTGCATTTTTGCAATCATCGTGTCTACTGTTTTCCTGGTTTACCACTGAAGACTTTGAGAAAAGGAATGAAAATAACTAGAGCTATGCAAAGAGTAGACAATTCTGGTGGCATTATTAAGTGTTGGAGAAAGGAGAGATCAGAGGAGAGGGGAGGAGGAGAAAGAGGAGAGAGGAAAGGACAGACAAGAAGAGAACAGAGGAGGGCAGGAAGGGAGAGAAGAACTATCAGAGTGGGGACCAGTGTCAACTTGACAACGATTGAAATAAAGAGGAGTTATTCTGGGGATGTAATTGATTAGTTATAAGTGGCAAGGGAGAGGAAAGAGTTAAAGATAACAAAGTTATGAACATGAAAGGTAGAATAGTGTCACAAATTAAAATAGTGAAGTCAAAAGAAGCTACAGGCATAGAGGACAAATCATAAGCTTGGTTTGGGACACCCTAAGTTTGAGATTGATTGGTATAATGTCAGTTCCTAGAATCAGAGAATAATCTAACTTCAATTTGCACCTCAGATATTACCTGAGTGGTACTAGGCATATAACTTAATTTCTCTGGGCCTCAGTTTCCTCATCTATAAAGTGAGGGAGTGGGACCAGATGACCTCTGAAGTCCAAAACTATGATCATCTAATCCAAAAGTTCTTCACCTTTTTTGTATCATGGACCACCATTGAGTACTCTGGTAAAGCCTATGAAACTCTTCTCAGAATAAGGTTTTTAAATGCCTAAAATGAAATACATAGGATTACAAAGGAAACCAATTATTTTGAAATACAATTATCAATATATGTGTGTATATATACATATATAAATATATAGGTGGGTGTGTATTTTTGTTCACAGACTCCAGGTTAAGAACCCCTGATCTAGTCAGATACATGAATCCAGAATTCACAGAAAGGTCATGGATGGAATTGCAGACTCAGAATTCATCTATATAGAGATATCATTTGAAAGAATGGGAATCATCACCGGATAGTGTTAAGAGAGAAGAAATACTTTAAGTCTCATGATTAAATAGCTAGGTTTATATAACCCTCAAATATCCAGACAAAAATGGAAAATTCAATCAGCTCTGTGAAAGAAAATTGCAAAATTGAATTATCTGGTTATTTGAATAATTGAATTTTGCAGCTTTCATTAGATGTTCTGAGTTATGTTGATGAAGTTTGTGACTAAAGATCAATACCTTTCCATAGCTGTCACCCATCCTCTTATTTAGTACATAACCAGGAAAATAAGTACAAGTATAATCTACCCTTTGTCTATATAGTACAAATTTTTTGTTTTAGGGATTTTGGTTTTTTGGTCAAAGATAAATGATCAGATGGCTATGGGCAAAGAGCTGAAATATATTTAGCAATAAATACCATATGATGATTTAATCATTTTTTAAAAATCATCACTTGGGAAAAACTGCCAGCTTTAAAAGTTCTCTTCAACTCACATCTGAAGTCTCCCCTTTTACCTTTTTTTCTCAACATCCAAGATTTGGATAGACCAAAAGGAAAAGGAAACTTGCCCATCAACCCTTCCTTTGTCAAACATTTCTACTGTTTCAGAATCTACTGTTTCTGTAGCGGTTAGTATGCCTATATTAATATGCAAATGAGATCATATATGTAAAGCACTTTAGAAACCTTAAGGTGCTGTATATATGTATGTATATATATTTATTTATATATGTGTGTGTATGTATATATACATGCATATACACATTATATATATGTATGTATGTATATGTGTGTGTGTGTGTGTGTGTCAGTTGTCATTACAATTATGGGTATAGGCATAGGTATGCATAGAGCCTGGCCTGATGTTCCTGCACCAACATGCTCAGTCCCAACTCTGTATACCCATAGATCTGGGTAAAGAATTTTGACTCTATTTCTGTCAGGAGGTTTTGTTTAATCAAATTTTTTTTTAAATTTCAATTTTTCAAGTCAAGATTTGGTCCCCGCCTCTGGCCCTAATATTTAACCAGCTGAAAATATAACAAAGCTTTTTAATAAGGCCATGAATGAAGGGTAAAGACAAGAATTTCTCATCACTGAGCTGCCATTCAGAGGCTAAAATCTGCCTTCATCTGCTTCTTATTCCTAGTGGTTTCAAGTGAAAAAAAATGCACAGGTAAATGAGGGCAACATTTGACCCTGAGTATTTCTAATCCAACAGTTAATGTTAAATAAGATTTTTAAAAAAGATTTTCAAGGAAAATGAAAAGCAAAACTAAGAAAATAATTTGTTCTCAATATTTTTCTTCCTTTTGTTAAGGTGAACACACGCAAGAAACCAATTCACCGCATTCACTCAAAAAGGATGTAGAAAATATGGGAAAAGGTAAAAAAAAGTTTAAATTCTATAAAACTTCAGAGTTTTAAAAGACTGTAGAGATAATTGGAGGATATTTTTGTTCTGCACCATATTTTAAACTTGACAAGCAACATATGAATAATATATGGACCATTGGGTGGATATAATTGAGATTAATGCATACATATCAATCAATACATGACACTGTAATATAATACTTTAAAATAATACATTACATTGATTTATATTCATGGATTTCTGCACAAAATCCATCCTGTGTCTATGCAACACTTTTTAAACTGGTAAAATATTTTGTCTTATAATAATAAATTGCCATATAGAACAGTTCTCTGGAGGGTTATTTGTAAAGATTAGTAAAATGACTCTTCTTTTTTCTTTATTAGAAGAACTTCAGAAGGTTTTGTTTGAACAAATAGACTTACGGAGACGACTAGAACAAGAATTCCAAGTGTTAAAAGGAAACGCATCTTTTCCAGTGTTCAGTAAGAAATCATTTTTATTTCATTGCTTTAGTGATATTTCCGAATATTCCATGGCTAAGGTTTCTCTAGAGGCTGTGTGGCAGAGGGGAAAGCAGGCTGGGTCTGAGGTCAGAGGACTTGGGTGCAAATCCTAGCTCTACCATCAGCTACTTGTGCAACCTTGGAGTACTCATGCTCTGATTAGATAGGCCTGATTCCCTCACAGTGATGTCATAGCACATATCCATAATTTAATTTGTAGTCATTTGAAAGTAAATCAGTTTGTGGGGAGGTTCATGTTGTTTTGTTTATTAAAATTTTGTTATCAACCTTCCTCCCATCCCCATTACATACTTTGGTCATTGTCGAATATAACAAAGCTAGAGCTAGTATCCCTTACAAGTTAAGCAGTGAATTGACACCCAGAAAAAAGGGCTTCAATAGTTGTAGTAGTACCACTGATGCTCCACCTATGAAGGTCCTAGACCTTGAACGTCACTTTCAATGCCATAACAGGACTTGCCTCAGTCTTGAAGTACACCAGCTTCACCATAACTGAATAATGTAGTAACCACTAAACCCTAACAGAGACTGAGCAAAAGGGAAAGGGGAAATAACTTAATGGTGAAGAAAAAGGAGGATAGGGAAGGAACGCTGATAAAAGTTCATTAGATATTATTTTCCTTTTTGGCCCTGGGAGGAAAAATGTGGTTTGGAAATTCCAATGCCTAGGCATTAGAAGAAGATAGATGGAGCTCAAGAATCAGACAGGGTGTGTAGCAGGGGTGGGGAACCTGCAGCCTTGAGGCCACATGCGACCTCCTACAGAACAAATCCTTTTATTAAGGGGATTTGTTCTATGAAGTTTGGATTCAGTCAAAGGGTTACACTTGAGGACCTAGAGGGCCACATGTGGCCTTGAGACTGCAGATTCCCCAGCCCTGGTGTATAGTAATATAGACAGACTGATAACAGAAAGGAAAGCAGCATAACCTATAGCTCTTGAAGGTGAAATGAGGGCTGGGACTTGCCCAAGGTCACAAAGCTAGATAATGGTGTAACTAGGACTTGGCCCTAGGTCTACTCAGGCCAGATTTCTACACTACAAAGGAAAAAATGTATTTTAAAGGAGGCCTAGACTAAGTAGATTTCTTAAAATGGATCAGAAAAAAAAAAGTTGGATGACATTGAATAAATCTGTCATCTAAAGACAAATAAAAATCAGTAAGTTATCCCTGTAAGAGGAGATGTTGACATCACAGTTGTCAAAATGGCTTAACCTCGTGTTTCTGTTTTGGACCCCTGCATACAGTGAGATCAATTGTCTTTTGATCCCTTACATATGTCTACCCATTTCTCCATGAAATCAATATTGGCACAATTTATCTCATTTGACTGAAAAAATAGATGTTGCTTATTTTTAAATAAACAATTCGTAACTTTTCACATGATTATCCTTATTAACTCAGACAATGCAAAGTATTTGCAACATAATATTGTTTAAAAAATAAGAAAGAAAATTATATAATAACATCTGACAGTTTCAATTCAAGCTCATCATTTATCCTTTTGATCTGCACTAAAATGAATACTCTCTCATTGCCATGTATATAAACACTCCAATTAAACCACATAAAATGCACTCTTTTTTTTCATCTGCATCATATTCCACTGACCAAGGAAGTGGCATGTATGTACCCAAGCTTGAATTATATGTGGTTTAGACACACCACAAAAGAGCAGTCAATTTTACTCCTGATTAAAATAGCAAAAAGTGTATTATGTGCTCTTTAACAGAAGGTGAGGGGCCATAAGGCTGGCTGACAGATTTAGATTTACTCAAATGAAATAGCATAAGGGGAAAACCAAACTGAGGAAAAAGAAAGAAAGAGCCCATCCAGGAAGCAAGAAAACATAAAAGAATTCCTGTGGAAGGTTTTAGTAGGAGGTGGCATTCCAGGAATTACAAAATGAGCAAAGGTTTAATGAACAGTGGACACAGAAGCAAAATCATTAAAGTTAAAATGCAGGTATACTGAGCCCCCAGAGACCATCTACATTGAGTTAAAAGGTTGCTTTCCAGAATTGGGTCCAGGACTCCTGAACTTGCACCAATTTCATGTAAAGGTTTTCTAGGATAAAAGATATTCTTAGGTTAGGAACCAAGGGGTAGGTGAAGGATGTGTCCTAATTTGGGGCTGTTATATATACATACATATGTGGGTAGCTATGTATATATGTATGTATGTGTGTACATATGTATATTTGTGTGTGATTACTTAGATATGCATATATCAAGGCAAAGAAGAAGAAACAAGTAAATCTTTGAGGAAAAGAAATTGTGGGGGTGGGGAAATATCAACCTAGAGATATTTACTATATATATATATATATATACATTCATGCATACATATATTTATACATCTCTATCCATCTGTCTACCTATCTATATCAAATGCTTGGTAAAGTTTTATTGACCTATTTTGGTGTTTTTGTGGTCATTTCTGGACATGTCCCCTCCCATGTGACAAAGAAAAAAAATTTGGCAAAATTAACAGATGTATTGACCATGTCTGAGAGTGTTTGGAGCATCCTGTACCATAGTTCCTGTGTCCCATCCATTGAAAGCAAGAAAATGGATTTCATCATCAACCCTCCAGGACCAAGACTAACCATTGCATTTAATCTGATATAAATTGCTTCTCAGTATTATTTTCATCTACATTATTGTAGTTGTATTATATATAGTTCCCCTCAATCTGATTTCTTCACTTTATATCAACTCATATAAGTTTTCCCATGTTTCTTTAATTCCTTATTTTGATCATTTCTTACAACCCAATGGGATTGCATTCTGGCCATTTATCACAGTTTGTCCAACCATTCCCTAACTGGCAGACATCCACTTAGTTTCCAGTTTTTTGTAGCAGAAAAAGTTCTGCTATGAATATTTTGGTATATATGGGCTGCTTCTTGGTGTCTTTAACTTCCTTATGCTATATATTAAGTAGAGAGTTGGATCGAAAAGTATGAACAAGTTAGTGACTTTTTCACATAATTCTCAATTGTTTCTAGAGTAATTTTACCAATTTTCATTTCTACCAACAGCGTATTAAGGGGCTTATCTTTCCACAGCCCCTTCAGCTATATCCATTTTTGTCATTTTCACCAGTTTTACAGATGTGAGGTTTAACTGAGATATTTTCCTCGCTGTATTTTTATTTATTTCATTAAATATTTCTCAATTACATGTAAAAAATTCTTTTCCTCCCTCTCTGTCTCTCTTCCCCCTTCCTTGAGAAGGCAAGTAATTTGATATAGATTGTATATGTGAAGTCATGCAAAATATATTTCCATATTAGCCCTGTGGCATAGAGAACACAGACAAAAAAGAAAAATAAAGTAAAAAAATAGGATTTGATCTGCATTTAGACCCCATCAGTTCTTTCTCTGGAGGTGAATAATATTTTTCATCATAAATACTTGGGAATTGTCTTGATTGTTGTATTGATCAGAATAGCTAATTCATTCATAGTTAATGATCATACAATATCACTACTACTTGTGTACAATGTTCTGCTGATTCTGCTCACTTCACTTTGTATCAGTTCATGGTTAGTCTTTGTAGATTTTTCTGAAACAATCCTGATCATCATTTATTTCTTTAAAAAAATTCATTACTTATTTTTTTAACATTTTTTTTCTTTTTAAATGTTGAGTTCAAATTCCCTCTCTCCTCTCCTCCACTCACTGAGAAGGCAAGTAATATGATGTCAATTATACATTTGAAATCATGCAAAATGTATTTCTGCATTAGTCATATTTTTAAAAAGCAGGAAAATAAAGAAAGTGAGGAAATTATACTTCAATTTGCAATCAGAGTTCATCAGTTCTCTCTCCAGAGGTGGACAGAATTTTTTCCATCATGAGTCTTTGGAACTATTTTGGATCATTGTACTGACCCAGATAGCCAAGTCTTTCACAGTTGATCATCAACATAACGTTGCTGCTATTATGCATGATGATTTTCTGTTCTCACTTTACTCTGTACCAGCTCTTATAGTTCTTGCCATATTTTTTTTTCTGAAACCACACCCCTCATCATTTCCCACAACACAATAGTAATCCATCACAATCATGTGCCACAACGTGTTCAGCCATTCCCCCATTTGGTGAGGGTCTCCTCAATTTCCAATTCTTTGCCACCACAAAAAAAAGTTGTCATAGTTTTATACATATAGATCCTTTCCCTTTTTCTTTGATCTCTTTGGGATCCAGATCTAGCAGTGGCACTATTTTATAGCTCTTTGGGCCTAGCTCCAAATTGTTCTCCAGAATGGTTGGACCAGTTCACTACTCCAACAAGAGTTTAAGTGTGCCTATTTTTCCCTCATCCGCTCCAGCATTTGTAATTTCTGATAGGTGTGAAGTGATACCTAAAATTGTTTTAATTTTCCTTTTCCTAATCAATAGTTATTTAGGTCATTTTATATGACTATAGATAGCTTTGATTTCTTCTTCTGAAAACTGCCAGTTCATAACCTTTGACCATTTATCAATTGGAGAATGGTTTTTATTTTTATAAATTTGACTCAATTCTATACTCAGTATATATTTGAGGGAAAATGAGGTCTTTATCAGAGAAATTTACTGTAGAAATTTTTTTATATTGCTTCATTGTTTATGGTACCTTTTAGCAAAATGTAGTTTCCCTGATTATCTCTTTTAATTAGATCCATTTCTGCTTTTGCTTCGTCTGAGATCATGATCGCTACCCCTGCCTTTTTTTTTTTAAATTCACCTGAAGCACATTAGATTCTACTTGAGCCCTTTATTTTAATTCTGTGTGTAGCTTTCTGTTTCAAGTTTCTTGAATTCTGGTTTCTAATCCATTCTGGCATTCTCTTCCATATTGTGGGTGAACTCATCTCATTCACAATCACAGTTATGATCACTGTGTATTTCCCTCTATCCCACTTTCTTCTGTTTCTTCTTTCTCTCTTTTTATCCTGTCCCTCCTCAAAAGTCTATTTTGCTTCTAACCACTGCCTTCCTTAATCTGTCCTCTCTTTTATCATTCTCCCCTTTCTCTTATCCTTGACCCTTCCTATTTCCCTATCAACTAAGTCACACTTCTATACACACCTGAGCATGTGTGTATGTGTGTATACACATACACTATATATATATATGTATATACACATGTACACACATATGTATTCTTCCTTCTTTAATTCCAATAAGAGTGATGTTCAAGCATTGCCTGCCACCCTTCATTTCCCCTCCACTGCAAAAAATTCTTCCTTATATGCCTATTTTATGTGAGAAAAATTTCTGCTTTCTTCCTTTTCCTTTCCCCTTTTCCCAGTGCATCCATCTTCCTCACCTATTCATTTTTTTTGGAGATAATTCCAACATTATTGACTTACATACCCTCTGTCATACCCAACCCTCTGTCTATGTAAGCTTCTTTTAATTGTCCTAATAATGATAAAGTTATGATTACTCTCTTATGCTTACCTTTTTATGCTCCTGTTGAGTCTTATGTTTGAATGTCAAATATTCTATTCAATTCTAGTCTTTTCATCAGGAATGCTTAAAAGTCTTTTATTTCATTAAATACCCATTCTCCCCCCTCGATGGATTATACTCAGTTTTTCTGGGTAAATAATTCTTGCTTGTAATCCCAACTCTTTTACCTTCTAGAATATCATCTTTCAAGTCTCTGTTCCTTTAATCTGGAAGCCACTGAATCATTTATTATCCTTACTGTGACTTTGTAATATTTGAATTGTTTCTTTTTGGCTACTTGAAGCATGTTCTCTTTAACCTGAGAGTTTTGGAATTTGGCTATCATATGCATGGGAGTTTTCATTTTGACATTTTTTTCAGGAGGTGATTAGTGGATTCTTTCAATTTCTATTTTTCCCTCTGGATCTAAGATATTGGGGTAGTTTTCCTTGATAATTTCTTGAAACATTATGTCTAGGCTCTTTCTTTGGTCATGGCCTTTAGGTTATCCAATAATTCTTAAATTATCTTTCTTTGATCTATTTTCCAGGTCGATTGTTTTTCTGATGAGATATTTCACATTTTCTTCTATTTTTTCTTCCTTTTGACTTTGTTTTATTGTTTCTTGATGTCTCATGGAGTCATCAGCTTCCACTTACCCAATTCTAATTTTAAGGAGTTTTCTTCAATGAGAGTTTGCACTTCTTTTTTCCATTTAGTCAATTCTGCTTTTTAAGGAGTTCTTTTCTTCAGTGAATTTTTGTGCTTCATTAACCATTAGGTCAATTCTATTTTTTTAAGGTGTTATTTTCTTCAGTGCATGTTATGTCTCTTTTACCAAGCTGTTAATTGTCCTCTCATACTTTTTTGCATCACTCTCATTTCTTTTCGTAACTTTTCTTCTACCACTCTTATCTCTTTCTTTAACTCTTCTAGGAATTCTTATTGAGCTTGTATCCAATTAGCACTCTTCCTTGAGGCTTCGTTAGTAGCTATTTTCATATTGTTGTCTTCTTGTGAATCTTGGTCTTCCCTGGCATCGCAGTAGCTTTTTATGGTCAAGTTTTTGTTGTTCTTGTTGTTGTTTGCTCATCTTCTCAGCCTATTTCTTGACTTTGAACTTTATGTTAAAGCTGGACTCTACTCACCTGGGGTGAGGAGGCACTGTCCCAAGCTTCAGACTTTTTAATGCTGCTGTTTTCGGGCCTAGTTCTGGGACTCTGCAAGGTTTTGGTACTTCCAAGGTGGTGTGACTCTGGGAGAGGTGTACTCACTGTTCTCCTTGTCTGCACTCTGCTCTTTAACCAGGAAGTGACCCCTGCAGCTACAAATGCTAGTGCTCTCTTTGCCTTGGAATGGCTATAAAGGCCCCTGTTATCTTGTGACTGACCCCCAGTGCTCCTTTCTCGTACTGGAACTGTGACCCAGAACTGTGTATGTACAATCAGTGCCAGCTATGCCCAGGGTCAGCAAAGGGTCCCCTGTAATCTCTTTCTGATCAATTGTCCTGCCCCCTTACCATCTATGGGCTAAGAGCTCCCAAAGCTGCTACTGCGCTGCTACTGTGACTGCTGTTGCTGTCCCCCTGAATATATGGGCTCTGGACTGGCTTCCACCCCAGTGTCACAAACTTCCGCCCACCTCCTGAGTTTTTGTAGCCCAGAAAAAATGTCTCACCTTGATCTTTTATTGGTTCAGCTGCTCCAAAATTTGATTTGAGGTGTTATTTTAAAGTTGTTTGGAGAGGAATGTTAAGTTCAGCTGGGTTGCCTCTAATCCACCATCTTGGCTCTGCTCCTCAGAGATATATTAAAGCATTTTTTCTACATGGTCATTGCTTATTTCATTTCTTCTTTTGAAAACTATTTGTTTATATTTCCTAACCATTTATCTATTGGGAATGATCTTTCATCTTTGATATTTGTGTTAGGTGCCTATATATTTTGGATATCAGAGTTTTAGCGCAGATATCTGATTTAAACATTTTCCCCCATTTCAGTCTTTCTTGTAGTGGTTGCACTAATTTTGTTCATTCAAAAATATTTTAATTGTATTTAATCAAAATTGTCCATTTTGTCTTTGTGATTTCCTCTATCAATCAATTAATCAAGAAGCATTTATTAAGCACCTATTTTGTGCCATGGATTTTGCTAAACTCTGCATTGCAAAGATAAAAGTGTAACACCACTTACTCTCAAAAGCTTTCCTTCTAATGTGGGAGATAACGTGAGATATATCAGTATCCCTTGTTTGTGAAAATATCTTCTTTGCTTCTGTAAGTTCCTACTTTGTAGTTAAGGACTATATCTAGCAACACCATAAAATTTTACGTCTACTTTAATTAATACTGGTATCACCCTTCTCTGAATTCCTATTGCATTTGTTGTCAATATCGATCAATCAAAAAGTCAGCATCTAAAATAGGGTGGCGGTCATGAGAGTATAGACAATAGAACTAGGGAGAAAAACTTGGCAATTGATTAAATACAGAAAATTGGAAAGAAGGAAGAATCAAGGATGATTCAAAGGTTATAAATCTTGTGGGTAGTTTGGATGACGAAGAAGACTGTAAGCCAGGAACCGAATCCTGAGAGAAAGAAGGGAAAGCAAACTGAAAGTTAGTAGATTATTGATACACGGCTCTCAATGTGGGTGAGCTAGATGAATGGAATGAACCTCAAAAAAGAAAAAGCTGCAGAGTACTTGCAGCAAATAGGTAATTGGGAAGTTTGGCCTCTCTGATTTTTTCAGCCTACATCTATGGCATCATCTCAAGACTGCGGCAGGGGGAAGAGAAGAGGAATATGCATATACAAAAGTTACCCACAGTGAAACAAACATTCTCTAAGTCCTCCAAAGCACAGGCTTTCTAAAACCTTTGACTCCATAAGATGCAGAATCATTAATGGATTTGCTCAGTATCTCTGCTTTGGCACTCTGGCTCCTTGAGGCGTAGAATCTCTGATGGAAGGGGGCCCCTTATGAAGAGGATCTATTGAGGGCCTCTGCCTTGAGTACTGGGAATCCCCTCATATAGGCACTCCAGGAAAAGAGACTGAATTAGTTACCAAAAGGAAGTGCCTTAGAACCAAGTTCTGAGAAGTACAGAAAAGGAGAGAATAAATGAGGATATGAAAAACTAAAGGATTCTCAAGTGCCTCTTCCCTTTCACCATGAAGAAGTCATTGGCTTTTAGAATGAGTCATTTCTATGAAGCAGAGGGGTTAGATGTTGGATTGTGGCAAAGTCAAAGAAAAAGCTTGTAGCAAGAAGGTAGAGGCATCAGGTATGAGGTCGTAAGTGAAAGATAGAGGCAAGAATTGTTTGTTTTCTGCGTGAGCATATTATGGAGAAAGCTGGACCTTATAAGATTCAGTTCAGTTCAATTCAACAGATACCTGTGTATCTACTATATAAAAATTACTCTGCACAGGCATACTATAGCTGAAGCAACATAAATATACTGACCAGGCATGCTGAGTATGCCCAGGCAAACTAATTTCTCCCCCCAAAAATGTTATTTTGTATCCTCTTTTTTAACTTTGTATTTTATCATTGACACTTAGATTTTTTAAATAATGCAGCTTAGTTAAGTTTCAGTTTCTTTAATTTTATTGAAGAATAAAAATTATGTCATGGAATCATAAGATCATAGATTAAGAGCTGAAAGGAACCTCAGAAGTCATCTAGTCTGGTTTATTCAATAAATATAAAATTCCCTCCATGAACACCCTAAGGAATGTTCTGCACATGTCTATCAGAAGTTCTAGATTTGGAGTCAAGAGACTTGGGTTCCAATCCCAGCTCAACACAGTGCCTAGCACACAGTAGGTACTTGTTGTCTAACTATCCCTTATTAATTGAATGACTTGGGAAAGTCAATTAATCTCTGTGATGTTGTTTTCTCATTTGTAAACTGGGAAGTAGCACTAGATGGTTGCTAAGGTCCCTTCCAATGCTGATAGTCTGCAACTCCAAAAGAACTGGAAATGTGTGAATTCTCAGAGAAAGATGTCAATGTGTCATTTAGGCAAATGTGGGTAAAAATATATACTAAGCATACACTTGTACAGATCAATATACAAAGCATTTGGGGATTAGAAAAGCAAAAAATGATTCTTGCCTTTAAGGAACTTAGAATCTATTGGGGGGAACCCATGCATAAGTAATAAAAATATTTATAGATATGGTCATGATCTGTGATTTCATTGGCATAGAAAATCCCTAAATGGGGAAACACCCTCAACTAATTCCTTTTCTACTGATTGACATCTTTTAAAGACTTGCCTAGGAAATCTAGGAGGTTAAGTGATTTGCCCAGGGCCACACAGTCAGTGTTTGCTGGAGACTAGACTTGAACCAAGCTTTTCTCACTTCTGAAGTCTGCATCCTATCCACTAAGCCACACTGCCCTTCACATAACTCATCGTGGTGCCTTATAAATAGTAAAAAGTTTCCTAGAATGGTGATACTGATCAGAACTGGATAGTGTTAACCTGGGAAGACTTCATGGAGGAAGTGAAATTTCAACAAATTGCTTTAAAAAATATGGGTCAGAAGAAATGCTAAATGAGTCATGCTGGGGATGGTAAACAGTTGTGCTTGGTTAAAGCAGACTGCACAAGGTAGGATGTAGTGGGAGATAAGGCTGGAGTAGGGGGAAATTAACTGGGAGAGCCTTAAAACCCACAATCTCCCTCTCAGAGAGCCAACCTTTATAACAAAGAATGAAAAAGAAGAGAGAGAAAAAATATTTGAGCAAAACTAACAAACATTGAAAAAGGCTGACATCATATGCAACATTCCATACCCATCGTCCTTCACTTCTACAAAGAAGTGGGAAAAAGTGCCTTCTCTTATCAGGGAACAAGTTTGGCATTTATAAGTTTGCAATGTGCTTTTTCAATTCTTTATTGTTGTTACATTGTTGAAATTGTTGGGTTAATTTGCTCCCCTTTGGCTCCACTCACCTGCCCATACTTTTCCAAACCAAAATACTCACAGGACACTACTCCCCTATATGTGTCCATTAGAACATAAGCTCCTTAAAGGCAGATAATTTAATTTCGCATCCTCTTCTCTTGGCACATAAGGAGCCCTTAATGAATGCTTTGTTATTCACTATGCGAATTGTTTGCCTGGTTCTGCTTACTTCGGGCTATATCCGTTTATATAACTTCCCATGTATCTCTTTGTTCATCGTGTTCACCATTTCATACAGCCCAGTAATATTCCATTACCTTCATGCACTACAACTTGTTAAGTCATTTACTTTGTTTCTAGTTCTTTGCTATCATAAAAGGTTTAGCTATAAATATTTTGGTGCATATCAAGTCTTTGTGTCATCGAGCTCTTTAGGGCATATGCTCAGGAATGGAATTGCTAGACTAAAAGGCATGGATATTTTTTAGTCCCTTTCTTCATACAATTCCAGGTTGCTTTCCAGAATGTTTGGACTAATCTACAACTCCACCAACAGCCCTAATTAGTGTACCCATCATCCTATAGTCTCTCCAACACTCACTATTCCCATCTTTTGTCACTTCTGCCCGTTTTCTGGGTATGAAGTGAAACCTGAGAGCTATTTTTACCTGTGTTCTCTTATTATGAGTGATTAGAGCAATTCTTTCATATGGTTCTTAATTGTTTGCAATTCTCCTTTTGAGAGCTCTTTGTTCATATTCTTTAACTGCTTATCAATTAAGAAATTATTTTGGATCTTATATATTTCTGTTAGTCAGTGTCTTCTCTCCTTATCTTAACCCTACTTGCACTAATTTTGTCCATACAAAACTTTTTCAATGTAATCAAAATTATCTGTTTCATCTTTTGTCATCATCTCTTTCCCTTTTTTGGTTAAGAATTAACCCTTAGCCACAACTGTAAAAGATAGCTGATATCATTGACAATTTGTTTTTAGAGAGCCACTGCAGACATCTAAGGAAATGAATAATTGACATGATGAAAATGACACTTTAAGAGGAAGTTTCTTGCTGATCTAGTCTGGTATAGGTTAAAGGCTGGGAGGCTAGAGAGGAGATTTTGGAGATCAATGGCTCCCTTACAGCTTTCTACATACAAAGCCAGGGAGGAGTACCACAGGAATGATTTGAATTAGGGATGTGTTGCTTGCCAGATCTTGCCACATAGGTATAATACAAAAACAACAACAATAAGCCAGGTTATTTGAGAAGACATAACTGAAAGTCACTGGTGGGGCAGGGTCTCTTAAGTTGAAAAAAGAGGTAGGGCCCTGATATAGTAGGTGTATGTTTGGGTCTATGCTGTGTGACTCTGGGCAAGTCACTTAACCCTGCTTGCCTCAGTTCCTCATCTGTAAAATGAGCTGGGGAAGGAAATGACAAACCATGCCAGACCTTTGCCAAGAAAACCCCAAATGGGGTCATGGAGAGTTAAAACATGACTGAAATGACTCAATAACAACATGCTTGGGTTTCAGGTTGTTTTTTTGTTTGGCATGGTCAAATATTGGACTTTAATTGTGAGGTCTTTTTTTCCCATCTCCATAGTCTGATTTTGCTTTATAGCCTTCTTTTTATTATGTAAATAACTCCCATTCAAAAATGTTATAAGGATTTCTTCTCAGGATCTTATTTACCTAGTTGAGATTTACACCCTCCAAATATCTGTAGATGGTTCTACTCTTTCACCAGAAGCCATTACTCTGACAATGACAGGTATTTAGTAACTTTCTTCCCTTTTGGAAGTGAAAATTCACTGTTATAGGACTCTCCTTCAGGATATCAGAGACTTATGGAAGGTTATGAAAATCAAAGCTCAGAAGAGCTGTGTCTGGTGCTGAGAATGGCCAAGTGAAGGCCACAGATCTTCTGCCTCCTTTTCATCCTGCCTTTTGCTTCCAGTCCTACATGGTCCTACTGAGGGCCACCAGAGCTCCAAGGACAATTGGATGTTGATAGTGACTGCAAGACGAACTATGGAATTTTTTCTTATTGTATCATTGAAAGGACAACAGGTCTGTGGGTTGCAGGATTAATCAATCATTTTAGAATCTCTGGTGCAGTTCTTTCTGGATGTTTTTCAAAGTCATTTTAGTTTTTCAAACTCCCTGCATTTGAATACACAACTTTCCTCATTGCGTCTTTCCCCTTCCCCGATAGAATGCCATCTTTCTGAGGGGAAGAACTGTTCCATTTGTATCTTTGTATCCCCAATATTGGGCAGGTAGGTGGCACAGTTGAACAGAGTGCCAGGTCTAGAGTCAGGAAGACTTGAATTCAAATCTGGCCTCAGATACTTAGAAGCTGTGTGACCCTGGGCAAGCCCCTTAACCCTGTTTGTCTCAGTTTCCTCATGTATAAAATGAACTGGAGAAGAGAATGACAAACCACTACAGTACCTTTGCCAAGAAAACCCCAAGTAGGGTCACAAAGGGCCTAACATGACTAAATCAATGAAACAACAACAAAAACAAATACCTACTATATAGTACAGTGCTGGGCATATTGGAAGCACTTAATAAATATTTGCTAATTGAATTGAATATTTCTGGTGCTCTTCCATTTTAGCCTTGCTCTTCTCTATCACCTCCTTTTACTCTCAGTTTTCAAAAAAAATTTTGTATGGCTAGACTTAGTTTGAATGCAGAAATCATAGCTTAATAACTTCCTCTCCTCCCTAGCAAACAGTGTCTTCTCTAACCCTCAAAGAATAGTGCAAAACCTCTTGATTTCATTACATTGACATCTTTCCCCAGCCTCTAAAGAATTGAACTTCAAATTTTCTTTTAACAAAGACTGCTAACTTCATGATTTACTTTACTCATTTTAAAAATATTCTTTTCCACTGAATTCCCACCCAAAGTCATCCTGGTATGGTGAATAGCAAGCTGGCCTCTGAATCAGAAAACTTTGTATTCAAAATTGACCTCTTATACAGACTGACTGGGTGACCCTGGGCAATTCACTTAAACTCTCAGCTCCCCCTGAAGGCACTGAGGCAACCCTCTCGAACTATAATCTCGAATTGTAATCTGTGTTGGTTTAGTGAATTTCCTCACCAGTAAATATCTCTGCCAATGACATTGTAAGTGTGGTCCAAAGTTTCACTCTGATGCCTCATCTTGAAATTGATGGGTCCTGAGTTCCTCAAGTCTTTGCCAAGCAGGTGTAAATTCTGCTGAGTCCTACCAATCTGGAAAAGCTTAGCATGGAGACCCACTGGTGGATTTGCATGTTTGCTACCAAGAACCTACCAAAATTATTTCCAAAAAAGTTCACCATGGGAGGACTGACCATCAGATGAGGAAATTATTTGGCTGGGGAAACTCTTGAAGCAATCTCTTTAAGATGTGGAAGAGCTGGGATCAACATTCCTGAAGCGAATGCCTATAGTGTTGGAATCACAGATGTCTTGGAGTACTGACCTAGCTAGTGCTCTATCTTTGGGCAAAGACCATAATTCAAATATATACTAGTTTTCATTCACATAGTCCTAAGTAATGTTTATCAGTCCTTCCTTCCTGGTTTTTTTTCCTAGATCCATTAAAGGACCTTTATAGATTCCCTAGACAAGTTGTTCCAACGCATTTTATCACTTGCCCCACACCTGACCAAATTGCTCCTTGGACTCCCTAGAAAGAACAGAGAAAAAAGCTTTAAAACACACACACACACACACACACACACACACACACACACATACACACACACTTGTACTTTCACTTTTAACTTTGGATGGTTTCTTCTATCTTGAAAAATACTAAACTACCTGGGTTCAAGTCCTACACATGACATAAATATACTTGGCTGTGTGACCCAAGTCAAGTCATCTCATCTTTCATGGATGTAAGCAATTCTCTAAGATTATAAGATTAGAAACTATCACTATAAGAGAAGGTGCTGACCTACATTGATAAAAGGAGTTTTCTTATCCTAAAATCCCTATAGGAATGAAATCACAATTATGGTTTAAAAGGGAAAAAAGCACAAGTGTCAGCTTAGGAGACAAGGTAGGGAACTGTGAAGTGTTTCCAAAGCATTGTGTGTTAATGCTGGTACCCTTCCACCCTACCCTGGGTGTCAGTTTCTCCCTCTCTTCCCTTTTCTCCCAGTTCTTAGTGCAATATTCTTTTCATTAAACCACATGGCTTCTGACTTTATCTTGATCTACAAGGGCATATGTTTGTTGTTGTTCTCTGGTTTTTTTAATTTTCTTTTTTTTTATTATGGACTTCACAAAAATTAGGAAACACGAATATTTCCATATGCAGAGAACAGAAAAAGGACTGTCTGTGAAAGTTAGTCTCAATACACACAGCTTATTTTATAAAATATGTGTCAGATTTAACACTATCAAACAAAATGATCTGCTTGTCTATGTCACCTTCTGACCTTCCTTTTGCTCTGTTCTATGTTTTCAAAATATTTCATTAATGCCCTTCTCTTTGTTTTTTATCTCTATCACTATACCTCTCTCCCTCCCTGCCCCCACACCTCTCTTTGCATAAAAAATAAAGGCCCTCCCTAGTAACAAATAAGTATAGTCAAACAAAACAAATCCACACATTGGTCATGTCTTAAAATATTTGTCTCATTCTGCTCCTGCCATCCATCACCTCTCTCCCAAGTGGTGGGAAGGATGCTTCGTCATCAGTCTTATGGAGTCATGATTGGGCATTGCATTGATAATCTTCAGGTGGAAAATGAGGTCATGTTTGTCCTTCATTGAAACAAGAAAAGTCAATGGTTGGCCTGCTCTTATATTTGTAACAATCATATTGAGCAGATGACAAATATTTAAGGCAAATTCAGGAATAATTTGTTCGTACTATAAAAAGCCCAGAAACTTTCCAAATAAAGTATGGCAAGATGATTTCTTAATTTTTTGTTTTGTTTGGTTTGATTTGGTTTTCTGTTTTTAAGATTATATCTCCCTTTCTCACCCAGGCTAGAAGTGCAGATGCCTAATCCCACTGCTCCATCAGTGTGGAGCTTTATCCTACTCCATTTCTGACTTGGCCAGTTTGTCCCTTCCTTAGGCAACCCAGTAGCCCCTCATTCTCAGGGGCTCCTTATATTGATGTCAGACTTAGGGTGGATAACTGATCAGCTTTAGCCATAATGTAGCTCAGAACTCCTGAACTTAAGCTATTGAAATAACCTCAACCTCCCTGGTAGCAGGTCTCATAAGCTTGTACCATCACACCCAGCTAGGATGATTTCTTAAGATTTATTACTGCTATGATGCAATGAAGAATACAAGAGAATGGCTAAGGCTATATGCCATGCCTAACCTCACTGGGGATCCCCCATCCGAAATCTTATCAGCCCTGTTTTGTGTGGCTTGTCTCTACAGAAGAGTCAGAGACAGGAATCAATGGCACTGTTTTCACCGTTCCTGGGAATTAAGACTTCCTGTGAATCAGAATAATTATCTTTTATGGTCCTGTATCCGATTTACCCATGAGGCATAACCCAGCATGAGTCTCTCACTATAAAATAATAAAGCCCAGTTCAGCCGAAACATTTTTTATTACGAGAGAGCTCCAGAGTTGTCTCTTCTCTCAGCTGTGCCCCTCCTCCAGGCCCATCCATGCCGTAGTCCTGTGGAAGTCATATAACACTCTGAAATTCACTTATATCAATCAATAAACAAATGTATATTGAGTACCTACTGTGTGTGAATATCAGCACTAGAAGCTTAGGAAGGTACAATAAAGCAGGAAATATAATCTCAGGCTTCAAGGAGCTTCTGATCTAGTTACAGTGATACTGTATCACAAACAGTTCTCAGAACAATTTTCAATCTAATTTTTTTTTTGGAATAATACCAAAGAACTGGGCCATGTTTTAAAATGCCTTCAGTGGTATTTTGACTGGAATGTACTAAAAGGATATTTTTCGTGTCGCTATTTTAATTAATTTCTTTATTTCCCTGTCTCCCACAGATAATTTCCAGGATCAGATGAAAAGAGAACTAGCATATCGAGAAGAAATGGTACAACAGTTACAAATTGTAAGATATATTTCTTTCTACTTCAAAAAATATTTCTTGATTTATTTTGGTTTTAACATCTAGATTTCTGCTCTGTCCACTTCCCTCTCAGCTGGTTTGAATGCTAATTACCATGAGATTTACTTAGACACAGGGCAAGCAGATGTGTCAGTATGTTTCATCTAAATGTAACTACTAAACATGTGTCAATAGACAGATGTGTAAATTGTCAGTGTGGGATACAGAGACTTACCTGAATATCTCATAATTTGTATAACACAAACCCTAAGACTTTTCCTACAAATATAATCCTTAGTGTATGCATATATGTCAATTAAATTCATATTAAGGATGATGACAGGAAACAAAGGATTTCAGAATGAAACGTGTAACTCCATTCTTAATTTTCTTATGATAATCATTCTTATAATTTTATAATACCCAAGACCTACTTGTACAGTATCACTACTTAGCATGGTGTCTAATACTGATAGATGCTTAGTAAATGTTTATTGACTGACTGATAATAAGCAAATAGGAATTATGTTTCTAAAGTCATTGCCATCCCTCTCTGAAACTCTTTTCTGATACAGATCTCTTTCTATATGGTATTTTTCAGCAGTGTTTATAAGACAACTTCTCAATTTCATCTATAAAATAGGGAAAATATTTCTCTCCCTGAAAGTTTGTAAAATATATTGAGCTATACGTGGATAGTATCCTCATTTTTTTTAATGTTCAGGACTTGGCAATCAGCATAATTTATGTTGCTTGTTATTTTGAGATTTAAAGTTTCTCCATGTCTTCTTCTTCATACATACATGATATATTTGTAAATATCTATTTGAATGTTAATTTTTTAGCCTGTCTATCTATCAATCTGTCTATCAACCAATCTATACAGCTTGATTTTTCTGAGAGGAACATTTATTAGCATTTTTCGGCCTCTGTGAAACTGTTTTTATATTAATGGAGATTCTTGACATTAATACTATAAACAATCACATTTTATTTTGACATTTCAAGGACCATTTCAAAGATGGTCGTAAGTTAGAGTTGCGTGAACAAACAGTCTTACCAATGTCATCGTGAACCCAAGACACTCAGGAACTTCAGCCAGATCTGCACATCATAAGTCTGATGCCTAGCTTTTAAACAGGCGCCTTCATCTCTCCACTTTTGTTTCTGAATTATGGGGTTTTTTTTGTTTATTTTGGTAGCTGTACTCAAATTCAGAAAAAAGGACTTCCTCTTTCTTAGGTAATAACTATGCTTTAGGGAGCTCAAATCAATCTGTTTGTGGCACTTTTGCCTTTATATTCTAGGACATAACAGCTCTAAGCTGATTTCTCATCCAGATATCCTTGATTATCTCTGTTACTCCACCTATTGAGTTGTAAATTCACATTGCAGATTTGGGGAAACTTTCAAATCCTCAAGGTCCCTCATTTAGTTGTTGTTGTTTTCTTGGGGAGAGGGTTTCCTGGGACTAAGAACTTAAAGTTATTGCAAATTCCATGCAAAACACCATTTTTAGAGTCACAAAAGGGAAATTATCACCCAAGTGTAGGTTTGATTACAAGCACAAAAGCATTAAAACCACATTAAATTAGTGGAATATAAAGTAGAATCAGACTTCTCATTCCCACTGACCAAGCTACTTAATGTCACTTATGTAACTTTAGTGCTTGTCTTCTGCAGTTATTTTTTTAAAAAATGGAGATAACATATCATCAATGTTGTAGAAAATTATCATTGTCAGAAGGAAAAAGTACAAAGTTCTTTAAAATTCCTGAAATGTGAGTCAAAGTTTTATCACTAAGAATTTGCATTGCATTCTTTTGCAAAGAATTCTGCAGAAATTGACTTGTCAGTTTTGACAAGTATTATTCATTCAGAATGGTTAGTAAATTACTCCTGCTAGTAAAGGAACACTTTGAGGGAATCCTTGTGAGTCCTTAGAATCCCAGTTAGTGGTCTAAATTATTGTTGCAATGCATTGTTACACCCAGAACCAAATGTGGCAATGTTTTGTAGTAGTCTTCACTCCTCCTCAGCATCCTATCATCCCCTCACTGGAAGGAGGGGCTCACTCCCAAAGCTTCAGGGCCCTCTTGGGGGCCCTGTTACTCCTAGGGTTTCCCACATAGTGCCTTACCTGAACTGGCCTTCCTCAAATCAGGCTTCATGTTCTGGACTATTGTTTTGTCTCTGTCCCCAAATGAGATTTTTCTTGTCCAGTCTCCTAGTTTCTTAGGGTTCTGCCCTCTGCTATGTGATAGACCCCTAACCTGTAAAACCATGTTTAACATATTAATGATGTTTTATGTGCTAACTGTCTTAGATAACATATGTCTGCTTTAATAAAGGCCAATCCGAGTGTTTATTAAGCTTATCTTATTTATTATCTTTGAAAATCAAAAAGGCAGCATTATGTCATGGATAGAGAGCTAGCCTCTGAGTCAGGAGGACTGGAGTTCAAGTCCCACCCCTGACATGTACTGGCTGTGTGACCCTGGCCAAGTCACTTAACCTCTCAATTCTAGAGGCAACTAACCAGCTAAGACTCTACGTTACAGAAAATTTGGTGATCTACCTTGATAAAAGAAACTTTCTAAGTAGAGTTTCTTGCACCCAAGAAACTACAGCTGTGGTCCAACGTACAGGACACTGTGCTAGAAGTGCCAAAACAAAACAAAACAAAACAATTCTTTCCCTCAGTGAGTTTACAGTCTACTTGAAAATCCCTTACCTCAGCTGAGTAACCCTGATGAGGAACATTTCAGACACTGCTGGGAAAGTTATTTTTGGACAAGTGGGAAAATGACATCACAGCCAGCTACCATGTCTGTCTGCTCATAGTTATCGACCAAAGAATCAAGCTACCACATGATATCAGCAAACTATTGTTATATATTATCTGGCCTCTGATCAATTGGCAGGGGGAAATATCCTGCACCTCCCACAGTGCCCAAGAACTCTAAGTCATTTTGTGGCTATTAATAAATTATCGGGTTTTAAAGTTACTAGCTTTCATCTTCCTTGAATCATTGCATTCATAAGTGAATATAGTTACCATGAGATTATGTCTGCCCTTTGAGGCTAGAATAACTGAGTGCAAATCCTCTTACAGTTAGTGAGTACTTTGTTAACTCAGAAAAGAGCCAATTCTTTATATCCTTAAGATGATACAAAAGCACATGTTAATTCCATAATCACTGGGAATCCAAATACATGAATCTCTCCAAACTCTGTGAAGATTTCCAAAGAAATCTGCACTATATTGTGCTCATTTTGTGCTCATCTGCACTATATTGTGCCCTGTGCTCATTTTATTCAAAATCACAACCAGAACACTAACTCTTGTTTATTCCACTAGCAAGATGAGAAGTAGTGACCATGACAGTCAAATGAATCATATGTAATTATGGTCTGTGTATGCAGAATTAAGTTAATACTTTTTACATCTGTTCACTTATGAATCAAAATAATTTACTAGGATCCAATTCTAAAATGTACAGATTGAAGTAGACACTGAAAAGTATTCTGGAAAAACAATTTTTAGATGTTCATAACTTTCATTTCTGAACAAAATTTGTCAGACACAAAACAAAATATTTTTCCTGAGGTCTAAATATAGAAACTTGACAATTAAACCAACTTTTGGGTAAAGCTTATAGTATTTTTTTTTATCCATTCACAAGCGGTATAATGGAAATTCACTTTACTTTTTAAAAAAATAGTAACTAACATACATTGGAATTGGAAGCAAGAGAGGACAAATTGAATCCCAGTCAATAGCCTTTTGACAAAGTTCCTTTAAGGACCTGAACATCCATCTATCCACATGTATGAGTGTGTGTGTATGTATGTATATATACATATATTATATTGTGTAAATATACATATATACATATATGTATGTTGCAAATCTATGTGTACATGCATTGTACAGTTATCCCTTCCACATTATGACTTTCCCCATTGTGGTTTCAATCTATTGTGCATCAGCATAAGAAATTAAATGGGAATTTTTGGAAGTTTTGTGGAAGCTGCAAATGACATGCAAAAGCCAACAGGTAACACAGAAAAAGTTTAGAAATTTGGAAATGCATAAAATATATGCATAGTATTGTATCAACCCAAATTTTACAATAAGGTACTGTAAATACCCTATAAAAGAAAAAGAAAAATTCAGACTTCTTCTCTGGTATGAAGGGAGGGCCAAAAAGTTTTACTTGAATTTTCCAGATCACAGAGTTGCTGCATCCCTAACCCCTGCTAGGTAGAAGGAATAACTGTGTATGTATTTATGTATATAGTGTGTGTATATATATATGTGTGTGTGTGTATATACATAAATATATACATATGTGTATGTATCTGTATATCACATATATGTTGATGGATGGATGGATAGATAAATAGATATACAGACAGATGGATGGATGGATGGATGAATAGCTAGATATAGATAGATAGATAGATTGATTGATAGATAGATAGATAATCTTCTTCACTAACCGTTAGTTTATTAAGAGTCATGCATTTCTCCAGTGAATTAATTGGATAAGGTAAATTTAGGCACCATAGAACACAGGCTGACATTAGCAATTTGTAGGTCAGTATTCTAAAATCCTCCAATACCCTGTCTTCAGTGTCTTAGACAGTACTAGAGACTTTGCAAAAAATGGAAATTCTGGCCACCCTCCAAATCATTATGTTTCTCCACCAAAGCTGCTCCTATATACATTTTTTTAACCACAAAACACTTTCTAGGGCTGGGGTAACAGAGAAAGTTTTCTAGAGGTTAAAAGTGACATCTTTGTACTCAGATGGGAAGGGCAGAGCAAGAAGGCCAGTCCAGACCATCCTCAGTATTCGATATGAAAAGGATAGTCTTTGTGATTTTTAGCATTAGGAAATGCAGCCAATTGAAGATTCTTATTCAGGCTAAGGAGGGCATCCATGTCTTCTTTTGAGAGTTCAAAATCAAACACCTGGAAGTTCTCTTTTATTCAACTTGGTGTGACAGACTTAGGGATGACGGCCACATTTCTCTGTATCTGAAATCGAATCAAAACCTGAGCTTCAGATTTCTTGTATTTTTCAGCAATCTTCTTAAAAATGGGTTCATTGAAGACATCACTCGTGCCCCCAATAGGACAATAGGCTGCCACAGAGATATCTTTCAAGTGTCAATAGTTGATCAGCTTCTCCTGAGTGAGGAATGGGTGGCTCTCTATCTGGTTATTTGTTGGCTTATATTGTAAATCAGGCTTGTTCAAAAGTCTCTCAATTTGTTTATGGTTGAAATTTGAAATCCCTATAGCTTTCACCGGTCCCTCACTCAACAGATCCTCCATGGCCTCCCATGTGTCCAAGTAGTCTATTTCACTGGCAATATTCATCCCATTCTGATCTGTTGGTAAGTCATCATCTCCTGCCTTAAAACCCATAGGCCAATGCATCAGGTAAAGATCCAAGTAGTCCACCTGTAGATCCTTCAGGCTATTTTGGCAAGCACATTTCATGAGGTCCTTCTCAAGGAAAGTATTCCAGAGCTTGGACACGATGAAAAGGTCCTCCCGTTTCACAGTGCCCTCCTTAATCTTTTGCTGGATACCTTCTCCTTCCTCCTTTTCATTGTGATAAAAAAAAAGGCACAGTCAAAGTGGTGGTAACCCACATCTATGGCAACCTTTATTGCTTCAGTCACGTGTTTTGGAGAAGACTTCTAGGTGCCGAGATCAAGGATGGGGATTTTCTCCATCTTACTCCAGGCTCGTCCAGCCAATCACTCTAGATAATCTTCTAACAAAAGCTCTTAGTCTCTATTTGGGTATTTGCTTGCTAATTTGGTGACAAGTGTTTAAAGCACACATCTTTGCGTTACCTATTGCTATAGGCTTCTTAAGGATATGGTCCTTCTCCAATAAAGTTCTTGAAGGACGTTGTAAAACTGCAATGCAGAGCATATGATAAATGACTAAACCAAAATACACATTCATTGAACTTGCAGCTTCACTCCAGAAATGTGGGTAGGCTGAGGAAATGGGGTAGTCTCCAAGTGCCCTCTGCTGTTCAGCCAGGTAGCTGCAGTTTCAAGCAGCCAGGAGAAGCACAAGTCTCCAAGTTCTTCATTAAAAGCCTCAATTAAAATAATGTTCAATCAATAGATTTAATTCTGATGTTTCATTCACTGTGGACCTGTAAAAAAGCAGTTTACAACTTCCTGACTGGAGGGAATGGAGCAAGCGCCTCATCCCTGGGAGAAGGGATATGTGTCTTTTCCTGTTGCCATAGGAGCTGGGGCTGGCCACAGACCAGCTCTCCCACGATAATGCCTTAGCTTGGAGATCCTCCAGCACTAACTGGTGGGAACTGGCCCAGGTTTCTGCCAGTTGAACACAGAGGAGTTTATGTTTGTTTTGTTTTGTTTTCAAATGGAAGTAGAAGGACTTCTTTTGCACATCTGGAGTTAGAGACAGAGAGACCTGGGTTGAAATTCAGCCCTTGACATTTAGCTGTATGACTTTGAGCAAGTTAAACTAAAAATATCTTTTGGTGCTTTATCTTAGTTAAAAGGTTCCTAGAGAAGATCTAGTTCTTTAAGTTTCATTTCCAATCAGAAGGAAACTCTTAGTAGGCAATTGACTAGCTCTTGACTTCCTTACCTACCCTCTCCGCCCTCACCACTACCACCTGGGATTTTGCTGGCATAGGGAACTCCTAGAGAGGAAACTCCTTCCACCAATGTATATCATCAACTGTTTGATGATTTATGGTCTTAGAGAACTGGCTGGGGCCTTAAGAAGTTGGGTGATTTGCCCAAGGTCATATAGCCAAGTTGTGTCAGAGGCAGGATCTCAACCTAGGGCTGGGGCAGCTAAGTATTGAAATGGATATTATGTAGAAATGGATATTATGGATATTATGTAGAAAGTCAGGAAGACCTGAGTTCACATTCTATCTCATAAACTTACTAGCTGTGTGACTCTAAGCAAGTCACTTAACCTCTCTGTGCCTCAGTTTCTTCATCTGTAAAAAAATTGGGAATTAATATAGCACCTACAACATGGCGTTGTTGTGAGGATCAAACAAGTTAATGTATGTAAGCTTTTTGCAAACCTTAAAGGACTATATAAATCTAAGTTGTTTTTATTAATACCATTATTAATACTATTACTGTCAATATTTATTAATGCAATTATTATTCATTCTTATTAACATCACTATTATTATTACTACTATTTGTCATCATCATTATTACTACTCCTATTCATCATCATCATCATCTTCTTCTTTATCCTGAGGCCGGCTCTCTCTCTCTCTTTAATGCTCTTTAGCTCTGGATTTCTAAGACAGCTGCTCTAAGGGAGACTCTGGCAAAAAGTAAGCTTGCAATACGACACATCTTCTTCCAATGATTTTTCATCCTAATTCTCTATCATACGTCTAACAGGTAATCTGTGAATACTTAATTACAGAGACCCGCTCTTTGTCCTCTTTCCCCCTGCGTGAAATTGGACCAAACTTGGAGTACTAAAATAGGACAATTCTTGTGGTGAAGAATCTGCTGAGAAAGAGTTCGTCTTTACTATTATACCCCCACACCTCACACTTTTGATCCACCTAGAGATGTTCGGGTGTTTGGAAATTCTAAGACAGGATTTTATTCAGGTTCTCTTTTTTCTCGCCAATCTTGGGGATTTGGAGCATTTGCAAAATGAAAAGGGAAATTTCCCAAATGACCACAGTGTTGAGGATTTCTCTGCAACGACTGGCTTACAGCAAACCTCCTGGATCCTGAGCAAGCTAAGCAGGGCCTTCTATGCTTAGCATACACCTGGATAGCCTTGGTGAACCATAGCATCTCAGGCTTGTGATGTGTTCCTGGTTTGTCATTTGCGACATTGGAATCATGAGTCAGTGTGAGCCACAACTCTCAATTCATGGTTGCTTAAAAACAGCAGAACAACGAAACCCATAGCAGACTAAATAGGAGAAACCAAGACTGCAGACATCAGTTCTATTCCTGGATTCTTTAAGAGCCCACATGCTTACTCCCTATAACTCTTTCCTTTAGAAAGATTGTCTTTCTTTCTTTCTTCCTGCTTGTCCTTCCATCTTCGTGAAATATTTTATTGCTGCTTATGAAAAGATGTCCCTATCTGGATCTAATGATTTCTTTGGAGAGACGTTCCTGTGATTGAAGATGACTTCTTGACCTTGGGTGCATAAATAGGAAGCTGAATCCGTAAGAGAAGGGCTTTTTTGTAAGGATGTAGGTAGCAAAAATACTGAAAGCAAAGCTATACTTTTTTAGTATATTTTCAAACTCAAAATTTTGTGTTCTTTCTGTCTCCTACATTATCTTGTAATATGTGTGTAGAATACCACTTAAGGTCATATTAAATCACACATCAAAAGAAAGAAGAAATGACCCCTAGGCTTTAGGAAATTATAATATATGATGACCCAGGAAACTGAGATTCAAAACATTTTCTATCCATGTCTGAAATGGATGAAGTAACTATAGTGGACCCAGCTCTTTCTACAGATTTTCTAACAAGAGTATCTCCTAAAATGTGGGATCAGAACAATATTATACACTAAGATATGAATAGTTAACGATAGTACCATCTATTCCCTCTGCTAGATACATGCTCCATGGCCAGAGACACATGCATTCACATATCTGTGATTTGGGTTGTGTATATGTGACTATAAAGCACCTGACCAGTTCAGCAAAAATTTCAGAAGGGCACTCTTCTCTTTTCTCAACCCCATGACAAAGAGCAGTTTTATTTACTTTGAATTTTCACTGAGATGATATCATTGATAAAATTGACTGATTGTTTCCATCAAAATTTACTCATGGGTGATTGCTTATGAGTGTAGACACAGTCTCATCTCCAGATATCATTTATGACTTGTTGGCCGCATCAAAATAAGGATCTCATTCATCTCCTTATGGATTAATAGGCCTGGCCATGATTATGTTTCTTTTACACACTGTTTGAAATATGGAAGAAAGATTTCACGAGCAAGCAAAACGTGTGTACAGATCTGTAGTTCGATCAAATAATTTTCCTTTTTCCTTCTTTCTCCACCATGACAGCTACCTTCCCTTTCCCCTTACACTTTTGGCTCCCTAACAGAATGTAAGCTCCTTGGAGGCAGGCATTGTCTTTCTTTTTGCTTGTATTTGTACCCCAGCATTTAGCACAGTGCCTAGCACACAGTAAGTGCTTAATAAATGCTTGTTGACTCAGCTGATTTGACTTTCCTTCCCTCCTTATACATACCAGGCAAGTTTCACATTACGCGCTGGAGAGAATAAATCACAATATGAGCTGAAAGGTGACTTTAAATCCTTTAGTGAATTGCCATGTGTTGTCTACAGGGGACAACTTACTACACAATTGGATTTTGGCATTGACATACTTTAAAAAAATGTAATGATAAATGAATGCATCCCTTAAATTCTTTTTTGTGTAATAAGCTAGAAAGTTAAATTGAGCCTCTGAGGATAAAAATAGTGATCATAGTATATGATGCCTTAGTTGCAAATAGATTAGAAAGACAAATTTAAACAATCTAAATTATCCAAGAGTGGTCCAGTTTTAGTAACTTGGATTTCCACTGCATAAATCAAAATGGCAAGCAGAGTTTGGCCTCCATTCAAAGCCTCCGTACTTTGTTTTATACAGAAGCCGTATTTGCAAGTGTCATTTTTCAACCAATGTTACTAGTTCTTCATTATTTTTAAATTGCCTACGTGTACTTCATATGTTGCGATTTAGTACTATTTGTGATTTCCATTAATGCCACATTCCTCAGAGAAGTAGTGTAAGTTTATGAATCTGTATCCTAGGCACATTCTTGTCCTTTGACTGGGGTGATCTCTTAACTTTCCCATGATTGAGTTTTCTTATCTAGATTGAGTAAACAAGGACACTCTAAATCCTGTAGTGATCTGACATATTGTCTATACTGGCCAACTTCCAATGTCTCCACTAATGGAGTTTCAGCTTTGAGGTCTTTTTTTTTTTCTAAATCGGTGATATTTAAACAAGCACATTTGAAAGCTCACTTAGTCCAGAATAATTGAAGATCTTTCTGTTTTAACAAAGCTCTTTCCATTGTAAAATATCACCCTTGGGAAGGATCTGTTTGCATGAAGATTGTCTAAAGTTTACCAAGAGCTCTGCATTAGGTGCTTTGTCATCCCCCATAGCTGCTCTGAGTGGTTTTCCTTGTGTTTCTTTTACAGATCCCCTATGCAGCCAGCTTGATCAGGAAAGAGAAGCTTGGTACCCACCTCAGCAAGAGCTAAAAGGTGAGACAGCCAGAAGGAGAGGCTCTTTGGGAAATCTGATCTATCAGTAACTGTAATTGCTCATTATCGATGCATTACTAGGTCAAGGGCAATGAAAAAGCTCCAACAGTATTTCTAAAGAAATGCCTTGATGGACTTGGCAATGTCTGGAGGCTTCCACTATGTAGCATATGCTGAAATTAAAGTTCGGCACCAGCCACGTGCCTCTTCTGAATTTGATGGTAGGGTACTGAAAATAAGGGAGCTATCTTTTCAGTCTACAAAATAAAATAGATCCCTATTCTTTAATGATGTGGTGGGGCTTCATGCCATGGTATTGCCCCCCTCCTCAACCTGATATCCTGGGTAAGTATATGATGTTTATTAAATGAGTGCCCAAAGGCGACATGGCAGCATGTATGGAGAGCCCACCTCTCAACCAGGAAAATCTGGATTAAGCTCCCACCTGTGGTATATATGGACTATATGACCCTGCAAGTCACTGAACTTCTCAACATCCCAGGCAATTCTCTAAGACTGTTGGTGACAAAGCAAATGCCAACATGCATTGGTCAGAAAGGGCTTTTCCCACTAAAAGTTTCCTACACCAAGGGAATCACAGGTTGAAATACAAGTGCCAAGAACTAAGACTAGCTCTTTACTCCAAGCAAGTCTCCACTGCACTCAGGGTCTCAACGAGTTGCCAAGGAAAAGACATGGGTAATCTGGGGTCTTTCGTGGTGTCAATGATGGATTCCTGCTGTAGCCCCTGATAACTCTCTCTCTATCAAAGAAAAACAACACAACACTCCCTTTAAGACACATCACCTCTTTCTTCCAAGAGACATAATAGATCACAAATTTCTCTCTTGTCAGCAGAATTCTATCCCCAGAATATATATGTCCTTTGCAATAAGGAATAATGGAGACTATCCTCCCAATCACTAACAATGGCTCCCTGGGCTCCCTCTGATTTGGGCCCAAGGCTTCACTTGATTGACTCTACTTCCCTAGCTGCCCTGGAAAAGACAATGACTTCTCAATATTATGGGCATCTTAAGGCACAAAAAAACACCCTGAATTACTAGATGTAAGATGCTTCTAAGAAAAGATGTATGCGTTTATTGGTTTGTGTGGAGGAAGAGATATATATCTATGAACAGACCTAGAGAAATTGCAGGGAATACAATGGATAACCCTTCCTTCTGAGGGAATACATTAGGATGACCCAGGCATACTGACTTGCGCAATCATTAAAACAGAGAAAAAGCTCAGACCTTAGAAGAGGTAAATACTGAATTAAATCTTATGAGAGTAAAAATAGAAATCATAGTGACAGATAGCTTAGCTGAAAATAGCTTAGATTGGTGAATTTAAATGTTCTAAATGGTCTAAGAGCAGCTCAGTTTGTATTTTCATACCATAAATAAAATAACAAGATGGCTAGGCTTCCATTCAAAGTCTCAGTATTTGGAAATACTTTTCTATTAATACTAGTAACCAGCTGGAATTGCTCCTCGTATCTAAGGGCTTCCTTTTCTCACAGTCTGGTTCATTACCATTTGAATAACACTGCTCATTACTTTCCTTGGAAGAATATTTAAGAGTCCAATAGGATTTATTGTAGAGAAGTATTTTGTTATTCCAAATTTTTGTGGAATCATAGAATCTGAATTGAAAGTGATCTCAGAGGTCATCCAGGTAAATGTAGAGTAGAACTGAAATTGCCTGGATGGCTTTCCCAACAATTGGCTAGCCAGCCTCTCTTTGAAGATATCTAATGATAGAAAGCTTATCACATCTCAAAGTAGCCCACTCCACTTTTAGAGAACTCCAAATGTTAAGGATCTTATCCTTATAATAAGCTAAAATAAAATCTGCGTTCTCTCTACAACTTTCATCCATTGACCTAGGTCTGTATCTGAGACCCAAGCCAAACCAGTCAAATCCTTCTTCCCTCCATCCCACAGTTCTTCAAATACTTAAAGACAGTTATCATGTCATTCACTGCCTTCTTCTCCCATCCCTCCACCCTCACGTCCCACACAGAAGTACACACAAGGGTTCTCTCCTTCAGACTATTCCTTCAACTAATGTTTAAATGGCATGATTTCAAGTCCCCTTACCATCAATCAAGCACCTCATGTGTCCTAGACACTGCTAGACACTGGGCATGTAAAGACAAAAAAAAAAAGCAATCCTCTTCTTAGGGATCTTGCAATCCATCAGGAAAGAAAACACATATATCTACAAATGTATGTAAAGGAAGCATGACAGAGTAGGTAGAAAGCCAGAAAGTATTGGGTTCAAGTCCCATATCTGACAAATATAGGTTGTATGACCCTGGGTAAGTCACTTAACCTCTCTTTGCTCTAGGACAGAGTTATCAAATATGTGGCCATAACACTCCCAAGTGTGGCTGGAGTCAAATTAAAATGTAATTTGGAAATATTCAACATAATAAAAATACAATAAAACATAGCTGCATCATATTTTAAAACTAAGTCAATATGTGTCCAATATGGATCTTTATGTATGGATTAGTGGCCCCCAATTCTATTTGAATTTAATGGCTGATCTAGGCAACTCTTTTTTTTTTTGGTTTTTTGGCAGGGCAACTGGAGTTAAGTGACTTGCCCAAGGTCACACACAGCTAGTACATGTGTCAAGTGTCTGAGGCCGGATTTGAACTCAGGTCCTCCTGACTCCAGGGCCAGTGCTCTACTCACTGTGCCACCTAGCTACCCCTAGACAACTCTCTTAACCTACAAGTTGCTGAGAGGGTGACATCCTACATTGTAAGAATTTATTCATCTGAGAGTTCTCTATATCAGTGGAATCACAGATCCAGTCTTCACCCCTATATAAGTATATAAAGAAAAAATATATGCAGAATAAATATAAAGCCAATATAAAATAGTTAGAAAAAGAGTACACTATGAGTTAGGGGATTGGAAAGGGCATTAGGTAGAAGCGGAGCTTGAGCTATGTCTTAAAAGAAACCAGTGAATCTAAAAGTGGTCAAGGAGTGAGTGTATTCTAGGCCAAGGCATAGAAACAGAAAATGGAATGCCACGTGTGAACAACAGAGAGGCCAGTGTGTCTGAACTGTAGAGTGCAAGAAGGAGAATAATGTAAAATTAGGCTGAAACAGTAGGCTAAGGCCAAGTTGTGAAGGTCTTTAAAAGCCAGAGGAGTTTATATTTTATCCTGGTGGCAATAGGGAACTCCTAGAGTTTACTGAGTAATATGGTTAAATACGTTCTTAAGAAAAATCATTTTGGAAGCTGTGTTGTGGATGGATTGGAGTGGAAAGAAATTTGAGGCTGAGAAACCAATTAGAAAGTCATTACAACGGTCCAGGTGAGACGTGATTGAACCAAGTTGTTGGCTATATGAGTAGAGAGAAGAGTCCAATGTGGAAAATGCTGTTAAATAACAAGATTTAGCAAAAGATTGGCTTGTAGAGTGAGGAAGAGTGAGGAGTTGAGGATAACTCAGAGGTTGCCAATGAGGGGGAATGGTGGTACCCTTAACACAAATAAGGAAGTTTAGTAGAGGAGAGAGTTTAGGGGGGAAGATAATTAATTCTGTTTTGGACATACTGAGTTTGAGATGTCTCTGGTACAAACTGTTTGAAATGTCCAGTAGGCGGCTGGTGATGCAGGACTAGAGTTTGGGAGAGACTAGGGCTGGGTGGATAGATCTATGAGTCTATGAGTCATTTACGTAAAGATGATTATTATTATTAAACACAAGGGAACCAGTGAAGTCACCGACAGAAAAGAGGGGGTGAGCTAAGGACAGAGTTTTAGGTTAAACTCAGACTTATAAGGTATGATACAGATGATAATCCAGGAAAGGGAGCTGAGAAGGAGTATGCAGACAGGTACAAGGAGAACCAAAAGACATGAAAACCAGGTAGGAAAGAGGATCCAGAAGGAAAGAGAGGTTAACATTATCAAATATAGCAGAGGATTCAAAAAAGATGAGGATTGAGAAAAGACCATCCAATTTCACAGTTTAGAGATTGTTGGAAACTTTGGAGAGAGAAGTCTCAATCAAGTGATAAGGTTGGAGGCCAGATTTCAAAAAGGGAAAGCAATGGACATGGATGGTTTTTACTAGGAGTTTGGCTGAGAAAGGAGCAATATAAGATAATAGTTTGAGGGAATCATAGAATCTTGTGAAGTTTCTTTAAGAATGGGGAAGATGGGCTTGTTTGGAGAAAGTAGGAAAGGAAGTAGTAGATAAGAAAAGACTGAAGACTAGAGATGTAAAGATTACTAAGGGGGCAGCAGAGAAGTGACATGATCACACCCATGTTTTAGAAGTATTCATTTGTCAGCTTTGTGGCGGTTATATTGGAGATGTGAGAGACTGGAAACAGGAAAACCAGTTAGGAGATTATTATAACAATCTAGATGAGAGATTACTGGGGGAACCGGTCATGTGAATGGAGAAAATGTGATAAGGGGAGTGGTAGAACTGATCATACTTAACAACCAATTGGATATGGAAGATGGGGAAGAGAGAAGAATAAAACCTGAGTTTGGGAACTTGAGTGACTGGAAGAATGATGGTACCTTCAACATACATAGAAAGTTTTGAGCAGGGGAGAAATTTATCAATCAACAAGCATTTATTAAGTATTTACTATGTAAATGTTTACTATGTACTAGGTACTACATGAGGATTTTAAAAAATTAAAGCATAAATGGTCTATGCCATCAAGGAGCTTACATTCTAATTGGGAAGAAAACACATACATACATGATGTCTAATGGACAACTGTCAATACAGGACTGGAGTTCAAGAGAGATTAAGCCTGGTTAACTTTTGATCAAATGAGATAATGTATATAAAGTACTTTGCAAACCCTAATATGTTATATAAATGTTAGCTATTATTATTTCTATGCCTTAGTTTCCTCCTTCATGAACATGGAGAAAATGATCCTTGTATCACGTAACTCACAGGGAGTGAAACAACTAAACAACAATATCTAAGGCACCGTGCCAAGCACTGGGGCAATACAAAAATGAGTAAAAAAAATAACACCGTCCCTGTCCTCAAGGAGCTTCCTTTACATTTTGAACCTCCAAAACTTAATTTAGCTATGTGACCCTGGATGAGTCACTTAACCTCTCAGTAACTTGGCTTTCTCATCTATAGAATTTATGTGTAGAATTGGGATAATAATAGTACCTGTCTCACGGGGTTGTTGTGAGGATCAAATGAGATAGCATAAGTAAGGTTTTACAAACCTTAAAGTATTATATAAATATTATTATTAGTGATAATAAAATTAAAGAAAATTAATAATCACAATTCTGTTGTATGTCATATTGCATTTTTCTCCAGACTTCTCTTATCCACATATAATCCCTTGGGTATCATTTTCATCCTCATTCTGACTCTGGAAATTTTGAATCCCTGAGAAGGCTGGAAATGACTTCCAAGACAGATGGCAAAAGCAGGAGTAGGATCTGGAGCTTAGGACTTTGCTGCTCAGTCCTAACAGACATAACCTCTCTTGTTACAAAATAAACTCCTTGAAAGGGAAGACTGTTTCACTTTTTGTCTTTGTATGTCTCAGTAGGGGATATACACATAGTAGCACATAGTAGGCAGTAGCACAGCACCTAGCACATAGTAAGTACTTAATAAATAATGTTTGCTAGTTTGGGTTGCCTTAAAGATTCCTAATTATTGCTGCTGCTTTTCCTCCAGACACCTTTTCTTCTGTGATTCTGCAGCAGAGATGCTCAGATCACAGAATCTCAGAGTCCATTTTATTCTTGGAAAGCTCTAATTGTTTGGCCTTTTTTCTTTATCTTAAAGCTAAGTTTGTCTCTTTGCAACTTAAATAATTTAATTTGAAAAGAGTTTATTTATTAGCTTCCTATGTGTGCAATCCTTGCAATAAGCACTGGAGAAGCAATGCAGAAATGACTGACCGGTGCTTGCCTTCTAGCATCTCATATTCTATTTGGGGATGCCACAAGTAAAAAAAAAATTAACCTCCAACCTCTCAGTGCCTCAGTTTCCCCATTTATAGAATGGGATAATAATAGCACCTGTCTCACAGGGCTGTAAAATGGAGGAGGTTGGACTGGAATAGGGGTTCTTAGTGTGTGTGTGTGTGTGTGTGTGTGTGTGTGTGTGTGTGTGTGTGTGTAATGGACCTCTTGACACCCCAGGGAAACAACTCAGGGACTGAGGAAAGCTTTCCACAGAATGTATCATTCATTCTGTTTGTATTTCCCCGTAGCCATCCATTTATGGTTCATGAGGCTTGTTCTATTCTCTGCTTTCAAGTAGTATTCCTTAATCCAACTTCAAGAAATTTCTTCTTCATTACCATAGGCCAGGCTTTCACTAACAAAGCAAAATGGATGATTAAGGCAATTACTGGATAATTACTGGATCAATCCAAGAAGAAAGAGGAGGCAATGTAATAAGGTAGAAAGTACATTGATTCTGAAGTTAGAGGACCTGGACTCCAATACTCAGTACTCAATACTTAGTAGAGCCATGACCTTGGGCAAATTTATTTAACATCCATGGGCCTCAGTTTCCTTATCTGTAAAATGAAGAGGTTAGACTAGATGGCCTCTGAATTCTCTCTCGGCTCTAGATCTATGACCCTATGAAATATTGACCCAAAATATCAGTAATGGAAAAAGCATTGGCCTGGGAGTCAGGAGCCCTGGGGTTAAGTCTCAGCTCTGTGACTTGTTGACTATGGGATCATACTTAGATTTGGAAGGGACCCTAGATGCCATCTAAGTCCAGTGTTTTTTAACTCCATATGGATTTATGTATAATTGGTTTCCTATGGAATCCTATGTATTTTACTTTTTTCATTTAAAAACATCTTGAGAATGAGTCCGTAAGTCTCACTACGAGTGTCAAGGGATCCATTACACACACACACACACACACACACACACACACACAATGAACAACACTTGTTCTTTCTAGTGCAACCATCTCCATTTTACAGAGACGAAAACTTGAGGTTGAAGAGCTAGACCAAGGTCACACATGTAGGACAGTCAGGTGTTCTGCCTGCAAATCCAGGCTCTTTCCACTGTCACACTGACTGTTTCTTCATTTGTAAAATGGGGGGGGTGTTGCCCAGATGGCCTCTATGGTCCCTCTCTGTTATCCTAAGTCACTGATGCCAAATAATTAAGCCGAATTACAATAATCCCAGCCTAATGATTTTGATTTCTTTCTAATCAAGGAAAAAAGACTATTAACAATAATAGCTAGCATTTATATGGTGTTCTAAGGTTTATAAAGTGCTTTACATGTTATTTCATTCAATCCCCACATGTGAGGTAGGTGCTGTTATTATCCCCATTTTATAGATGAAGAAACTAAAGCTGAGACAAGTTAAGTGACTTCCCTTAGGGTCACTCATCTAGTAAGCATCTGAAGTCAGAATGGAGCCCAGGTCTTCCTTGCAATCCAAATTTCTAGCTACCACAACAGCTAGCTGACAACAGAATGTGGTTTTGATGCCAGCTTAACCGTATTTAGAGACTGTCTTCAAATTCTTCCTCAGTCCTGTATTCTGACTTCCTTTCTTGAGCAAGGATGTTTGTCTGCTTGTTTCAGCAAGATAGTCTATGCCTAGAGACCACCAACACTGAGCATATATGCCACCATTGCTGCTGGTGACATACTGTGGGTATATGCATACATATCTGTATGCATATGTGTGTGTTCATGTGTGCACATGTGTATGTGTGTGTGTGTATAAAAACTATTTATGCTGTTCAGTAACTGATACTCTCTTCATGGTGATTTTGTTTCTTCAACACACCATCCTTGCAGACAACAGGGATTTCTCTAAGTAGACCCTTGTGCTTTCCGAAGATTAGTGGTTACTTAAATGCTAAGCTAAATCAGCCAAGCAGAGAATCACAACCATATTGTTAGAGGCAGTCTTGGATTCTCAATGTGCCAAGCTTGAGAGGAGTAGCCTCAAGAGGAATTACAAAATAAAAAATCATTATACCCCAGGAGAGGGAGAGATTTGGTCTTGTTCATTGACCACAAGTCACCAAATTAGTGCTGATACATTAAAAGTCTAATGCAAGGATGACCTTTAAGCTGGCATGCTGCTTTGCCACCCACTAGATTCCACTATGGCTATTAAGAGGAAGAATCTTTTTCCAAACCACAGACAATCTAGTGAATAAACTGCTGAGTTTTGCTACATAGTCCCTTTCTATAAACCCTTTTGGCCTTGCACAAGAACCTAAGAGTCAAGAAAATGGTATATCCAAACCAGGTCCTAAAAGCATGACCATATATAGAAGACCAGAATAATTCTTAGCTATGACGTAAACTGCAAAAAGCAAAGGTGTAAAGCCTAAAAATCTTCAACTTCCTTTTGATCAGCACCAAGCATATTGCCTGGTAAATAGTAGGCATTTAATAAATGTTTATTATCTAATATATTCTTGAATTTATCTAATCATCACATGAAGTAACAATAAATGAATGAATGAATGAAAAGCACTTACTAAACAACTACTATATGCCAAGCATGGTGCTGAACCAGGGGATACAAATACTAAATACAAAAAAAGGAGACTTGCCTTCAAGAAACCTGCAATCTAATAGGAGAAGACAACATAAGGAGAGTAATGGTGGCCAGGGCAGCGTCTGGAATTTGGTCTGGAAAATCACAGGCATCATGAGTATCACCATTCCACAGATAGAATCAACTCCAATTATATATTGTTGTTCAGTTGTTTTTGTCGTGTCTGATATTTTGTTACCCTATTTGGAGTTTTCTTGGTAAAGATACTGGAGTGGTTTGCCATTTCTTTTTCTCCATCTCATTTTACAGATGAGGAAACTGAGGCAAACAGGATTAAGTGACTTGCCCAGGGTCACACAGCTAGTGAGTGTCTGAAGCTGGATTTGAACTCAGGAAAATGAGTCTTCCAGACTCCAGGCCTAGTGTTCTATTCGCTGAGTCACTTAGCTTCCCTCTCAGTCCAGGATGGCTGGCTGGAAACATGATCAGTTAATATGGAGCCTGGAACTGGCTAGACATAGTAGGTAATGTGAGTTTTTTGCTTACTCACTCACCAGTCAGGTCACCTAGGCCCCAAGGTAATAATTGCAGGATTGAGCGGATTAAATGCTTCAAGGCATGGCCTCTTACCCAAGTTGGACTAAATATGTTTAAGCCATCAGATGGGTAAAATAATGCTTCCTTTTAAATCTTAAAATCCTTAAAATCTTAAAATTGCCTCCTAAAACAAGCCTTGAGACTTGACATTGGATTACTTTTCCATTTATGATTTGTAGTGAATTTGTGTTTTGTGAGTGGAGTGGGTAGCTCAGGGGAAATGGTTTAAGGAAGACTTGGGTATATCTTTTCAAGAACATGTCATGGTGATATGTGTGAATGCCACTTTGCCTATGAACCCAGTGTCCATTCTAGAGCTATTTAAAATAGCCATCCTCCCTCTCTGTTATATTTCTTATGTCCTAACTCTTCAAGCAATAATTGTACAAACTCTGCAGAATGCCCCAATATAAATCCTATTATATTAATTATCTGTCAGTCGGTCAACAAATATTTATTAGGTGATGATTGTGCCATAGGCACTGGGCTAAGCACTGAGGGAACAAAGAAAGGCCCAAAAAAATACTATCCCTGCCTTCAAGGAGCATACATTCTATTGGTGGAGATGTGTAAATAATTGGGTAATACAAGATATTTATGAAGCAGATATTATAATTAAACACTCTTTAACTGATTTTCTTCTAAGCACCCCAAAATTCTATACAAATATTGTTGAGGTAAATCCTATAGGACCCTTAAGATACGAGTTGGTTGTTTTACATGTAGAGAAATTGAGTCATGGAAAGGAATAATGACTTGTCCAAAATCATTTAGAAAGTCCCTGACAAATCTGAAAAGTAAGACTGTTCAGGGAACCTAGTGAGAGCCTGATTCCCCCTTCAGTGTTGAATCTTCTGTCACATTTTCTCTACTTTTGCATTAGATTAGTTTTATTGAAGATATCTGGAGATCACATTCTATACCTCAGAACAGGGTCAACCTGGTTTTGCTTTGTTGACACAACAAAGTAATCCTGTGATTGATTCACCGAATCACAGAATCCAGAATTGAAAAGACCCTCAGAGACCACCTAGTCAAACCCATAGCTAAATGAGACTCCCCTCTACAACATGCATCACAAGTGGCCACCCAGCTTTGGATCAAATACCTCCGGGAAGAGGAACTGACTACTTTTCAAGGCAGCCCGTTCTACTTTGGAGGAGCTCTAATTTTTAAGAAGTTTTTCCTGAAATCAAATTTAAATGTACTTTTCTGCAATTTATACCCATTGTTCCTAAATCCCACCTCCCATCCCTTATCACCTGTCGGTAACCAAACAACTTGGGGAAGTTGTTTAATCCACATGAGCCTCAGTTTCCTTACACCTAAAACAGAGAGATTAATTTAATTGGCTTCTGAAATCCCTTCCCACTCTAAATCCATGACCCTAAGTCTATTCCCCTTTCTAAATGATAAACTTTCAAATATTTCCAAAGACAACTATCACATTCCATCCTTCAGTCTAATGCAAGCTAAACATCCCTATTCTCACATGGTATGATCTTAAGTCCCACCACCATTGCTGTTACTCTCAATCATAGAACGCATCATTGTCCTCCATACAGTATGGCACTCAGACGTGAATCCAGTACTCCAGATGTGGTGTGACCAAGACAGAGCAGAATGGAATCATAAACTCCCTAGACCTGGAGCCTGCACCACTCTAAAGGAAGCCTAAGGTTACATTAGCCTTTTTTGGCTCTCATGTTAGACTTAATTCATATTGAGCTTTGAGTCCATAGAAATCCCCAAGTTAAATTCATTAACCTGGTTTACCTTGCTGGAATGTGTGATAAATTGACTCTTTTCACTCATGATCAGCTGAATCATCCTTTTTAAAAGCTCCTGTTATTTTTTTTACCTCACCTCTAGACTAATTATTATAAACACAGTAACAAAGTTTTAGAGCTCCTGAGTCTCAAAGGCAGATGGGAATAGTCTAAATTAAAGGTTACTCTTTGAATGAGGCACAAATATTCTAGGATTCTCATTTGGGCTCCACATGGTTTAATTGAATAGTAATCTTATTTCTAAGGGTTTATTGTCAAACTTTCCGGAAATGGGAATCGAACTTTATATGCCTTACATAACCTGTTATTTTTAAAAAATTAATTCATTATTGAAATGATGGCCTTGATTTAGACTCAGGACCTAATCTAACACATCTAGGACTATAAGCAAGAAAAACAAGCAGAATTTGGCCAATTCAACCACAGAATCAGACATGAAGCCATGACATTTTGAGACCTTGATGACCATAGGTCCTTTTTGTTCTGAGAAAATAACAAAAAAAAATGGTGCTTCCAGTGTTAGTCTGAGTTGCTGTTGGTAGATAATAAATGACATTCATGTAGCACTAGCAGTTATTTCATTTGATTCCCATAATAACCCTGGTGGTAGGTACAATATCCTTCACACACACACATACCCCCGGGCACCTGGCAAGTTAGGCTAATTTTTCCTTCAATGGTATTATAAACATCCTTGAGACTTGTTTGGTTCAGGGAACTAAAGGCCAGGTTGTTGACATCACTACATGCTTATCTGCATATAAAACAGCCAAGAGGAGCTCCAGTTCCTCTCTTTGATCCTTGGTAAATGGAAGACAGTAGGTAGCTTGGGCAAGGAAGCTTTGTTCAGCTGAATCAATTTGAAGTGTCCTCAAAGCCTAGCCTTGTTGACTCTCCTTCTTGTGCTAAGTAGATCTCCTTTTGTGAACTGTTGAAATAACCTGTGAATGTCTCATTTGTTCCAATATTAAACCACCCGGGGGATAAGCCCTGAGGATCCAAAAGGTTAAGTTACCAACCTGCGGTCACATAGCTAATGTCAGAAGTGAGACTTGAACCCAGGTCTTCCTTTTCCCAGGTCCAGCATTCTTTCTACTACTCCACACTGGCTCTACACATTCATTCTAAATATGTACAACCTAAGAAAGTGCACAAGGGTCTATGAAAAATGTTTAATTCAATAAATATTTATTAAGATGCCTCCTGTGGGCAGAGCTCTGCACTTGGAATTGCTTTTTTACATTCTCACTTTTGTATTTTGGAAACAAGCAATGCCACAAATGTTTTCTCTTAAATGTATACTAATGAAAATTTCAGATGGAGAAAGTTCAGCTTTCATCAATGTTAGTGTTTTTTAAAAATTAATTCTTTTTTATTACAGGAACATAGGAGCACCTGCAACCATTCTCTTGTATGATACAACCTACCACTGAGCAACCTGACTTGTGTAAAGACTGAGAATTGAAAGGGCTTGGGAATAAAATACAAAATCAGGTTCACATGAACCCAAGGACAAGTGACCTCAAAGCATCATGGACAACCATGTAAAATAGAATGTAGCAGCCATTTATTAGGCGGGGGGAGGGAGGGGGAAACAAACAAGATCAGTAAATGCTTGTCACAGATCTTTTGGTGGAACCAAAGTTTGAGTCTTGGTGTTTCTAGAAGGTGGACTAAACTTCACAGAGTATGGAAAATGCTTTTAACCAATTGTGTGGATAATCCACGGAAGCAATCCCTGGTCCTTTCAATGCTGCGAACATGGAGAGCATCTACAAAGTTGTCTTTTAATTTTCAGTAAGTGATTCTTGAAAGGAAAGAAAACACAAGACTTGTCCTGGGGGTAAGAATCATATTTTGGACAGATGGGAAGGCATCAGCAAAATGTATTGCTTTCAATAGCAAAGTGGATATTCTATCAATTGGCCCCTTCTCCTCTGGTACTTTGCCTGCTGTATGAATTAAGATTGTATTCCTCTGGAAATATTTTACAATTTAATATTGAGTGTAATTAAGAATATAATCACTGTTATCAAAAATGGTATTTAATGCTGTTGTAGTTTCTTTAACATTCATGTGGATAAAAAGTCTATAATAAAAAGCTATGAAGTAATAGTTGTGTTCATGTAGTTAAATGTGCATTTGCTTGGGAGAAGAGCTAATACAGACAATTAGGAAGCTTTTAGAGTATTTTGGCATAAATATTTGAATAAATAATTTTTGAAAACTGAGTTCCTTCAAAAATGATTATTAAGAGCTAGGCTGATAGCCATGACCATTATCAGTTGGCCTTAGTCTTCCAGATCTCACTCAAGGAGCTAATGTGGGAAAGAGAACTCTGCTAGATCCTCCAAGATTGTCAGGGAGGAGGAAGACATTGCCTTTTCCTCTGAGGCAGTGAATAAACCAATGCCCAAGGAGTTTTCTACTCCCCAAAGTGCTATCTTTCAGGTGAACAAGGGCATAGCCAAGACCTTAACCACATGGGACAGAGATTACTTTAGGTGATGCAGGGCTCCAGAAAATATCCTTTTAGCAGCTTTTTGCTGGGGAAAGACCACTGAATTTGGAGTAGGAGGACTTGGGTTCAAATCCTGCCTGTGCCACTTACTACCTGTGTAACTGAGCAAATTACTTAATCTCTTTGAGAGCCAGTTTCTTTATCTGTAAATGAGGCAGTTGGACTAGGTGGCCTCTAAGGTCCCTTCCAATTCTAAATAAATGAGGCTATGATCCTTCCCTTGTCAGGTAACAGATAGGGAACTGTAATTCCGGAGTCATCTTCCTATCTTTTCTTTTTCTATAAAAATGCATTTCATTTATGTATTTTGTCTTTATATAACTGTCTTTTCCCACCTTATCCCCATATTGAACCCACCTTTGCGTCAAATGAACATAATTAAGCAAAAATGTCCAATACATAAACCTTGTCTGACAATATATATAACATTCTACCCTAGCAATCACTCACCTCTCTGCCATGGGGGAGGAGTTGCGTTCCATTATCTCTTTGCCAGGATCTACACATCACTCAAAGTTCAACTTGTCTTAAGTGATCTCTTCATTGACACCACTGTAGTCATTGTGCATATAATTCTTTTGTTTCTGTTTATTTCATTCTGTATCAGTTCATGTAAGTTTTCCTATGTGCTTCAGAATTCTTCTTAGCTATACTTTATTACTGCATAATTATATCCCATTGCATTCATAGGCACTGTAGTTTTTCTAGTCATTCCATAATCAATGGGAAGCCACCTTGTTTCCCTTTTTTTTGCTACCATAAAGAGTGGTGCTATGAATACATATATATAATTTCTTTTTTGTTTTGGGGTTTTTTAACTTCTTTGGGGAATATCCCCAATAGTAGGAATTCTGGATTAAAAAGTATGGATAATTTCATCACTTTTCTTGCATAGTTCCAAATTGAAACCCAGAATGACTAGACAATTCTATAGTTCTACCAATAGTGCATAAATGTGCCTACCTCACCACAGCCCCTCCATCATTGACTGTTCTTGTCTTTTTTTCATCTTTTCTAATTTATATTGAGTGAGGTAAAACCTCGGAGTTGTTTTAATTTGTATTGCTCTTTACTACCAGTGATTTGAATCATATTTTCATATGGCATGGTCACTTATAGCTTGCAAATCTTTTGAAAACTATCCATATCCTTTAACCATTTCTCTCTCAGAGAATGTCTCTTGGTGTTATTCTCCCTGTCTTTTCCCACTGTTCTTTATTCTTTCACTCCTTCATTCAGACTTTTCTTAATTTTGTAGACGTGTTTCTACCCAAAAACTTAGTTTTATAAAATTGAGCCAATGCAGATGTGAGGATTATGCTCCCAGTGAGGAATATAGGCCACAAAAGCCACATGCTGGTGTTCTCTCCTTAGATGAACCTTGTCAGTTTCACCTCCTCTCACCATCAGATTGATGCTTTTCCACACAAGCGCTTACAAACTATCTGATGAAACCTGGTAGAATTCCTTTGAGGTAAGGATTCTTGTCGCCATTTTAGTCACCTGGAACCCAAAGTAGGCAAGCTTGTGAACAAGGATCTCTGAACTGGGAAGAGAAAGTGTCAGAAACGTATTTGAGTCAAGGTCTGTGGTGGTTATCTCCAGCAACCACCAGTTAAAATTCATGTGCAGCTCTTCATAGATGAAGGTGACGCTACTGATCCTTGGCTATTAGGTTGTATGCTTTCAGCTATATTTCCAATAATCCAGTAAGGTTTATGCTGAGCTACCTATATTTACCTATGGCAAATGGATAAGCAATTATCTAGATGGATTGAGTCCCTCCTTGTCACCTCCAGAAAGAATTCTCCAAATTGCTGGCATAGGTTAAGGTAAAACTGAGTTTCTCTTCCAAATAAAATTATATGCTTCATGCAGCAATTTGGCCCTATGTTCTTTAAATGCCAAACTCCAGGAGAATGTTCTTAGAAGATACAATTACCTGGGTAAGTAACTAAAAAAGAAACAAGACAAAATAGTGGCTAGAATGCTGAACTTGGAGCCAGGGAGATGTGGGTTCAAATTCTACCTATTTGTATGTAAGGACAAATCACTTAACCTCCCTAAGCCTCAGACAACTCCTAAGACTCTGAAATATAGAACAGTTGCAATCTATGTTAGTGGAGAGAGTTTCCACACTGAAAATCCGTAGGTCCTTGACATATTGACCAATTCAATACCTTTATTACTTATTTAATTACTATGGCCCTTTCTGGGGGAGGTAGGATGGTACAGTGGGAAGAGCATCGGACCTGGAGAGGACCTGAGATCACATCCTAACTTGGCTACTCACAGCACATGTGACCATGGGCAAGTCATTTCCTTTCTCTGAGTTCCAAGTTCCTCATCTATAAAATGAGGAAAAAATCTCTACAATCCCTTCCAGTTCTAAATCTCTCATCTATGACAAGAAACTGTGGCTTTGTGACCAGCCACCAGGGGACAGCAAAATTCATTTTCCTAAGAACCAGCTGTTAACTCAGAGGACCAATTATTAGTCTTTTCAGAACAAGAACTGCAGGATCTGAAAAAGTAATCTGAAAATCTAGAAATGAATAGAGAGTCTCTGAATGATAGTCCTATCAGCCAGCTGTCCAAAATAGGCAGAAGTGCCTCCATAACTATTTTCTCTTAATTGCAATGTTCTGTGCTCAAACTCTACTTTTGACTGTCTCTGAGATGTGACTGCTAAATGCTAGCAAATGACTGGGTAGTGAAGCCATAATTCTAACCAGATGATTTGATGTTGGGCAGGTAAGCCAACAGCGCCCTGAAAGTCCTGGTGATTGTGTTTGATTAAATATATATTTTCTTGATCTGTCCCTGCTATTATGATGTTTGTGTTGACACCTCCCTCCCCACTTTGAAGATCAGGATAAGGCAGCTTTTCTTTTCATTATGACACTCAAATACTTCAGGAGATTTACTTAAGTCTTCTTACATTTTGAAATTCTCTTATTAGCATGTTTCTTTGTAGTTTCCTCTCTTTACTTTCATTCTTGAAAATGTTTGTTGTCTTGACTATTCTGTATACAAGTCACTTAACCTCCGGCTGCCTTGGTTTCATCAACTGTAAAATAGAGCAGCTAGACAGAGTGCTGGGCCTGAAGTCAGGAAGACTCATCTTCCCAAGTTCAAATACAGCCTCAGATACTTACTAGCTATGTGACCCTGGACAAGTCACTTAACCCTGTTTGCCTCAGTTTCCTCATCTGTGAAAGGAGCTGGAGAAGGAAATGGTGAACCCCTCCAGTATCTCTGCCAAGAAAATCCCAAATGGGATCACAGAGGGTTGGACATGACTAAACAACAACAATAAAACAGGAATAGCAATAGCACTTCCCAGCATTGGTTGTGTGAGGATCAACTGAAATGATATTTGGAAAGCATTTAGCACAGCGCCTGGCCCAAAGTAGCCACCTAATAAATGCATGTTCCCTTCCCTTCTTCTGAAAAAATAAATGACTTGCCTAGGGTTTACACAGTTAATAAGTGCCTTCAGGCAGGATTTTAACTTGGCTCATCTCAGTTCTGAGCCTACTGTTCTACCCATTGTGGCACCTAGATAGTAACACAGAGGTAACAACGTAACCTCAAATGTGCTCCTGTTCTCACTAACATGCCATTAAGCTGCTTGAGCTTCAATGTGAACACTAACAAGTCATGTATCTCAAAAGTTGTAGGACATGAAAAACTGTAATAGCACATTTTCAAGTTTCAGAAGGAAAAGTGAGCATGCTGACTTGGCCCTGTAGATTCACAATAGAGAAAAAAAAATGTTGCCCACATATGTCTGAATGTTTCACTGCGTGAGAATCCTAAGGCCATGGGAATGTTAATTGATAAAGACTCAAGGAAGCACAGATGAAATCTGTTGTCATTCCAAATCTAATCATAAGGTTAGGATGGGCCTTTGCAACCAAACTAAAAGCTTAGCTTAACCAAGTACTGGAAGACAGCACAGTACAAAGAAAAGAACCCTGGATTTGGAGTCCAGGTCCAGGGCTCAAATCTCTAATCGAAGACTATCAATCAGTAAATATTAAGTGTCCACCATATGCCAGGCACTGCGCTAACTGCTGGGGATACAAAAAGAGGCTAGAGACAATCTCTTACAATTGAAAGGGGGAAACAACATGCAAACAAATATATACAAAGCAAGCTACGTACAGGATAAATAAGAAATAATTAATAGGGGCGAAGGCACAGGAATTAAGAAGTGTTGGAGGTTTCCTGTAGAAGGTGGTATTTTATCTGGGACTCAGGAAGTCAGGCAAGTCAGTAGTAGGACCAGAAGAAGGAGAGCGTTCCAGGCATGAATGTTAATATTAGATAAGTCATATTTCTTCTCTGCATCTCAATTTCCTCTCCAATTTGACTACATAATCTCTATGGCCCCTTTGAGCTCTAAATCTATCATCCAACCTATGGTCCTGTTATGAGCCACAATATGAGACTGTGATGACTAAAAGTGATTTTCCAATCCCTCCAGTTTGGACAGGTCCTTCTGAACACTGGTTCATTCATTTGCCATGGACAAGGACAGAGGGACATCTCATGTCAATACACAGGTAAAGTACTGAGGGTGCTGACCAGCACTGTAGAAGATAGAGTTGCCATGTAGGGAACCGAGGGTGCATCAGAATATGGGAGTGCTAGGGAGTTTGCCTTGGAGTTAGGAAAATCTGGGTTCAAGTCCCACCTATGACATGTGTGACTTTGGCTAAGTCATTTAAGCTCTTGGTGGTTTGGGTAAGTCTTTAAGACTATACATTTCAGAGAAGGTGTAAATCTGCTTTGTTAGAAAGTTTCCTCGTTGAGCTCCTCCTACCCATAACATCACAGGTCAGGTCTAAAAAAAGGGAGAGATCCTAGATTCAGAACTAAATGAGACCTCAGTGAGACCTTATCATTTTGCCAATGTGGAAACTGAGACCCAGAGAGAGAGGTGAAGTGATTTGCCCAAGATCGCAGAACTGAACAGGAATCAAGACGTGAACTTTATTTAAAATTGCACACTACATTAACCTAGATCAGAAATGAAACAAAGTCAAGAGTGGAATACAATCTTACCATGCTATAGTACAGTGAGAGTGCATACAAACACAGTTCTATTACTGATCTTAAGCTGAATCAGAATCTTTTAGACTCACAGAGTTTGGAAGTAAAAGTACCTCAGATATCAATTATAAGAGATAAAGAAACTGAGGCCCAGCAACATTAATTGAATTTCACAAGTTCACATAGACAGCAAGTAATAGAGTTGGGATTCACATTTGTTGTTCAGTTGTGTCCAAATCTACAAGACCCCATGGACTTAGTCCATGGAGTTTTCTTGGCAAAGACACTGGAGTAGTTTGCCATTTCCTTCTCCAGCTCACTTAACAGATGAGGAAACTGAGGCAAACAGGGTTAAATGACTTTCCTAGGGTCACGCAGCTAGTAAATGTCTAATGGAAGATTTGAATTCAGGTCTTCCTTACTCCAGGCCCAGTGCTCTATCCTACTGTGCCACTTTATTAATTTCATCTTAATTAAAAACTTTGGAGCATGCATAGACCTTCTACAACTGGTTCTAGTTTGCTAACTGCGTGGTTGACAACATCCTCTTTTTTTGGCTATAGTTGAGAAACTGGAACTGGAGGTGCCTTCAAAAGGATTTAGTCAGGCTCAGCCTTCTCCTGTCTTGTTAGACCACTGTACTGGGTGTGACCCTTCACTGATGGTGTCCCATGAGAGACAATGTTCTAAAGAAAGAGCACTTTGACTGTCTCCTTCTGAGGTTGTCATGTGACCCCATGAAAACAAGCCTTGGTCCTTTGTCTCAGCATTTGTTCATATTTTAGATAGAGGAACCGTAGGTTAAAACTTTAGGAGTTTTTTAAGGTCAAGCGAGCAAGCCATCTGGCTGTCTGGGAGTTTCAGGAGTTCCAGGTTTTGCAGCCAGCCAGCCCAGCATCCATCTTCCCAAAACTGAGAAGTATTTGGATCCAACCTCATGGTGACTGAGAGAGGACACATCTAGTAGTAATGTTGTATTTGGATATGAGTTTGGCAGGACAATGATATGTAAAATCTGGGCTAAGTCTGAGCCCACTCTCCCTAATGTAGGAAAGAATTTATCCCCAAGATGTTGGGGAAAAATGGTTGTGCTTTTATTACTGCTGTACCTTTGAAGTTATTATCCCTTCATAAGAGCTAATTGAAACAGAACCAGGTCACAGTTTGGTAACATGGCAGGGAAGGGGGGGGGGGGAGAGGAAGGAGTTAAAATCAATTGGGACTCCATCTAATAATATTAAAAATGTCCTATGTGGGGCAGCTAAGTGGCACAGTGAGTAGAGCACCAGCCCTGGAGTCGGGAGGACCTGAGTTCAAATCTGGCCTCAGACACTTGACACATGTACTAGCTGTGTGACCTTGGATAAGTCACTTAACCCCAATTGCCTTGCCAAAAAAAAGTCCCCTGCCTTTTAAAGTACCCCCATTTGAACCCATAGGGTAGATGTAGACAGCCTGGCTGTATGAGACCCTGCCCAACACATACTTGCTACAAATGAATGTCTTTAAAGCCAGGGTTCTAATCATTTGGTGAAGTCCATTTACTTCACAAATAGGGAAACGGAGGACTAGGGGAGTTAAATGACTTGCCCATGGTCACACTATGAATAAATAGGAGAGCTCAGACTAGAACCTAGGACCTATTTGCAGATATACACCAGTCTAGATAAGGAGAAACATGGAAAATCATTTAAAATCATGCGGGATGTGGGCTCTGACTTTGGACAACCAGCATAAACATATCCTCACTAAGTTGTTTTCTTTTTCTGACTCTCCAATTCCTCAAAGTTAATTTCTCAGAGCCTGAACATTTCATTGTAAATTTCATCATGAGTGTCATAAAGGATTTCATTACGTTTGTTATTGTGCCTTTCGCAAGATGTAACTTCTTCTTTGACTCACTAACAACCCTTTCTCTCCCAAAGCATATTGTCATCTCTGCCAGTTTTAAATGATCCTGTTTTTCAGCCTTTAGGCATCAATGATCAGTTGGAATAATGATGCATCCTTTTATTGACATAACACTTTTAACTCTCTGAAGCATTTTTACACTATTCTCATCATTTTATTCTCTTGAGGTGAGTAAGGCGAGTATATATATTCCTCGAACAAATGAGGAAAGCTGAGGCTGAAAGAGTTCATAGAATTAGGTTACAACAGCTAGTTAGTTGCAAAGCTAAGGAAACACATTTAGTTCATTGCAAAGCTAGGACTAAGCCCCTAGGACTAACTTCCACTACCACACTCTTTCCACTAGGCTTCACTGCCCTCTGTCCTCAAGTCATAGAACCAAAGAGTGTTAAAGCTGCAAGGGGACTCGAAGACCATCTAGTGTACCCCTTCACCTGCATTTTAAAATTTATTTTATTTTTAATTCATGAAATAAAACAAGCATTTCCATAACATACTAGAATAATAAAAATATGATTGCACATCAAACTGCAAATCTGTTATGTACAACTTGCTATTCCTTTTAAATATATAATAAATTTATTGTGTAATTTTTTTTCTTTTTTTTCTTCCATCTCCCCCCCACCTTAGAGATGGCTATCATTAGACACAAGTGTGTGTTGTAAAATCATTCTATACATACTTCTGTCTATCAATTCTTTCTCTGTGTGCAGATAATGTCTTCCTTCATGTGTCCTTCGTAGCTAATTTGGATATCCATAATAGTCAAAATGACCTAGTCACTCAAAGTTGTCCTTAAAACAATATTGCTATTACTATATAGAATGTTCTCTGGGTTTTGCTTATTTTGGTCTTCATTATTTTGTGCAAGTCTATCCATATTTTTCTAAAATCGACAATCTCATCATTTCTCATAGCACAGAAGTATTCCATCATGATCATATACCCTAAGACTCAGATACATAAAAGCCACATAGCGGGTCGGTGGCCAAGCTAAGACTAGAATCCAAGCATCCTGCCATCTAGCTCAGCCTTCTTTCCACTTTACTAGCCATGTCTCTCTACTTACCATGTTTCTGTTACCAGCCTTAATATGTACATGACTTCACAGTAATAGAATAAAGCGACCCAGAGTAAATAACAAAAATAATTATATAGCACCAAAGGTTCACAGGTGGCTAGATGGCACAATGGATAGAGAACCAGGCCTGGAGTCAGGAAGACCCAAGTTCAATCCAGCCTCAGACACTTACTGGTTGTGTGACTTAACCCTGTTTGCATCAGTTTCCCCATCTGTAAAATGAGCGGGAGAAGGAAATGGGAAACCAATGTAGCGTCTTTGCCAAGAAAATCCCAAGTAGGGTCATGAAGAGACTGAAATGATTGAACAACAAACTAAGGTTCACAGAACAATTTACATATATTATCTCATTTGATCCTTTGGATAAGGGCTATAATTCCAATTTTACAGATGAGGCTGACAGAGGTTAAAGGACTTGCCCAGAATCACATAGTATCTTAAGCAAGTTTGAATTTAGGTCTCCTAACTTCTAGCTCACTGTACTACCCCTCCCCACCACACACGCACACACACACACACACACACACACACACACACAAAAACAGCACACGCACTTTTCTGATACATGACGTTTGTATAGAACTTTCGACATAGATGATCTCTTCTAAAGCTCAGAACAATCCTCTGAGGTAGATAATCCAGATATTGTTAGCCCCATTCTACAGGTGAAGGAAACTCAAACTGAGAAGGGTCATAGCTGCTAAGTGGCTGAGACAGCATTCAAACCAAAGTCTAGTTTTTTAATCTGCTCTACTGGCTGCTCTAGAAGTTTGCCAAAATTAATAATAATTAACAACAGTAATGTAATGCCATCTCTCATCTTTGCATTTACACTGTTCCTTAGATAAGTGCTCATTTCTAATGTTTTTCAAACAATGAAATTCAGTCTTCTCACCCGTCTTCATCAGCTTGTATACTGTTCAGCAAATATAGTGGCTTCCTGATTGATTGTTAATAATTATTTTCTGTGTTATATTTTAGGCCATTTAGCAAATTTTATTGATTTACACTTCTTTATAATTAGCTGGTGATTAAAATATCTTTTTATGACTCCTTTGAGATTGGCTTTGTAAAGAACCAAAAATATCTCCCCCAAAGGATATGCTTAAAACACAGTTACACGTTGCTTCAAATTAGCACTAAACTCTGCCATTGGTGAAACAATGGTTTCGTGAGCAGCTGCTTTTTAATCATTCTTGCTTCTGAGGTCAACCAAATAAACAGTGAGGGACCAGCTTTACACCCAGGTAGCAGGGTAGGCAGCCACCTACATGATGTAGTTTGGAGAGCTCTGAAAGATACTGTCTACACAAAAATAGCAACACACCAACTTGTTAACCTGTCTGTGCTAAAATACTGAGTGTCCCTTACCAAAATCCAAATATGGTATACACTGGATATGGAGTCTAAGGACTCGACTTTGAATTCTTACTCTGCCATTTACTGACCTTGGACAGCTCTGTGGGCCTCAGTCTCATCATCTGTAAAATGAAGGGGATGAACTAGATCATCTCCAAGGCCCTCTCTGGCTCTAAATTATATGAAATATATTATCTGGAAAGATAATCATCAAGCCATTATAGTTTATTGGCACATTAGCATAAATTAGCCTATCATATTAGCTAGTCGGTTACCTAGCAAGGCTCTGAAGAATGGGACACAGGGCAGGTAAGTTTTGATAGGTGATCATAAAAAATCTAAAGCAGAGGTGTCAAACATGGGGCCCTCCCAGTGCAGCCCCAACTAGATTAAAATGTAATTGGCGTATATTTGACAAAATAAATAAAAATATAATGGAAGAGAAATATTATTCATATGTGGTTTTCTAAGTTAATATATGTGGCCCACAGGGATCTTTATATACGGTTTAGTAGCCATTTCTATTTGAAATTGTTGGCTAAGAACAAAACTCAAAACTAAAGAAATTTAGGAAGAAGTTTATTAAGTCATCCAGCAGAGGGGAGAACCAAAATAGATTGCTTGCTCTCCCCAAACCTCTAGGAGTTACACATTGCATAGAGCAAGGAAATAGTCATATGATTGGTTAATACATAATAAGTTTCCATATAAGGCATATAGATTAAGTTTCACATAGATTAATTAAAATGTAGGAAACGAGAAATTAACTGGAACTTTCAAGCACCAATCTTTAGATCCCCTGAAGTTTTCTGGGGTCAACATGACATAGAGTCCTAAGTTAAGCATTCAATTAGTCTGGTCTCTAAGCAATACAAGTCGGGTTTATTACTATGCAAATCTAGATTCAAGCAATGAAATAATTAATAATTTTACACACAAGTTTTATAGCACTGGTCTAGAGTGTGGGATGCTTCTCAGGACAAGCAAAGTTAAGTGGACGCATCCCAGAAGCAGCACAAAAATACTGATGGCCCACTAAGAAGTGGAGGGGACCAAAGAGACAGAAGGGGGCAACAAACAGGAGACAAAGCAAGTAAGGAATGTGTGAAGATTAACTTTGCCTGCTTCTCAATATTGAGAAAAAGACTCCAAAAAGAAGAAAGTCAACTGATAACCAGTATGGCAAGTTACCTATGAGCCCAGAAGACACTAGAATTTTGATCTGAGAAGGGCTAGGAGCCTATCTGGGTTAGCCTAGAGGTACCCGTGTCAAAGCCCTTTTCACTGAACACAATAAAACTCAGTAGCAATAACTCAATGTGACTTCAGCTGATTCTAATATTCTTCTTAAGTTCTACTTTTTTAGGAAGCTTTCAGTCATAGAATCAAGAGGTGGAATGGACCTCTGAGACTGTCCTGTGCCATACCTGAAATAGGAATCCCTGCTACGGCACCCTGACAAATGGTCAGCAGCTCCATTTTTTAGAGGAAAATAGATTCTTAGATTTAAAATAACATCTTCCCCCCACCCCACTCTCCACTTCCCTCTTCCCCCCTTCCCCTCCCCTCCTCTCCACCTTTCCTCTTCCCTCTCCCCTCCTCCCCCCTTCTCTTCTTCCCTTCTCTCCCCTTCTGTTCCCTCACCCCTCCTCTCTCCTTTTCCTGTCCCCTCTCCCCTCCTCTCCCTTTTCCTCTTCCCTGTCCCCTCCTCTCCCTCTTCTCCCTTCTCCCCCTTCCTCTCCACTCTCTCCTTGCCCCCTCCCACAGAAACCTAATTCCTATCATCAGAAAAACAAGATGCATCTGGCACCAGTGTCTAGAGGAGACTAGGAAAAAAAAAATAAAGACTTCAGGTAAAGCAATTAGGAAATGTTTATGGTAATCCCAATGTGAGGTGATAAGAAGCTGATGGTGATCTTTTTGACCACATGTCTAGTGTGAAAGTCAGCTTTAAATACCAAAAGAGCACTTTAAATATGGGACTCTCAGCTAGCTGTACCCATTCCCCCTTCCTCCACCACCACCACTACCACCATAATGTGCTTTTCTTAGTTTCCAAGATTCTGTCTCCAGGATACAAAGACAGAAAAAAAAAATCCATCTGATTAAAAGGCAACAGAACATAATGGGCCCTTTTCTTCTATCTATCCTGTCATCAAGTCTGATTAGTTTTCCCTCAAAATGTCTCACATATGTCCCTTCTTCTCTATTCCTGCTATCCCCATCCCAGTTCAGGTTCTCATAGCTGAATTATCCCTCAATGGGCTTTTAAAGGAAGGAGGTTGCCTCCTTATCTCCAGACTCTACCCTCCCTAATGCATCCTTAGTCTTCCTTAGATGCCATTTTTATCATGTTACTCCCTTTGCCGGCCAAGATACTTGTGGGACTGAGGAGGGGTGAGTTAAGCCCCCACACTCCCAAGACACAAGCTAGGACTATTGCAAATGAGAAAACTGTGGTACAGACCTGAGGCAGTTTGGGTTAACTTTACCTCAAGGTGGATTGATCTGGGTCCCAGCTGTAGGCCCTTTGAGCAAGAAGAGTCTAAAACCTGCTTTCAGAACTAGGAAAGGGGAATCCCTAAGACCCTACAGAGCCTTCCAGCTTGCTGTTTTTCATTTCCTTGCCTTAGGCTTTTATCTGTTTTTATCTTCCTATGCTTTTACCTGAAGGCCCTAGAATATATTTTTAGTAAAAGGACTGTTTGAAACCCTTTAAGTGATGCAGTGCATCAAATGCAGACTAGCACATTCAAGCCTTCTCCCGCAATACATACACATAAAACCTCATGGACATAGTTCCCTTCAGCCTCTTCCATCAAGCTTGCTTTTGATTTCCTGTCACAGGCATTTCCAGGTATACTATATGTAACACACACACACACACACACACACACACACACACACACACACACACACACACACACTGAGAACCCCTAGAGAGAATCCGGACTGTCGGGGGAGAAGGGTTTAATGGTTTCATCGGCACATCGATTGCTTGGTTATTTGTCATATCACCACGAGCACAGGGTCCAAGTCTAATTTTGTTTTTGTATCTTGCCCAACAATCAGAACATCAATTTGCACCCAACAGTAAGGGGGTTTTGTTTTTTCAATGTTTGTTTATTTGAGGTTTATGGTGAAGTATATGGTAAAATACTCATTTGAGAAAATGAGGGCAGAGTGGTATGGGAAGATTAAAGAGAGAAAAAGGAAGTTAGGAACCTCTGCTGTGCTGAGTGGAGTAGAGAATCAATTAGGAGGAGTAAAAGGATTGCCTTGCTGAAGTGAGAGTCCAAACGAGATGAGATTACATTAATTTGCCATTGAAGCATTCAACAAGGTTGTGTGACTTTCTGAAACTTCATCCTACAGCACATTGGAAATCTAGGCTTGGGGTTTAACAAGGCATGAGCAGTGATGATGCAAAGGGACAATGGATTCAAGAGCAGAAGAGAGCCTGGAGATGAACTAGTTCACCAAGGGGTCAAGACTGGGAAAGGAGGACACTATAACCAGTGCAGGGTTGACAGCTAAGGAAAGATGGATTGGAGGTCATGGTAAGGATGAAGAATGGGGTTAGGGGCCATAGGGATAAGGAAAAATAGAAAGATAAAAGATTATAATCATATAAAGGAATTCCAGCGTCCACAAATATGAAAGTGGAACTGATGTGGATTGTGGCAAGATCATGGGATATGACTACCCCTGTGTGTAGCTGAGGTAGAATGTAGGAGTATAAGTCATTGGAATTGAGTAGTGAAAGACTGGGAAGCAGGGGTATTTAAGGAACCATCAGTAGGTGTGTTAAGGTTCCCCTAGTAGGGAGGTAGGAATTGAAGTAGAGTGAGACTGCTACTAAACTCTGGAAGGAGTGGGGATGTCCTGGGGCATGAGTAGATAAGGACCACCAGGAAATGAAATGGGTGACAAATCTGGACAGAATAAATTGATGATGGTAGAGGCAGAGTCTGGAAGTAGCAGTGGGAAACAAGGAATATTCCAAGTGCTCCACTGCAACCACTGAGTTTGCAGGAACAAGAGAATATGCATCCAGGAGTGGAAATGATGTCCAAGGAAGCAGTGTCATCAGGAGAATGCCTCACTGAGTGCCAGGAGATGGAAAGATCAAGAGAGAAGCAGGTTTAATAAGAGAAGAAGTCTTTAGATTATGGAGAAAGAGTTCCAGAGCACATCAAAAGGGGAGGGAAGATCTTTAGTTGGACACTGTAGGGACAGGGTTCAGAGGGATGAGAATGAGGGAGTGAACAGCTAGGACTAGGGAAGAGGGTTTGGTCTTCAGCAGACAAGGAATTCAGTATCATTGGGATGGGAATATGCTAACTTTGGAGAAGTGAGTTTAAGCAGAGTATCAGCAGATGAACAGAGATCTGCTGAGAACAGCTAGTGATTAGATGGTGCAGCATAGTATTGTGTCCTCGGAAGTCCTGAGAAGTCCACTTCACAGAACCGTGAGCAGGAAGAGATAAAGTCCAGTGCTTCCAAAAGCCTAGTCAGGAGGACAAAGATAGTAGTGTCTCAGGGCTCATGTGGAAAAGATCTGAGGGGAAGGAGGTCTACGCACACACACACACACACACACACACACACACACACACACATATACACACACAAATTCACCTATTCAATATACTCCATTGACTTCCTATTGCCTCTAGGAGCAAATACAAAATGCTGTGTTTGGCATTCAAAGCCCTTCATAACCTAGCCCCCTCCTACCTTTCCAGTCTTCTTACATCTTACTTCTCACCACATATTCTTCCATCCAGCTACTTATCTCATAATATATTTTAGCCTGAAAATTCCCTTAATGCAAGTCTTTAGGTTACAGGAAAGTAACCGCTTCTCCAGCCTAATCAGTTTTGTAAGTTCTAAATCTAGTATATTAGGGTTACTTAAAGTGAAAGATGTAGCATCTTTCCCTTTTCCACACAGCATTAATGAAGGTGCTCCCTTGACTTGGTTTTAATACATTATAGTCCTAATGAAATATTGCTGAGCTGTAGTGCCAAATTTTAAAAAGAAGTCTTATGATTCATAAATAATTGCAAGCTCTTTTTAAAGTTTATAGCCCTTGAGGGTCACACTCAATAAATATTGTTCACTTACTCTCTGATTGAATAAGGTACCTGCTTGAAAGCATCACTTTAGAGCAGGACTTTTTTTTTGGAGGGGGGAAGGCAAGACAATTGGAGTTAAGTGACTTGCCCAAGGTCACACAGCTAGTAAGTGTGTCAAGTGTCTGAGGCTGGATTTGAACTCAAGTCTTCGTGACTCCAGGGCCAGTGCTCTACTCACTGCGCCACCTAGCTGCCCCCAGGAGCAGGCCTTCTTAACCTGGAGTCTGGGCATTAGGTTTTTTTCTTAATATTTTGATAAATGTATTTCAATATAATTGATTTACTTTCTAATCCTATGCATTTTATTTTGTGCATTTCAAAATGTTATTCTAAGAAAGAGTCTCTAGGCTTCAGACTGCCAAAGAGGTCTGTGACCCGAGCAAAAAGGCCTAAGGCTCCATGCTTTATAGACTTTGTGCATCAAGATGGTCTCTAAAATATGGCAGCCCTTGGTCAGACCTTTGGGAGAAAATTCATTTCCCAAGTATGAGAAGAATATTGCTAATTGTGTTATCAGCACAGTTATGATAACTATCCTGATAATATTTCAGTGTGGACAGAACCAATTTCAATTCAGTTTAAATCGATATTTATTAAACATCTACTATGTGCCAGGTATCTTGGATTCAAAGACAAAAAAATGAAACAGTCTCTTCCTTTAAAAAACTTATATCCTACTGGGAGCCTGTAACTTGTACACAGATCTGTAAATACAGAGTCTACTCTATGTAACAGAAGGTAACTTCAAAACAGAACACCAACTGGGAGGATAGGGAAAGTCAGGAAAGGCCTCCTTTAAGAGGTGATGCCTGAGCTGTGTTTTCAAGGAAGAACACGGGATTCAAAATGGGGCAAGTGAGAAAGGACAACATTTGAGGCAGGAGGGACAGTTCGTACAAAGATATAGAGGAAAGAGAGAGAATATTATGTTTGAAAATAGTATTACAGTTTGATGAGAACAGAGACCACCTAAAGGGGAGTAAAATGAAATAATATTGGAAAGATGGGTGGGAACCAGATTATAAAGGACTTTACAAATCAGACTGATGATTTTGTATTTTAGGTGAGAGGTAAGAAAGGGCCTCTGAAGATTTTTGAGCATAGCCTCATCATAGTCAGATCTGTATTTTAGCAATATCACTTGGATGCTGTGTAGAGAGAACAGACTGGAAAACAAAGAACCCGGAAACAGGGACTAATTAATAGGTTGTTTAAAAGGACTACAAGAAAGGTGATGAGGGCTTGAACCAGGGTGGTAGCCGTAAAAGTTGAGAGAAATGGATGGATGCAAGAAATGAAAAGATCGTTTTTTAAGTATCTACCATGTGAAAGGTTTATCATAAATAGTAACTCACATTTAAATAGCACTTTAAGGTTTATAAAGCTTTCCAAGAATCACCCTTGTAGGTAATATGTCATTATTTCCATTCTACATGTAATTTAATTTCCACTCAAGCTGAGCAAAGTAGGGGCAGCCCTGTGCTGGATATGTGAAAGAAGACATGAGCCCGGACTGATGGAGAGTAGGCTGCATAATGTATATGCAGGCATAGGTATGCCTGCATAAGAAATGGAAAGTTGTTTTTTTTTAATCAGAGTTTTTGGGGAGAAGATATGTGTGTGGTTCAAGAGGAGCTACAGGATGGTCAGCAGTTCGACAAGTTGGGGCAGCTAGGTAGCCCTGGAGTCAAGAGGACCTGAGTTCAAATTGACACACTTACTAGCTGTGTGACCTTGGGCAAGTCACTTGACCCCAATTGCCCTGCCTTCCCCCCTCAAAAAAAAAAGGAAGTTTGACTAGTAGATCTGAGATATGATATGCATAGAGATAATAATTGAAACCAGGGGAGCTGATGGGATCACCAAATCAAATAGTGTAGAGGGAGAAGAGGGCCTAGGACAAAGCCTTGGGAGACTCCCAGCATTAGCAGGTGTGATCTAGATAAAGGTCCAACAAAGGAGGCAGAAAATGAGTGGTCAGACGGGTAGGAGAACCAGGAAAGAGAAGTGTTACAAAAAATCAAGAGAAATGCGAGTATCCAGAAGAGAATGATCAACAGCGTCAAAGGTCAAGAAGGATGAGGATTGAGAAAGGTCAATTGGATGTGGCAATTAAGAGGTCATCATTGGTAACTTTGGAGAGAGAGGTTTCCTTTAAATGATGAAGTCAGAAGCCAGACTGTGGAGAGTTAAGAGAGTGAGAGAAAAGGAAGTGGAGACACCTACAGGAAACAGTCTTCCCAAGGAGTTTAGCCACAGAAG